>JAUESE010052674.1:12733-25692 GCA_032274725.1 Malacoctenus triangulatus
GATTTGGTGATATTAACCTCTCGCCCAAAATCAAATTGGAATGCGAGTGGTTCAGCTAAATCATGGTCCAGTGCAACAGTCACGACAAAGATTTCATTTATCATTTGTGAAAAACAAAAGGTTAGATTGTATATAAAATCATTATGGGCTGAACACAGACTGCTTCACTCATACAGTGCAATACATGAGAAACTCACTGGCTCGATCAATGGAGCTTGAATATCAGGGAACAGGAAACAAACCACAAACTGCTGGTCGATTCAAAAGCATCAATAATGCTACCTGCAAATCTGTCTAGAATCCCCATTGAGTGAAGGAGAACAATGAAATGACACACACATAAATTAGAAAGTAAAGATCCCCTCTGAATGTGACACCATCCTATTCTCAAATATTTGAGTTCAAACTATTTGCTTTCTTTCTGCAGTAAAAACAAGTATATGTACATTCGTTTGTGAAGTAGAGGTGACCTCTGTGTGCGCTCTCTTCAGCTGGAGAGGGTTTGATGGGACTAAAGTGCTTCAGCTGGATTTACACCAGTGAGATCTGAAGGGGGTTTTACTAGTTTCTGATTGGCTGCTGAATAGTGTTTCAACTGTTAAATCCCTGAGAAGGTTTTAGCGGAGGTCTGGGTGGGCTACATTTGAGGCTGGCCTTTTACTTGGTTCAGGGTTCAGTTTACAGTTTGAACTGGCTTCTGATTGGTTGTTTAGATGAAAAAGAAAACCCACTATTTTCTGAATGTTGGCATTTAAAATGAGCAATTTGTCTCATTTCTAAAGTTTTTGAAACATTCAAACATAAAATGACCTTCACTCCAGAGTAAATTGACTGGAGACGCGTGCTGCTGTGATAAGCCCGATTATGTATGGAACTGCAGACATACATTATGTGCACGGGAGGGGGGCGGGGGGGTAAAGACGTGCTCAATGGTTCGGATGTCTGCCCGGGACGGCTGAAGGATCATTGAAGAATCAGCCTTTTAGAACAGAAGAGCAGCAGTAGCTGCTGCCGCTCTGTCAGCAGTCCTGTTCGCAGCTTCCTGAACGGAGTGATGAAAGAAAACTGCCTTTTGTCAAAAAAACAAAGGGACAAAAAGAGAAACAAAACATGCAAAAAAGTCAAAAATTTGAGGGTTGCTAAAGGCTGATTGGTTTGGGGGATAACTGAAGCAGGTTTGATCGGCATTGGTCCACTTGATGATGTGGCGGGTGTGTTAGTGGTTGTTTAGTGACTATAGCATCGGCAATAGATAATAATAAAACACCAAGATGTAAATCATATCATGTTGCCAGTTATGATGGGTTAAATCCAGTCAATGGTAAGGTGGAGGGCAGGACTGGAGAACACAGCAGCTTCCTGGTCGTATGTTGCCTCTGTCAGTAATACAACCATCATCATGTTTATACAAATTACTCTTTCAGTGTCAGAAATTTTGATACCCTGAAGACAAACGACAGAATCCAGCTTGTTCTGCAACTTTCAGATCTTCTTGTGATCCTGTCACTTCCTTTGAAGGTATTTCTACTGTTGCTGTTCAGTCGACAAACTTATTTAACTCTCAGGAAGAAAGCAAATGTTTTGAACATGACAGAACAGGAGATAGCACTCAAACATCCGAGCCTCTGACATGCTGCTATTGATCATACTGCTCGCTTCGTCCAATCATCTAGTTTGCACTTTTTTAAGTCGGCACACAACACTCGAATCTCTATATCCAGCTGGAAACTGGCCATCTTTAAATGCCACATAGAAAGCCTTTGGAATGACTTTTATTATCATCCCCGAGCTGAGAACTTTTATTGACATTTGAGTGCTAATCTCTGCTCCACTTCCTTGTACGGATATCAGCTATTGCATCACTTGGAATTTAAAATCCCCCCCCCACAAATCAATTCCATATCAGTGAGTTAGACATGCTTGATGATTAAACGAGTGCCCAGTGAATTAGGACTCATGCAGCAATCCTCCAAGTTCCCATCAAGGTGTCAGACAGCACCACACACAGGCAGACGCTATACTGTACCATATTGACTATAGATTTTATCATGGTTTTCTCCTCGCCAACCGCCTCGCCTTCTCTTATCTTTACCACAGGTACCTCCATTAGTCTGATGGCCTGTAAAAACCAACCAGCATGAAGAGGATGTCAAACATTGTCGTTTGAAAGAGGAGGAGCAGAAGGCGAGAAAAAAAAGGAAAAAGATGAGAAGGACAGAGGGGTTGAGAATGAGGGGAAAAACAAAGAGGAAAGAGACTGCAGCAAGTGCATACAAATTAACCCCACGAGGACAAAAGACAGGATGGCTTTAAGGATGTGGCGAGGAAAAGGCGGGGCGGAGTCCGTGTCCTTGCAAAGTCTAAAAGACTGAGGCTTCAAACAAATATCCTGCTCTGGAGGGGAGTCAGCTGAGGAGGGAGGAAATTTCTGTTAAAAATTAATGCAAAAGTTCAAAGCTCCTGGGAGGGTTGGGGGTGGGGGGGGGAGAAAAAGGACAGAAACAGAGGGGAGCGTAAAGCTGAGGTGGGGGGTGGGGGGGGGGGGCTTTTTTCTGGGGGGTGACTGAGTGGCGGAGGCAGGCGGTCAGGCAGGCAATCGAGAGTGCTCTGATGGAGCTGTCGGCGCACGTCCGTGGATGTGGCTGCGCTGCAGGACTGGCAGAGAGAAATGGATGATTTAAGCAAGAAGCCTTCAGAAGTGACAGGACTCAGGAGAGCGGCGAAGGAAGTCGTTCTAGCAGCACTTAGTCTTCCACCACGCCTCCAAATCACCTTCATATGGTGCCACTCAAAGACCGCACATTTCAGCTCCACCGCTGACTGACTGAGGCGCACATACACAAACATGTGCCGGCAACAAACTCACCCCCACACCCCCTCTTGTTTATGCATTTTGACAGGATGTCATGTCGTGTATTTACAGCCCGATCAGGGAAATTTTTGTGTTGTTCAGACAAAGTTACAATACTTCAAAGCAGGAGTGTCAAATTGATTCTAGTCCAGGGGCCACATAAAAGTCGGTTTGATTTTAGTTAGGCCAGACAAGCAGTGACAGCACAGTAAACAGAGCGGTGACAACACAGTAAACAAAAACAATTTCTCTCATTGCTTTACTACAGTCGGAGGAAATTTTGATGGTGAAACTTGGTAAACAAATCTAATCCTACCTGCCACAGTTTCCTCCTCCAAACTTATGTTGGTACAAGCCTGTAGCTTCTTTGGACACAATGACATTGTATGTTTTTGATCCTAACATCAGCTAAAAGGGAGCTAGCTTCCACTGCTGCAGCATTTCAGGCATCTGATCTACTGCTCAGCTCCGAGTCTCTGTGTTATGCGAGATAGCAGTTATGACTGAGGGGGTCCAAAATCGTTCTTAGAGGCAATCTGTTCCAGGCTCTGAAGAGACGACACCATTCAGAGTTACCGATCAGAAGCTCGGAGATGAAGAGAGAACAGTATCAGTGCTATTTCCTAGTCCAGTCTGCAAGACTTATGTGAAGCCAGGGTTGTATCAGTGACTGACCCGTCACAGCACCAATGAGTCAAGCATTGTGATGCCACACTAAACACTCAATTGGCATCATGTTCGAGAAATTCTGACAACCAAGTAAAAGAGACCTGAGCCATGAAGAGCACAAATCAATCAGGTGAAGTCTGTTATCCACGACATTGTGCTGCTAAAAATTCAGTGATGAATCATCTGATCAAACAAAACAAGTACCTGCAAAGCTTTGACCAGCGCGGCATTTCTGCCCGTGTCGCCCACCAGAACAACCCGAGTCTCCACTTTTGGCAGCATGTCTGAACAGAGAACAACAGGCAACAAAAAAGTTAAGGTCAAGTGGAAACAATGGGACAGACACAGATTAGAGGAGCAGCCTGGTGGAAATGTGTGTACAAGCAGTGATTCTCAAAACTGTGGAGATGCAGCGGTGGGGTGGGGGGGGCAGGGTAGATTGTTTTGTTCTTTTTATTGTACAATTAATGGGATAATATGAAAGCTATGGTCATAATGCTTCTGAGACAAATTGGAAACGTAACCTGCTTTTTGATCATTTTCGTGGGGGTGCAGAAAGTTGCTTCTCCCAAAGTAAGACGCAAGAGAAAGTTTTAAGAACCACTGGTTCAGGGGCTGCATGCAATATGTACATGTTTTGCTCTGTATAAACACGCTGTATCAATTCTGTACCTCCCACACAAAGGCTCAAAAATAGCAATGAAACCTTTAATCGTGCCCCTCAAAGGAGGGTCTTATGTCGCACTGTGAGTCAGACAGTAGTTATGACAGTCATGTGACCAATCACAGCCTATTTAATATGGCCATCTCACAGCTCACAGTGGGACTGTTCTTATGTACCAGCTGAGCTCCATGTGAGGGCCAACCAAAGTAGGATCGAAGTTTGTAAATAGATTGTTTAGTTTTGATAGGGATGGGTTTATGTACGATGATGAATACAATATCAATATCAATATCATTTGCATTCTCGTGATCCAGGCGAATGGTTTCTTTGGGGAGGCGGGGCCTGAAAAAGACTTCTCAGACATGTGTTACAGTTTTAGAAGGAATTCACCGAGTTATCTGCCGGCGACACAATCCAAAGAATGGGAGCAATGCTCAGAGGCATCGTGGGCACTTCAGACCCTTATCTCAAGAAACAAGTTTCTCTTTTTTTCCTACCAGAGCAAAAAAAAAAAAAAAATCATCTTTTCTCTCACAATGTCATATTTAGCTAGAGTTCGTATTTCTCTGTACTATGAGCCGTTCTGAGGCCGGACTCTCCACAGATAGAAACACAAAAGGAGGGTGTTTACAAGGGTCTTAGTCAATCATCCATTGTTTATTGTAATCATCTCCACGTAATGGTGAATTGTCACATTCTGATTAATGAAACTGTCCCGTTTGCACTGTCCTTTTTACAGCACTGTATTGAGCCAAAGTGCTGAGGGAACATGGCAAAAGCTCCAAGTTGTGACTGGCGTGGCCACAGTCTTGTTGAAGCTGTTGCTCCAAAACCTCCTCTTCCAGAGAAGTGACATCATTTTGAGGACCCTCCTTTTGGAACCCTCTACAGCTGCTTTACTTTGCTAAAGTTGCGCCAGCTCTTACTGTGCTCCACCCATCTGTATCCATTTTAACAGAACCAGGATTGGAGCTGATCTGGGGTTCTGGGATCATGATGCTGTGCTCGCATGCATAGAATCTCTGTCATTCCTGTCAATGATAGTAGTCAGAAGTTTCAGATTTTTCCAGACGTTCTTCCTTCCCCTTGTTTTTAACATTATCAGAAGTAAACATACACCAATGTGTGATTTGGTGTTTTAGCAGCAGGACAACTAAGCGATTCTGCCAGACAGTTTAATTAAAAAGGTGCCTCTCAGAAAAATATATCCAAGAGTTGTTATTTCCCTGTAATTTATTTCCAGCAAATTCTGAATAAAAGTATAAAAAAACCTCTATGTTTGCGTTACTAGGAAGGAATTGCAAGGTGTCAGCTTACTTTATGTCAACATGGCTTCCTTTATCTGATATGTCACAATATTATGACATGACTGTCTTAACATGTCCAAAATAAATTCAAATATTACCAAATATAGCATGATTTCTGCATGTTATCTGTATGTAGCTGCCACCTACATGACCTTTGTTTGAAGGAGCCTTTTCTCATGGCTTTTATCCAACTGGTTTACCACGCTGATGTTTTGTGTGCAACTGGATCGAGATTTATGACTGGTTTTCAGGCTGAGAGCAGTTTCTGCTCCCTTTATAGTCTTCGTTTGATTTCATGTTGAACATTTTTCATCATTTGTTACGTATTCTGTTGATATAGATACAGTACCTATAGCGTAAGAGAAAGGCAAGAGCAAAAAAGCAGACCCACCTTCCCCGTCTTCGCCCGCCATGCCCAGGAACACGTGGTCCTTGGTGGTTTCGGCAATCCTGGAATCATACACCGAAGAATCCACCAGCAGGCTGCGGGCCGTCCCCAAAGTCACTATGCTGCTGTCAGCCATGGCAGGAACCCGGCGAGGCACCCGAGTGTCCAAACTATCAAAAGTTAGAGCGAACGGGGAGAGAGGCATGGAGAGGGAACACGGCGAGGCGGAGAGGAGGTTAGGAGAGCAGCAGAGAGGGGAAACACGCCGACTGTCAGATCCCAGGCACAGAGACACAATCTGGCGCCACCTCAAACACAACTTCTGTCAAAGTTTTGTTCAAGACCAGCTGGAGGAGGAGGACATGTTTGTCAAAGAAACAACCATGGCATGACTAAGCAAGCTGGACACAAAGTTACACTGAAACTTTGATGGTCGCTTGTGACGCAACAATTTCCACATATATTCGAATATGCCAATTAGTGATATAATAATGGACATCAAAATTGAAACAAATTGCTGCAACCTGCCCAAAGATGCAATTAAAAAGGTACAAAAGTACTGACAATGATGTGTACAAAAACTCCCTCAAGAAAACAGCAACATTACCATTACATTTACAGTCTGACCTAAATTCCATCATGTGGTGGTCATTCAACCAAGCTTATCTCTTGTTAGACTTGTTTCAGACTTTCCTTTGAGCAAGTTTTGGTGCTTAACTGTGTGAATTGGTTCTCCAACTGAGTGAGGACCGTTTTTGTTGTTCAGACGGCGACTGGTCAACTCCATTGACTGTCCTGTTAACAGGGACAAACTTACAAAAATATAAAATTGACAAACTGGGCTTCAGAGCTTTATAGACATTTTGTGATAAGTGTTTGGCCTCCCCCACCTGGTTCTGCCATAGATTGTCAAATTCATTTCTATATTCAGGGTGATTTAAAACAGGTTTCCAGTAAGATTTACTGGATACTGACGTATGTTAGAGGTATTTTACGATCCACAGGACCCTGCACGACAACTCCATAACACTAGTTATGTCAACCTGTCCTATACTTTAATAAATGCAGGTTTTCACCAAAGGAGGACAGTTATTGCCACTGCTTTAGGAAACAGACAAAAAAAGGTACAGTGATGTACTTGAGAAAAACTATTATGGTTCGACTGTCCTGCGATCCAAGCCGCTGCTTGTACATCTTCTGTGTGTCTGGAGCAGGCCTTCAAACATTACTCGTCCTCGATTGCAGCATTGAAAACGTGAAATACAGGTGTACACCACACGTAATGCTGGCCCAGCTAACACTAGCTGCTCTCACCAGTTACCTCGCTCCTGCTAAGTTTCACGAGATGAAGTCTCACGTTTGCAACGATCTCCAGCGACACGGGAACGAGAAGCCGAACTTACCGGTGCTTTGACGGGTTGGTAACCGAAAAACCCAAATGAGAAACTCAGCCAGAGGGACGTCCAAACGGTCGCTGACACCGGTGAACTCCTCAAGCTAACTTTATTAGCCTGCGAGGTGCTCCAAGAACGCACCGAAGAATCCCTGCGCGTTCGAAGACAGTCCAACAAACTTTTAAAGTAAGACGTAACGTCTCTGCGTTATACCCCAGGTCCGCACATCACTGCGTGTTGCACATGGTCCATGAGAACAGTCCAAACGGACTATTATGCCGATGTGACAGCTAAGTAATTCCCAGTAGTGCAGAAAGGCTGCCAGTCACTCTGCTGTTGAGTTGATTTCAAAAAGAAAGGCAAACAGCCAAGCTGCACGCTGATTGGGTAAGAGCGACGGAGAGCCTGCAGCGTCCGCCTGGCGTGCCCGCTGATTGGTCCTTTTTTTTCAAATAACCACGCAGGGTGTGTGTCGCCGCCCTATCATACAACCACGGTGTCGCCGCCAGACGCGACGTCAGGTTGTGCCAGCAAAAAATGCCAACACAATAAAAGAAAAAAACATTTCGTTTCATTTTGTCTTGTTAAACGTGGGAATTAATATAGCAAATGACAACTCGAAGGGCGAGCTTTAATTTTCAAAAGTGATGCATAGTCTCGCACATAGTTTGCTGCAGCAGAATGATTTTTTTTCTGTCACAAAATACAAATTTCACGGCGCATTTTAATCTGTAGTAGAAATTTTTAGTCAATACACAAGTATCACTGTCATTCTTCCTAATTCAAGATGTATAACAGCAAAAAAACAATGTTTTCCTTTCTCCAACTGCATAAATATATGTATGGAATAGGGGGTCTTAGCCTGATTGCCTGATTGTCTTCTAACACATGAACATCAATGAAACGTTTCTCATAACCATTACAGTTTTAAACTGCCGTTTTGTCATTTTTTCTACCTTTCACAGCAAAATAGTTTCGTCCCTTGTCATTTCCTGTTTTAATTTGAAGTCTCACATTTCCGTTCCTTTCAGGCTGATTGACTTTCCTCCTTTGTGTTCCAGCTCATGTTGTTACCCTCATGTGTTTCACCTGTGCCTGCTTGTCTGAATGACCACACCTGGTGAGGGAGCATATAGGCCCTTCAGTTTCTGTCTGGAGTTGCCAATTTGTCTGTTGTATTACCTGGTGTTTCCACCAGTTGGTATTGCTATGTTCCTGTTCCCAGTTATTTCCCTCAGTTGCCTCTTGGATTATCTGTTTTGAAACATTTGGGTTTTCAGTTATTTTGTGGAGTTCTGGTCTTTGTTTCTATTTCTTTTCTGGTTATTTTGTTGTTGCCTTAAATAAATACACATATTCCTGCCAACCTAATGCCATGCATCTGGATTCACTCCATTCCAGTGACAGTAGTAACTAGGCAATTTAACCCCTTGAAATGGTTTATGTTTGTCCTTTCATCTGGATCCACTCCATTCAAAACCAATTGCAAAGAAGTCTCAGGAGGTTGAACAAAGCTTTGTCAGGGTCAAATCATCTCCCATCCAGCTTTATCTGCCTGGATCCTAAAGATTTCAAGTTCTGCCTTCATGTCTCCAGATGTACTATGTGATTTTCTTTTGTCCAAAGTACAAAAACATCCAACCAGAGCATCATAATCATTTGAGTTAAGCTACTTACCAGCTGATTGTAGCCAGATCAGTCAGAGAGGGGCTGCAGTTACACACCTGCTGTCAGCACAAGGTCATTGAAAAGCAACAGTGTGAACTGGAGAGAATTTGAAATACAATGCTGAAATACATTCTTTTATAATCAAGAGAGAGTTTCTGCCGACATCTAACGGTGAACCACTCAAGCTGTGAGGTGGAGTAACTCACTGTTGCTTCCTGTGGTGGCTTTGTTGTCGTTGGTGGAGCAGTTTGTAGTTGAAACTGAAGGCTATGGGTTCAATCTCCCATCTTGCTTTGAGTACGTGTTGAATGTCCTTGAGCAAACAGCTTTGAGGGAGACTGAGTTGAGGATTGTGTGTACTTTGATTTTTGCCTGTGTAGCCATGGCAACATGGTTTAGACTCTTGCTTTGTCAGGCTCCCGTGTTTGGTCCTGGCTGGTCGCTGCAGTGCTTCCTGGTTGAGTTCTTGCAATGAATCAATTAAATAACGACCTAATGAGGGTGTGAGGGAGTTTGGGTGTGTTCCGATTCTCTTCCTTAATCCTCAATCCTCAACCTTAATCCTTAAACTTCTTCCTTAACCTAAACCCTCAAAATGGCTAGAAATGGGACACTCCTTAATGCAGATACTTCTTCAATACTGTAGGGGGCAGCATTACGCCAAAGCGGCGTTCAGTCTCTCAAGTAAGAAGAAGAAACTGTAGCAACAGCAGCAAAAGATCATAAAAAAAAATCAATGTTATGCAACAGCGAGGTAACTAGTCCATAACATGGGCCTAAACTAAAAGAACACGATGTTTATGGTAATATTTATATCTCTATTAACAAAGAAATGTACATTTGTCGCTCACCATCTTTGCCGCCATGTAAAAACACAATGCATTCTGGGCACTCCTTACTTTTAAGGGAGGTAGCAGAGCACCTCAGTTTTAAGGAACGAAACGGCCATTTAAAGTCAGTCGGTCTTGAAAAGTTTTTAGCAACCATGACTCAGTCCTGACTGGGGAAACCTATATAGCTCCTGTATAACCCAGCTTGGTGGGTGATGTTAAACACTCTGTTCCCATACTCTGGGCTCCTCTGGGCACGAGTCATGGGAGGGCCCGCTTTTGCCAGCTCCCCTGAGCCGTGGTCGGCCCGGCTCCCCCTAATCCTGCCTCCCATCCGGGCCCCTGCGGGACTTGGGCCGGGGGCATGCCGCCCTCCCAGCCCCCCCGACGCACCGCCCCTGCTTCCTACAAATTGGGACAGCACTTGGTCGTCGCGGGAAAGCGCATTTTAAGGATTAAGGTTGAGGATTGAGGATCAAGGATAAGAATCGGAACGCACCCTTTGACCTGGTCGAGTCGCATCGTCTGTCCGGTGATTCACCTGTGCTGCGTGGTCAAAAGCAGTTTCAAATGAGTCCTTCACACTATCCTGGTGTTAAAGCAGCCTCAGTCAACCTTCCAAAAGAAGAGAACTGAGTCTGGAGAGTTGGGACCTCTTTTTGTTTTTCTGCAGATGTTTGGCTCAGTGGGCAACGCCATTATTGCCTGACAGTCTCACGGCACGGATTTGTTGTTGCTTTCCACAGACTTTAAAGGATGAATCCATCTGTCTGCAGTGGAAAAACAGATTTAAAAACAAGTCAGCACCGAGCATACATTATTCACTGAGTCCAACACGAAGAGCTTGTTCTCTTTGTTGTGACGGGGGGAGATCAGAGACTCAGGTGGAACAGTGATGATGTTGAGGCGCTGCTTCATCTCACTCGAGGAGTCATTGATCATGTAAAAGAACATACATGCGTTGCTGCTCCTGTACCCCCACCCACACCCTCCACCCCTCTCCCCCCTGCCCCAAGCAGAAAAAGAGGCAAGATGCTGCGTTCTCCTCCTCCTCCTCCTCCTCCTCCTCCTTCAGCTGGTCTCTTTTTAGAGCCAGCACATTTGGAAATTCATTTCATTCGAATTTCATTTCAAATCAAAACATGGTGTGATAAGATACAGCAGATCCTTTTCAGACTGTTTGCACAGACTTTAATAACATGATGTTTGAACAGCCATTTTTTCTTGTCTGAGGGCGAGGTGGAAAAAGTTCCCATTCTTCTGCTGTCACTGTGCTTTTGTCTCTCCGTATGCTATGGGTGTGCGGTTGCTGCTTCGGCAAACTATCCAACTGTGTCTTGTTTAACAACTAGTAACGAAGATGTTCTCCCCACTGTCTCACAGGCACTTTGAATTCTGCACCACAGCACATGTGAAACACTGTTTCGTGTTATTGTCAAGGAGGAAGTCCGGCGTGATGTGAAGATGTGTGACTGCAGCCGTACGATCTTCCATCTTCTTCATCCAGAGCAGTCAAAGTTCGAGCAGACTAAGGCTGAGTAGGTACCAATGTTTATATGCGCACCACTGTGGACGAACACACCGGAGAAACACAACGACGTGTTCATTGTTCAGTGTGAGAGTTCAAACTGTGCCCCATCACCATGCAGTTGGAAAAACGTTTGTTTTTGCAACGTGGTGTATTTCTTTTATCTGTCTTTGTTTATGATGTACATCCCATAAAACTGAATAAAACCCCTGAAACAGTGAACTCCTGCATCTTGCTTTGTATTTATTTGAAGCGTTGCAGGAATGTGGCTGGTAATTCACACAGCATGGTGGAGCTACAAAGGCCAAATTCAAAGCCATAAAAAAAGCATTGTTGTTCCACGAGTAGGGCTGGGACGATAGTCGATGAATCAACTCATCGCACGATAAATGAAAATGAACTCGATCATTTTTCTGGCCTCGATTTCTCGCCCTGTCCATGCGCGTATTTGTTTTTCTCGTTGCTCGCCTCCAAACACGCCAGATGACAAGAAGGTTCACTCTGTGCAACGGTCTCAGCACCTGGGTGCGTCTTTGGCTTAGCGGGATGAAGTAAGGGGAGGGAAGCATCTTGTCCGTCAAACAGGATCTTTGTTTCTGTGGGAGGAAGTGGAGCCGCGAGCCGCAAGTTAGCCACGGGAGGAGAATGGAAACACTTTTAGCAAAGCTAAATGCTACACCGCCGGTGAGGGAATATTTCGGCTTCGAGCCCAATGAGAGAGGTGGGGTTAAAAACACAGACAAGCCAGTCTGCTGACTTGTACAAGAATTGTTGTTATAAAAAAGGCAAAAGGACAAAGTTGCATCCCCATCTCAGCACAATCATCCGTTCGAGTTTTCCCAGCTGGGGAAAAAATTGCACCCGGCGGTGCACAGTCGTCGGCCCGAGTGCATTATTTTCTATCAGAGACATACGAGTCTTTTTTTATTTTATTCTTTTTTTTTTGTTTGTTTTATTTACCTTAAAGTTCTGGACATTCCAATGTTAAATTAAGGTTTATTTTTTTTGAAATTAAAAGGGTTTACTTGTATTTTTATGATACATTAACATTACATAAGTGGTTATTTTGGTCTCAATAATGTCTACAAAACATCGTTTATCGTTAATAAATTGTGGGACAATACATTGTCCACGAAAATTTGTTATGGTCCCAGGACGACTCTGCACAACACACGGTCTCCGGTCGGTTTCCACGTTGATGGGACGCGACCTCATAACGAGAAGAAGAAAAGACAACATCAGATGTTCTTCTGTGTCCGTGAGGGTGAATAAAGGGGGATGAAGTGATTGTTTTTCTGTCTTGTCCAATTTCCTCAAAGCTCTGCCTTTCCCTAACTCTCTCTCTCACACAAGTTTCGCTGTCATATACAACATCCACTATAACAGCACACATTTGATTACATGTGAGGACAGTGAATGTTCTCCACTCCAATTAACACAGCGAGTAAATCTTCTAATAACTAATAAGTGAAGTGGCAGCACGGTGGTTAACCTGGTAAAACAACATCAGCGTATATGCTTACCTTCGCGTGTATTTCTCGGTGAGTTGTCTGTAAATGTTGCTTTAAGTTGCTCGTGTTTTTCCCCGATGATTTTGCTCCACATGGTTTAAGGACGGTCTTTGGGTCCTTGTTATATGTGAGGTGTGACCACACGTACA
>JAUESE010052682.1:0-12280 GCA_032274725.1 Malacoctenus triangulatus
GCACTGGGTGCGACGGCCCAATGCGTGGTTGGCTCAGTGCCTTCCCATCTTTTGATTGTTTTGGCCGGGGTCTCCAGTCCCTTTTGTTTCCTTATCATTTTGTCTCCCTCTTTTGACTATTCATTTATTTAATAAAACCCCAATTTGTTCTCGGATAATTGCTTGGTTGTGGTGTCCCTTTTATGTTACGGCCTTCGGGTGTTCGAGCCTTTCGTTACTATTAATTTTCAGGTAGAGGACCGTAACATGCATGTTGAAGCGTCTCAGATATGTTGGCTTCCAAAATGTATGGTTTGAATTACACTTTACAAGCAGTAGATTGCATAAAGTGGGTTGTTTAACCCCCCTCAGGGAAATCAGTAATGTACATAAAATTTCTGCTACAACTGGCCACTGTTGAGAGGTGAGGGAAATTGTTGCTGTCATTCCAGAGCGAGGAAAATCACGAGGGTTCTGAAAAAGGTCATAATGATCAGCAGTTCCTTTAGGAATGTATTTATATTGTTGCATTTGGTTAAAATCTTACAGAATATTTAAACTTCCTCAGGAACAAATCAATTGCAGTCAAATGAGCAGATCTATTGTCGCTTGCATCGTGACTTTTGACCCGCAGACCAATCAAGCACAGACTGGAAGCTAATGATCATGCTCATGATAGCACTAATGGCCGAGTGATCTTGTTCATGATCTGGTTTTGCAAAGGTGTTTTGGAGAACGTTCCTGAGGCTGACCCAGAAAGCGGAGCTCATGGAGTCTACTAATGTACTGATACTGAGTTTTGATGTATCGCGCGACCTTTGCCATCACCGAGTCTTGTCACTTGACGTCAACAGGACATAGATTTTCTTTTCCAACAAAAGTGGTTGTCCATCTTTACTTACTGTGAATATCTCAGTTTTCAACAGCAACCTCATGCTTCTGTTTTGACAACAGTTTTTCTGACTGACCATACGGATGATTCTGTGTATAAATGATGGTTCTGTTCTCTGCTAACAGCTGAAGATATTGCGATGGAGGTGGAGGCTGATGAGAAGATGAGTAATCAGCTGCAGGAGAAGCCGGAACCTGTACGTACGAACTTTATAATTGTTCACTTGTTGTTATTCATCTGGGATGAATAGGGTTTTGTTCTTTCTGATAACAACATTGGACTTAGTTATTGAACAGATGAACTTTCTGAAATAAATACAGTCTATTTGGGCAGAAATGTGAATATATACAAAAATGATATACATATGGAGGCTAAAGACAGATGAAGCATGTTGGTATTAAAGCTTTCCTCCTTTTTTTGCTGGCTTAAGTTGAGCTGACGACAAGCATTTACTTCACAAGTTTTATTTTGGTATTGTCTTTATATTGATGGTATATCTCAGTTTTTGTATGTGCTCATTTTTTAACGCAGGTCATGACATCGAAGAAACAGTCTAAGGAGGAGTCGTCTGAGGAGTCGTCGTTTGACGGGGAGATTGCTCACCAAGATTCAGATGACAGTGAGTTGTTTTTGTCAATAAAACTAAACAACAGGTTCACACTTGGTTCACAGAAGTATTTGGTGTCAGTGTTACAAGTCGGGGGCGTCCATACAAAATAAACCCTTCACTGTTTAATCTCTCCATATATTTAGGGCAGAATCATGTTTTGTAACTTTTGGTTATTGTATTCAATTTTACAAAATCAAACATGTTAAATTGTCAGATGTTTTTCCTGCTTTATGCTGCAGAAATCACCGACAACTTTAACAGAACTACCCTATTACCAAAGGAAGAAAAAAGAATCCATTTGGACTAATATATGTAGTTTGAATTTGATTTTTCAATTTTACTATTGTGGTACTCATACAGTAAGAGGCCACTTCCACTGAGCCTCGCAGCAGGAGGTTTGTTGCATATTGGCTTGACCACTTTCAAATAGATGCTCGTGTCAGTTTGGGCCAGTTTGGCAAATTTGGAGAATAACTTCCACTCTACCAAACATGACTCATCAAAAACACCGACTTAGTGTCCCGTTTCATGTGAAACTGTGTGTTTGCTACAGCTTCTTGAAAATAAACCCCAAACTTTTCTTCCTTTCTTCTTAAACGCTTTTTGATGTGATCCACTTTCATCACAGTTGGTTCCATTTCTTACACAACATGTAAATGACTGATGGAGCTGTGGGAACTGTCTTGTTTGAACAGTTTTGTATAATTAATTCCTGCTCTCTCCTCACATTTGTATACTATTCTCATGAGACAAGGTCATAAAGTGAAGTCAGCACCTGACATTTAAAAGAAAGAAATCCCTCCAGGATGTTGAACAAAGGTTGTTAGTCATTGAAATACAGCTTTAGTGTTTCTCCTGATGTGTGATAACAATAAAATAGTGATGCCTCCTGACAATAATTACTGTGATATTTAGTTTAGGCGACAGAACTCACCTTTGCCTTCCTCCGTCCATGAGTCTGTCTCACCTTACAAGCCTGATCCACCAGGGATCGTGGTGGCGAGCCGTACAGACGGGCTTGAAAGAGGCCCTGACTTCTCTGTGCCCCGGAGTTTCCGTCAGCGCATCCCGAGGGAGTCCTCAAAGTTCACAGGTCCATCCACAGATGTGATCCTTTACACGGGGTCCTGTGCCAGTCTGATGGATACGTCTCACTCGGCCAGATTCGGCAAAAGTCTCTTGAAAAGAAAACCAAAGAGCATCCTAATCAGATCTCCAACCTGCCTCGACCACTTGCTGACAATGTAGGCACAGACACAGGTTCCTTGTATTTCTGGCAGTGATGCCTCAAAAACGGCTTGAGATTCAACACACTTCATACATCTCAATGACGGCCTGTGACTGTGGGGTTCTGAGTATAACAGGGGCTTTTGGACTGGTCACTGCATTCATCTTTTAAGCTTACAGACTGCTGCTTCTGTTTGACAGTCCAATAGTGGAAAGCTCATTTTTGTTTGAGAGCTAATCCATCATTTGAACTGCGTGATACTGTTTTGGTCAAAGTTGAGTAGCGATAGTTCCACAGTAAAGCCGTGTGCTAGAGTAGAGACTGTCCTTCTGAAATCCCGGATCGGGAACATTCACTCAATAAACATTCTTTCTGTGTGTCTGCAGAAACAGTTGAAAAAAAAAAATCACGTCATGTCGGTCTTTCTCTAGAAGCTCTCTATTTGGAGCCAGAGCCATAAACCTTCATCAAAACAACACGAGAAACTGAAACATGCAGAACAGAAAAGTGTCTTCAGTGAGTAATTTAACAGCAAGTGGTGGGATGAAAATGTCAAACTAATTAAATGACTTGCTTTTTGTCCCAGTTCGAATGAGTTCTACTTTTTTTATGATGATTTATTGAGTTGATGGGTTATTTAAAGGCCTCATTCAGATGTTTTCCCATTTGCTATGAGCTCATCGATGATAACTCTGAGACGTACACAGAAATCGAGACCAGGTCTGTGTTTATATCCCAACAGGCTGAGGTGCAGCAAGAACAACAGTGTGAGACGACCATATTTGAACTCCTGCTGACAAAGTAAAATTAGATGAAAAGCTTCTTTGAAATAGTGTGGGAAAAAATTTAAAATTTTTTTGAAAAATGGATGACACACTGAAGGTTGGGTCTAAAAATAGCTGCACTGCTGTGATAACTTATCAAAGGAGGATGTGGATGAGTCACGCTGGCAGTGTGCTGGATGGTGACTGAGCAGACAGGAAGGTGGAAACAGCCCCGCACGAATAATTCAGCATCAGCTGTCTGCCTTCTCCTTCGGTGAAAATATACTCGGAGTTTTGATGCGAGTAACTAAATATACACTTTAATGCCCTGAAAAAGAATAACAAGGGCTTGAAATGTTGCTTGATAAAACCACCTGTGTATAAGTTTCACCTTTTAAATATGTTCTTCAGCTGTTTCGCTTGACAAACTTTGACAACGCTTGACAAAAGTTGAGATGACACCATCTTAATCTTTATCAGATTAGCACAAACTTTGATTTCTTGTAAATTTTACAAATCGTTAATCATTGAAAATACCAGAACGAATGTTGCATTACGACATATATAGTTCGAGCAGATCGCTATCAAACAAATACGCGCTTTAAGATTTTTCCACTTCTCACTTTTTATTTTACTCTTTTTCCAGCATTTATCTAAGTTGTACAGATGTTCTCGATGTTCTGTGGAAAGAGATAAAATCATGGTGTGTCTCTTTTTGGATCACTGCCTGAAAGAAATCAAACCCATCTTTTGTACTCGCACATTTATGGCCGCCTGCAACGTCTTTACTTTGGCCACTGCCTCACACAGGCAGAGATACACTGATCTTATCAAACAACGTGTATCTGTGGCATCTGGCTCCAAAGGGGAAAAAATACAACCCTATATGTTCCTCCAGATCTGTACAACCTTTCAAGGTGGACTTATAATCTGATTAGCCAGATATGGCAGTGATGCACCTGCCTTGGTGAAACACAAGTTTGCATTCAATATAAATATCAATGAATCATTTTTAAATAACACATTTTGTCCTTTGCGCTGCTTTTGATGCATATTGTGAGGTCTCCAATTGTCACTTCAATCATTACAGCATCCATCCAGTCAACTTCATTAGTTCCAGTAATGACTTAATGAGATGCTCTCTGGCATTAGAGCCATTCTCACCACTTCACTGACATGCTCTGTATACACCTGTGTCAGTTCTATAATATGGTGCAGAGGCCATTAAACATTTTGTCCTTTACCTTTTCCTCCACATATGCCGTTTGCCCACAGGCCAGCTGCGCAGCATTGACCTCCTCAGCGTACTTGCTCAGTACCAGGATACCAGCAGACGGACTCGTGAACAGAAGGTCACTTCGGAGAATCGGGATGCTCTAGCAACCCACTCTGCAACCCACTCTGCAGGTAACACCACCCATTCTCACCACTTCACTGACATGCTCTGTATACACCTGTGTCAGTTCTATAATATGGTGCAGAGGCCATTAAACATTTTGTCCTTTACCTTTTCCTCCACATATGCCGTTTGCCCACAGGCCAGCTGCGCAGCATTGACCTCCTCAGCGTACTTGCTCAGTACCAGGATACCAGCAGACGGACTCGTGAACAGAAGGTCACTTCGGAGAATCGGGATGCTCTAGCAACCCACTCTGCAGGTAACACCACCCTCATTATGTTTCTGCGAGAATGACATATTATCCCAAAAGAAAAGTCACCTGATCCCCCGAGCTGAGCTGGATTGACTGGTTCCCTTTGTATCAGCCAGGTAACGCATTTGTAATGAAACGGGTGCGAGCTAATTGCTTTGAGGGCGAACGCTAACCACACGGTGTCACAGGCTGGAAGATTTCTTTTGTCTCTTTCGGAAGCGAGGACTTGATTTGCGGGATTACGATGCATTTTGCCATTAGTTGAACACGAGGAATACAAAACCTGATAAACTGTTAATTGGATCCCCGGGCGGAGTTTTCAGGGCTGATATGGATTTGCGGTCGTCGTGCGTTCGCCCCCGCGTCTGTAGAGATTTTTAGTCTTCACCATCTTTCTGATATTTCATATGCACATTATTTCTAGTTAGAGGACGAAGCCAATTGATTGTGGCTGAATTGTGTTTTTTAATCTTGTAATTAATGAGCTAATTAGCTACTTATCTGTAGGAGTGGCTGGAGTGCACACACATTAAACATCTGAGGAACACAGGAGAGAGCCGGAGCTCCCCAGTGAACACCTGTTGGATGTAGCACAGGACACGGAGTCGTTTGGAGCCGAAAGATCACTGCAATCCGTAGACAGTCTGTCATCCCAACACGTTGTAGAACTGAAAAGATTAACGCAATCTGAAGGAGCGATTAATATAGAAAACTGTAAAAAATGAGGATTTATTAGGTACAGCACAAACACATTCACAATTATTAGATTATTCACAAGTGGGTGAGACAATTGCTGAATCTTTTGTGAGTCTTACTGCACAAATTTATTCAGAGTGTCGTCATCCTCTCTTATTTTTGTGTTTTGTTGTTTTTTTTTCTCCAAATGTGTTGGTGAGTCGTAGAAAAACTACACAAAACAAATATCTCCTTATTCTCACTGCGTCTCAGAACATTCCTGTGGTGTTGGAAAAAAAATATGTCAGTTAAAGAACTTGTTCTTATGTGAATTTTCTTCATTTGACAGTGAAAATGAACACTTTCACGTCCATCTTAGAAAATGTAAATGTCATTAAAAAGGTGAATATTTATTGTTAAAGGTATTCCAGCAGTCAAACATCATAAATGTGTGTTACTCACGACATGTCATCACAGATCTTCTCAGTTACAAGTTATTAATCTCAGTCCAGTGAGGGCAGCTGATACACATTTTCCAAAAAATGGAAAAAAACATTAATAATTGCCTCCTTCAGATCATGTTGAAGAATCAAAGAGTTCCCCAGTGAACAAGATGGAAGAAGAAGAGTCGTCAGCGGACGAGAACCCTGTGATAGTGAGGGAGTGGCCGTACAGCCCCGCCACCAGTGACGTGTCCATCAGCAGGTAAGAAAGACTTAATAAGTAGAAGGAAATACAACAGGATCACATATCAGCAGGTGGTTGGCTCAAAGCAGAAGGCTTTTTGATGTGTGAAATGGAGCAACGCTTGGCTGCTTTCAACTTTCGATTTGTTCGAATAACATTTAGAAAAAAAACCTAACTTTCACTATGATATATTCATCAAAGATTTCTTTGAGTACTGAGCGCTTTCTCCAGTGGTCAATTTACTTTGGAACGCCTGGGGAGGAAAGTACGTTCCTGATTTCGCAGTGTTTGTTCAAAGCACAGCAGAAGGCTGTGAAGTGGTGAACAATCTGAGAGCTCTGTATTCTGTGATTACCTTTGAATGTATGAAATGAGGTTTTCTTTGAAAACGGAGACGCAACACAAACCAAAATCGACAACACTGGAGATATTTAGAAAAATGAATCAGGACACTTGAGAATCCAGATAAATACTGGATTGTTTGCTTCACTTGGGTGTTTACAGAGGTAGCATTATCTATCAACTTGTGCAATGTACAGATGACAAAGTACTTCCTGAACTGCAGTAAATTGTTCTCATGCACAGTGTAGTCAGTGTGCCAAAGTAAAACCATTTTGACGCAGCGAAGCAGGTAGTTGACTTTTTGGGGTGATTAACTTCCCTGCCTCTCAGAGAACATGCAAAGCATCCACCTGAAATCCTGCCGCTCCGACCGACTTCAATTATAGTGCTGAGTGTCATCACGAGCGGCGAGAACGGACCTTCTCTGACTGGAGCCTAATGGCCATATGCTAAATCTGCGACTGAGGAGCCAGATAGGCTCTTTGGCCACGCCATTAAAAATGATAATGATAGCTTGATGTCTGATCATTCAGCAAAAGGCTGCAGAAGTCGGAGCGGAGGTTGAGGACCTCGACCCACGTCCTCTCTCTTCACTGTCTCTGTCACAAATGGTGATTGGAATGAACTCGTTGCACCGAACTCACGTGTGGATCCAACAGAGAATAGTGCACAAAATGAGGGGAAGTTTTAAATAAACACAATAAACAATCTTTACTTTTACCACTTTTAAGACTTTGAAACCGCCTAATGTGACAACCTGCCGCATTGTGCATATCCTGTAATTAGTTTATGCAAAGATACCTTCGACCTCTACAGCTCCTCTCTCGATAAACGGGGTTAATAAAGTAAATTAATTTGGATTTGAATCTAAAAAAAAAATGATCCTTCAATGTGTTGTGAAACATGCATGATGCAGCCAAGGAGCATTAGCTGGTAGCAACCAGATGTCTGTTGATTTCAACAAGTGAGTGGGTTTTCTGCACTTGTTACTATATTAACTACAGGAATCTTTGCTCTGCTTTGTGTTAACTTTTTTACAAGCCGTGTGTCATACTTGTGCGAACAGCAGCAGCACAAAAGCTCAGACAAACAAACCAAACAAACGCCGGGAAGCACCGTGTGCAACAGTTGTTTGTTTACTTTCGTTCGCTCCATGGAAGATAAAAATTATTCTGTAAAAAAGAAAAAAAACCAAGCAGAACAATTGATGTTGCTCTGAAGTAACAAAGAGAAAGTGTGTTTGTTATCAGTGGTGTGGAGGAGTATCGATTTAGAGCTCCCACAGTGCGTGAATGCCCCCGAAAGATGAGCCCGGCCTCTGTGCACATGCACCAAAGCCATCCAGCACAGCAAACCTGTTGTGTATTTAAGTGCACCTGAGGCACACAACCACTGAGGAAGGTTGTAATGACCAACCTCCACGTTTCACTGACTGACAGCAGGAGTGGAGAAAAGAGACTCTTCTGTCTCTCTTCTTTGTGGCTTCTTGGAGTGGGAATTTTTGCTTGTATCGTCTTCACGCTACTTTTCTACTGGACTTCAGAAGACAGACAAAGAAAGTGGGGAGAAGAAAGGGTCCATGATGGCACGTGGAGGAAATAAAAACAACTGATTTTACGTTTTGGGTCTGTTTTTTTTAGGCGAACCCTTATTGATGGAAAAAAAATTCTCCCCTGAAATTTGAGTCAGTTTATTCTAACACTTCATCCAGTCACTGCTACGGTACTGTTTCCTACATTTTAGACAGTAATTCAATTCCTTTCTTGAGATATTTTGAGTATGTATATTTTATTTCCCATTTAAATTAAAACTTGATACTGAAACAAAGCCATTGTAGGAATTACATACCAATAAACCAGACTGTGAAGGTAAGTGTGTTCACCTTTGTTTTTGAGAAAAACACTCTTCTCATTTACTCTCGAATTTTTGATTTAAAAAATCTCTCTCTCTCTCTCTCTCTCTCTCTCCATTCTTCTACCTTCTATCAGTTCTGTTTCAGACATCTTCGCTTATGGGGCGAGGATTTTCGAGTAAGTGATTCAATCTATTATTTTCACTCTAATTGCCTTTCACCATGACACCAAAACATGCCTTGTGCACAGGTGTCATTGTACGCTGTGCTTGTTTACAGTGGGGACTCATATCTGTGTGGGTCTGTGCACACGTTGCAGGCCACACGATGTTTCTGTTGTTGACTGAACCACATTGTATCATGCTTTTGCTGGTTGAGGTTTTAAAGTAACAGGTTATGTACCAATTTGCTCTCCTCACAGAGAAGCTTTGTGAATTGAATGCTTAAAAAGTGTTGTTTCAACTCTGTGGTTGAACATTTTGCCCCTCTATATTTTTTCAGCAGCCTTTCGCTGTGGACTCATCTTATTTTTCCTTTCCTCTCCCTCGTTGTGTCGATGGGTTATTTCTGCGGTCATTTCAGCCAAATTACTCGGTGACAGTATGATAAGACAGCCACACGCAGCACTTCATCTCCCAAAGACTCCCACAAATAACTGCACTGACTTGGAGCTCATTCACTTGCGAGCCACGGACTAAGACACTGAGTCATACCCTCAAATCACCAGGGTGCTGTTGTTTTGGCTCCACTGCATCGCATCCCTCCCCTCCCCCCCTCCCCCCCCTTTCTGACTCACTGCCTTTTGCTGCTAAAGCTGCACTTAAAGGACACCGTCTCCTATGACAGGACATGACATATAAAGGTTTGTTTATTTTTTTTATGAAACTGATCCGACACTGTAGACAGAATAAACCAGACAACATATAAAATCAATAAGACTTTTTCTAACGCACAAAGTGACTGACTGCTACGCTGTCGAATGAAAAGAATGCGTCAGACTTGATTCCTGTGGGACCCCGGTTCCTTTTCATTGGCCCGAATGTAAAAGTTGAAACCTGTTCACTCTTCCTGTCCTGCTCTAACTCTCCGCTATGCGGTCTTAGACCTCGGAGCGTCTCATCAGTTCAATGAGTAAAAGCCAAGTGTGTTTGAAATGAGCATAAAAGGGAACTTTCTTCTGCCATGCGGGGTTTTATCTCCGTCCTTCAGTCCATCCCAGACTCCAGCAAAGACTATTGAAATGATAATGGGGCAGAATATGGACTCAGAAATACAACTGCAGTTGGTTTTGCAAGAAACTTCATCGACTACTTAGGTTCAGATGCCTCCCCATCGCTCATCTGGCCACATATGGACTTCTGACCCAAATTCCTTCACTGGAATTTTGCCCCCCCCCAAATTCACTCAGTAGAGATGAAGAGGCCGGGACCTTGTTTCTGGCTGCGGGGTGATGTACATCTATAGTCAGTTGAAGAGGCCCCGTCATGAGAAGCTTCTAAGTGATTCCACATGCGGGGCGCTGTGGTTTGAGGGCTCCCCTTAGGTTTCCTAGTTATGTTATCTGAACAGTAGTTATGGGAGCAGATCGCATGCTGATTGCCCGTTGATGTCAAGGGTGTCTTACTAATGGGGCTGTAACTTAACTCTGCACACCACCGAGCCCACCAGGAGCAGGAAATATTGAAGTGGTTGATGGTGAGTGTTCAGCTCAGATGGGTCTTTCTGCCAGAGTTGCTGTTCAGTGTTTACTAGTTCAGCTCAAACACCATTTTCCTCCGTTTTCATCCAAACTACAAGCAAATCACGAGAGTCCACAAACAATTGGCACTTTTCCATCTGCTTTGCTTGGCACAGCACAACTCGGCCCAGTACAGTTGCGCCCTCGATGTGATTGGAGTCGTCACAGCAACACAACGAGCTGTGCCTGACTGGAGATAAAGCCCCCCTCCCAGCAGGAGCCCCCACAGTAGAGTTTCCTGATCGTATCAGCTTCAAAAGCGGTTAAAATGAGTCAACATGGATGCCAAAATTCAGGAAATCAGCTGTGCTGCTCCCACAGGGGAGGAAACTTTATCGGCAGTCAGACACAACTCGGAAAAACACTGTCCTTTACAACACACACCTCAACAATGGAGGCGATAAACAGCGAGTTTGATGTTGCTGAACTCACGACTCAGTCTGTCGCCGTGATGGTGAAACAGCATCCAATGGCGCAGGATTCCCGCAATTTGTGCTTTTGCTGTCTTTACCAACATTTCGCCTTAAGAGGTTGTTTTTTTTTTTTTTAAATTAAGTAAAATGCTTTCACCTCATGGAAGCTCTTTGAGACCAGCTGGAGTCGGCCCAATAAGGCTGAGGAGGTACGAATGGAAAAATGTCCTGACGTCCAAAGCAAAACCTCTGGTTGCCTGGTTTCCTCAAACGCGTCGTGCTGGATCTCAATGATTGCACATGTTCATCATCTGTTTGTCTTCATTTCTGCCTAATTGATGTATGCAGCTGATTTTGAAGTTATTTTGAAGGCGAATGGCTTCAATTCGCGTTCGGCCTCTCCTGCCACATGCATTCTAATATGAAACAATATGGAGAATGTTTTGTCCCCGGCTTCGCTCGGATTGACAGGCACGAACGCCGGCGCCCCGTGTTTGCGGAGGCATACATTCCTCCTTTCAGCCGGCCACACAAAATGATTTTTGTGCTGCTGTGTGAGTGCGAGAGCGCCACTTTAGTCCCCCTGAAATGTATTTCCTGGAGGAGTGTCAAGAAGTCTCTTGCCAAAGATGGTG
This sequence comes from Malacoctenus triangulatus, assembly GCA_032274725.1. NCBI lineage: Eukaryota > Metazoa > Chordata > Actinopteri > Blenniiformes > Labrisomidae > Malacoctenus > Malacoctenus triangulatus. Next base: position 11,468 of record JAUESE010052682.1, read on the forward strand.
GTGTTTTACCCCCCCCCCCCACACACACACCTCCCAATCCCCCCTCATCCCATCTCCTGAGCAGCATGACAATCAAGTATGAATGCTTGCTGCAGGCTGCTCACCTCGCTGCCTACGCCTGCAGACTTTCTAGTATCTCAAATCAAAGTAAGGAGACTTTTGCTGGTAATTGAATGTGTGAACTTTTTATTGCACGAGTAATACAGCCGGTAAAATGGACGCCTCTACATCTTTTATGCTCATTACTTTTTGGAGAGGTTTCGACGTAAGTCCAGTCAGCTTGATGATAATCTTGCAATCTTGTTTGCAGAAAAAAATAACTTTTTTCACAACGCGAGTTGTCCATCATGTGTGTCAGAATTCATTCACTTAACAATTCAAGAGCAGAAAGCAGATGTAAACAGGCTCTGCAGATGTTTTCCTTTATGTAGATCAGTAAAAGTCATGAATAGTTTTGCTGCCTTTGGAAGCCTGTTGTTCTATAAACCAACCTTATCTTGGGCAGCTGTCGGTTCTTTCAGTCCTTTGTTACCGACTGTGTGAACAGCTGCTGTGTCTTAAATGTCCATGATCAGTGGACAGACATTTAACTAAAATGTTAGGACATAAAAAGTCACTTTCATCACTTCACTTTTCGTTCACCACAATCCAAATATTCAGGACAAAAATGGCGACTTCAACGTGTCCTCTTCCTCATCCTCCATCTTCTTCCATCGTTTTCCAGGGTCAAAGGGGCGACTGCCGCTCGAAGGCGAGCATCGAGCTCCAGTGAAGATGACGAGACTGCCGCTCGAAGGCGAGCATCGAGCTCCA
>JAUESE010052682.1:12380-25683 GCA_032274725.1 Malacoctenus triangulatus
CTCGAAGGCGAGCATCGAGCTCCAGTGAAGATGACGAGACTGCCGCTCGAAGGCGAGCATCGAGCTCCAGTGAAGATGACAAGACTGCCGCTCGAAGGCGAGCATCGAGCTCCACAGAAGATGACGAGACTTCAAAGCCCGTTTCAGGAAAGCGACAGCGTAAATCCTAAAAGGACAAAACCGAAACAGTCTGTCGACTTCAACATCAGCAAACTTTCGACAGATGTTTTTTTATACCTGTTTGTTATTTCAATAAAGTTTTACTTGCATCTACTTTTGTGAATCAATGTTGTTTTCAAGTTGGCTTGTCTCCTGATCTTTTTGGAGCTGACTTTAGAGTTTCTTTACTTCCCCATCAAACCCAAAACTTTAACAACATCTAATGTTAGTTTTACAAAAAAAACTCTTTCATCTACAATTGAAATTACAATGCATTTAGAACAGAAAAATGTTTTGTAGACCATTTCCAGTCATTTCTACTGTTTGTAGTTTTGCCTCACTCATGTATTTAAGTGATCTTTTTGTATGGCTCTCACACATGTACAGGTGTGGTGTAAGGGGCCTTTAATACCATTCAGGATCTCTTCATATCAACACATTATTTCTGATAATCTATTGATAGATACAACTTTGTACAAAAAGGAGTGTGCTCCTGCCATTGCTGCTCAGCTATGTGACGACAGACTTAAAATATTCAAACACTGGCCACAGATATCTTCAGCATTTTTTGCTGTTGAGGCTTAACTGTTAAATTAGACGTTGTATAAATAAATAAAAGAATGGGAAACATTTTGTTTCACCAAACAACTATTTGCTAATTTTCCCTGTTTTATCTCAGAAACTTTCCCTCATGTTTGGCCAACACCAGTTATGAACTATGTCACATGTAATTTCTCTCTGTCATTTACAATTTAGGAGTTTGCAACAATTCTGTTGCTTTTAAATTGATTGTTTTCATTGAAAGAGAAGTAAGCGGGGTCAGTGTAATTCAATAAACTGAGTGCTTATGGAAATCCCAGGTCAAGGCAAGTAAAGAGTGTAAACACCGAGGGATAGATGGCGGGCTTCATGTGTGCGTGCACGGGCGAGTTAGCAGGAACACGTTTGGGAGCAGAGCTTGATTGAAACCAGAGCCTGTCTGGAGCCTGGAATCAGACGTGTGCTGCTTCTGACTTTGCTGTCTCGCCCCTCAGACAAAGCAAAGACACCCTGATGGACGGCGCTGGTCTCTCTTGAATGGGGAGAATTAAACACGCGGCGCTTTCCCGATCTGATTGTGCCTCTTGTTTCTGTACGATTTCCTTTGACTTATCCAGCAGAGGTAGACCGAGCAGTGTGCAGTTCCAGCTTTAGCTTCGACGCTGACAAGATCTCTTAGGGAGATGCGGAGCGTGCATGCAAAGCACAGACACCCTATTTGTATGTGTCTGGGCGCTGATGATAAAGAGGGTCTTTATCGTCCACCCCACACAATGCGAGTCAAATTCTTCGGCCTCAAAGTCTGCAGTAATTATATGACATCCTTCTCTGCGATATCAATCAGCAGCAGCTTCATGTGTATTCCAGAAGCGGTGTGACAGCTCTGCGTACCTTTCAGGCCCCTCCCACCTCTTCAGGAAGACTGAATGGCAATTTTTCGGGATCGATATCTTTCAGAAGGCAGAGTAGCACACCTACAGAGGCACATAAATCCCAGGACTCAGTGCTCAGCATGAACTTCCTGGCCTGTGACTGTAAATCTTCAGAAGTTTTACCCTCCGTGACAAAAAGACGGACGATAAATCCGAGAACGTGATCTGGTAACAACCAATGTGAATGAGACTGAAACCCTAATTATGAATTAAATGCTCCACATGGAAGTTCACAGTGATGTTTTTTAATTTATATATGACATTTGTTTTAATAATGATGTTCCCTCTAATGACAGATACTTTTTTGTTGTTGCTGCCTCCTCTGTGTGCTTCCTCGATTCTCATCTGACAAGCTAAACAGCTTCTGTCGCGCGTCATTGATCCACAGTTTCCTGAATAGTCCCGAAACAGAGAAAAAAAGAAGTGCATGACTGAGTTGGTGATTCTATAAATCACTTTTTCTTATTCGATAGCAATTAACCTCTTTTTTTGTTATGTGGATATTTGGGGATTCTTGCTTCTTGCCATACAATTTCCATTGTTTTTCAAAGGGACAAAGTCTGGCTAAAATTCAAAGGATGTAACCTTTAGTTTGACTGTTAAGGAGAGAAAAAGGGAAACAAGCGTGAAACTCAGTCCAGTCACATCTGACAGTCCGAAGGAGAATACAGATTATTATATCTACGTCTTCCCATGGTGTGAAAACAGGAGGAAAAAAGCCTCAGAAGAGGTCAGAGCATGACTTTTCATACGAACACAGAAAGACACTTTTTTGTAAGATGCTCATTATGACCTTTAGATACACACTGGTCTGACCTTCCAATTTTGTTTAGTTTTTTTTCTACGAGTGTTATTGGAATTTTTTAAAGACTATCACATGAGTGACTGGTGAAGTAGTTTGTCTTTCACACATTGGCAGTTTGAACCCCAAAGTGTCCTTGAGCAAGAAACTGAAACATCGTCACTCCAATTGGCTTGTGATCATCTATGTGTGGCAGCTGGTGCCATGTGTGAGTGTGCGAGTGAATGGATTGATATGACTTGGATAAATGCAGTGCCAGTGTTCACTGACCAAGCCAAGTTTACTGCTTTCACAGGACATCTGGACATCTGGATGTCCTGCGAAAGCAAATCCTTTCCATGGAGGTCCCACCTCACAGCCTCCGAAAGGATCTGCCGTCACAGCGCAGCTTCAGTGGTCTGCCTGAGACTGTGCTTTGACTAGTCAGGGCTGTTTTGACAGCAGAGGAAGACTCACGCGAAATCAGGCATGCAGTCACGTTGTTATGGCTGATTGGTCAATCTCTTATATTTAATTCTCTTTGTGTATTTATGTGATGTCGATCCACTTCTTCGTGTTTGAATTCCAACATCAGAACTGGTATTACGGAGTGACTTTTTCCTCCATCTGCACTGAGGGGAAAAACAAAACAGAAGAAAGGAGCCTCGAGTGGAAACTTAATGGATTCGGCAGGATTATTGTATAAGTTCCACTTGTCAAATACAAATCAGATAATAATCTGAACATGGAAGAAGTAACATTTGTTGAAAAGGAACCAATAGTTGTTCAATCTTTGGAGAGCCTGTTATTAAAGTGAATCTGCCTCGGTTAGGGTCTCAGCAGACGTCACAGCTCCCCCACATTATGAGACAGTGAGTAAAAGCCAGTCATAAAGTGCTGCTTTGGTGGGCCGTGCCCACAGGACAGGCAAAGCTTCAGCACTTAGACTGCAGAGCGGGATACACAAAACTAAACAAACAGACTGTAAAGTCTTTCTCCAAACTTGGAAACAACAGTTTGACCAGAATATATCGTAACAATGTCAACAGAATATTCACATTTCAAGAGTTTTCAGGCAACGTAACAGCAGGTCTGCATGGAAAGAGTCATTTCCAAGACAACTGACCCTCTTCTGCTGTTTAGAGTGGGCTCTTGACATTCACTTGCATAACAGAGAACAGCTGATGACAAACGAATTAACTCGAGCTCAACATCAAGCCTCCAGCTTTCATTGGACACCATGAGACAAATCCTGTTGGTATTTACAGCAGAGATAGCTGGATGGTAATTATTCATAATATAAACTTATATTTAGTTGATTGTTTTTAACTGTTTTCTGCTTGTTTGTCATTTAATACTTGAGACAACAGCATCATTCAGTTGTGTACTATCACCACATACTGTGTGTGAAGAAGCAACTTGGGAATGCGGGTATGGTGCGACATTTTCAACAGTTTCCGATGAGTCTGGTGAGTTGAAATTAAATCAAACAAAAGAAAGAGCCAGGCAGGAAAATGTTTTCTTTTTTTTTTCACCGAGTTATTTTCACTTTCCTGATGATCTCCGAAGCGCAGTATTAGTTTTAAACTTGTGACACATCCAAACCTTCGCTGTGTAGGAAGATCTAATCTGATCAGGATGAGGGACCATGTCGGACTGCGGGTCTTTTTCCCTTCAGACTTATTGAACTGAGGTTACGTGATTATAGTTTTTCGTCAGGATGAGATATAATTTGATTTGTGTGGTTCAGATGAATCAAGAGTTCCCAGCAGCAGAGCTGTCATGATCATCCCCTCTTTTTGTTCAGTCACATATGAAATTATTAAGACCTCTGCAGAGTGAACACAACCTGTTGGAACGAGATGCGAGTAGAATCGACTGCTTTTTGGGAGGCACGGAGGAAGAAATACGACAGTAAAATAACCTTAAGTGTTAATTAGCTGAAACCTGTTTTGATGGTGCAGCCGGTGATTGTTAAACAGCTTGAGTGAGTGGAGTGAGCAAATCTTTTCACTCTTCATCGTTCGACTGGTCGGATTGTCTTTCTCTTGAATATATTTGGATGGTTTTATCTTGATTGTTTTCAGAGCAAATTCAACCACACTTAAAATAAACCTGATTAAACAGAAAATCTGGCCTTCATCAAAGCTTAACTACTTTTCAAATTGTGTTGCTGCCACCATCAGTCAGATTGTCTTGCAACAATGTAAACTGTTAGTCTTCCAATAATTTCTTCAGATAGGTAAACCAATTGGATGCTTGGCCGATATTACCTTTTTTTAATTTAATTGTTGTCCATTTGGCAAAGCAAGAATGTTCGTAAAGCATTCAAATGCCAGACAGCACAGAGTGCTCCACAGACATCAAGAATGTGAACACAGGAATAGAAAGTGGAGAGAGCAATCGGCCGTGCAGCGATCACGCACAGACGGATCCCTGAAACTCAGTCCAGCCCGGTGCCGCCTGGAGTGAGCGGACCCGATCGCAGGCGATCTGTGGATTGCACCGATCTTTCAGGTCAACGCCGCTTCACGTCATGGACATACAACAGGTGTTTGGCAAGAAAGCTGAAGGTCATCTCCTGTGACTTCACCAAGTGTGTGCTTAGAGTGCACTGGCAGGGGCCGTGTGCACTCCAGCTATTCAGACAGAAAAGTAACCAACAGTAAACACCAGATTCATCAGCACAACTCAACCCAAATTGACATGCATTGTTTTCCAACCAGAAGCACCGTGCATGTGAAATATCAAAAGGCTCAGCTGAATATTGCAACCAGCAGATCTGCAGGCACGAGGATGACCCCAATCCATAATACTAACAACAGTGGGTGTGTGACCAGACACACACGTGCACAAACTATTGATCTGGTTAGACAGATTGAATTACATTCGTTCACAGTGTCATATAGCCTCCAAGTAGCAGCGACCTGCAGTGCAGGAAAAGTGTTGATGCTGCATTCTGCAGCTGCAGTTATCGATACCACTCGTGCTGCAAATAATCGATCAGCGAATTAAAGAGTTAAGAGGTATTTATCAAAAGTCCGGCTACAATGTTTTTTTGCTGTTAAACTATGTTCCTGACTGAATATGTGCTGTCATAGATATACACACAGTTAATGTAGTTATACTGGTAAAGCTGAAGTGTCGCCTATTTTAGTGTGTGATTAAATCTACATAAAATTCAAATGATAAAGGTAAAAATACCTGCTTAAAACACAGAGTATAACAACGCACTCGGCTACATAAGGCAGAAAGAGTTACATATACGCTGAGTTTTTTGTGTAGAGTTGTGCAAAGGGCTGAGTGCATCCTCTGCACGACATCTCCTCATTGCCAATTTGGAGAGCGGCTGTTTCTTTACTTGTTTACTTGAGAATCGCGTCTGCAGAACTATCTTGAGAGGGACACATTGAAAGGATTGAGTGCACCCTGACAGATGGCCAAAAAGGTGCTTTGCTCCGTCAACTGTGTGCTTGTGAGTTCAAGGTGAAAACATGTGTTCTTTCATTGTTCCAGAATAATTCGTGTTACACATTCAAGTGCACATTCGGCAACATTGGGCCCTGTTCAATATTCACACTCACTTATATGAGTGAGATCTCTGATCGGTGTAGTTTTTACCATCAGCGACCTGGATCATGTTTGGAAACTTGTCGAGTTTTTTCTCTCCAAATAGTTATAGTAACACTCACAGAGTATTGAGTTTCTGAATAGGACATTTGCATAAATACACCAGAGATATTTCATCCTGATTTGCTATTATGCAGTTGTTTGTGCTCCAGATAACGAGAGCAAAACCCACCAGGGCTGATAGTCGCATCTCTTTGAATTGACTTAAATGATCTTTGACGCTTGTGTTTGTCCTGAACACGGTTTATCTAAGTGGTGTTCATTTAGCATGGCGCGTGTTTGCTTTTTGAATGATGCTTCTTTTTACAATCATGACTTTAACTCATTGCTGGAATCAGGCAACGAGAGCTGAGCAAGTTGCTGAATGCAAATTGGACCTCACAGAAACACAGCGGCTCGCAGCTAATAGTCGCTCTGTGAAGTAAAATCACAACACTGACATCATTTGGCAGTTTTTGCCTTGAATGAAATCACTTTTTCTGTTCCCAAAGATATTATTTTTTGGAAGGTAACAAAGTGTATCCGCTGCTTGGTTTTCTGAATCGGAATCCGCAGAAAAAATGACTGGGAGTTCTGACTGGGAGGCTAAAAAACGATTGAATTACCAAGCTACTTTCTGTGGCTTCTGTGACTTTGAGGGACGTGAATGAGTCTCTCAACAGCCGGCTGCATAAACGACTTGAGAGGCTTTCTTCTTTTGTTTTTTTTGGCTGGAAAACCGGCTGGATAACTGAAAACAAACATCTTGCAGCATTCAAGTGCCATTGGACAAAACACTGAGCATCCATCTGTTCTTATTTTGCTCTACACTGTGGAAGGCTTCATGGTTTGACCTCAGCCAAGAAAAGCAGTTTTGTGATTGGCAATAAATGTAGATTTCATCATTTTCCTATGTTTGGAATGTGAAATCCCGGGAATTGAAGATATCATATACTGATACATACATTCCCCATGAAACCCGCAGTCACTTGAGGACATCATTAGCTGCATTTACATGGATCATGAGTAATCTGACGGACCGATCAAATGTAAACACCTCGATCTAATCAGATTACCCTGCTCTGATTGAAAAATACAAATGGGTCGAAGCTTGTTTTGATCTGATAGGAGTCCATGTACACGTCACATCCAATCGTTTCCTGCTGTCGGAGATTCAGACGCGTTTCTTTCACCTCCCAAAACAGGTGATGCTTTGCTGGGTTACCTTGTTAGCGTCAGGGTTACGTGATTGGCACTGTTGCACCATCGAACGCCTCGGTTGGATGACTGAGTCTATTCACCCTGAAGGTGTAGTCTGCATGTTTTCTCCAGGTGCTTCATTTCCTCCCCTCAGTCCTGAGACATCCATGAAGTCTTCCAGTGAGTCATGGGTCACTCCAGTCTGTCTTTCTCTTCGCTATGTAATGAACATGTCACAGCTTATTGTTAGCCTCGATGAAGCAGCTGCAGAAGACGGATGTATGAAAAGACGCTTTCGCTTTGACGACCTGCCACATCTGCTGATGATTCAGATGGGAGGTTAATTAGAGGTGAAAACATTCTCATCAAGTCTTTTATTTAAACTGAGATAGGATGGCGTTTTCGACCCTCATGGACATATTTTCTAAATGAGCTCCCTGTGTGAGCCTCTGGATTCAATTTCACATAAAATGAGAGCCCACTCTCTATTAGGCTGCATGCTAAAAGTCTATTAATGTCTCGTGAATCTCCAAACACTTGCTTTTCAGAGGAACGGCTTCATGATATCTTTTACAGAAACACAAACACAGTTTGCTTCACAAGACATAACCAGGAGTTGGAGTTTGTGTTTGGAGCTACGTTACATAGAGAGTAAGAGCATTTCTGCTGTTGCTTCCTGTTCTGACTTCCTATGGACATTTGTGATTCCTACTGTAATCCCAAAGAAAAGGCACAAACATCAGGAAAACCTTCAGAACTGACAAACGAAGGGAGACGCGGGCCGATCCAAGCCAGCAGTTCACAATCCCATTGCACATGGCCATCCTCCCAAGGCGCAGGCCTGATGCTATGGTCCAACACACAACATATGGTCTTCTTTACGGGCCTAAAGCTGCCATGGGAGGACGACACTCTAAAGATAAATCGGAGGGAGAGTCGGTGGTGTGATGAGGTGAAGGCTGACGCAAGGCAACAAGGTTTGTGAGTTGTCCAGTGAACGGTGGTTGCAGGAGTTCTGCCGCATTATTGAATGTCTGGCCGCTGAGAATGTCAAGGAGGAATCAGCCTGCAGGACCCTGAAGTCAGCAGAGGTAGACGTGGAGTTTTGGAAAAAACACACCTTTCTCAGCAGATGATGAAATTTCAGTAAATGGGTAAAAAAAAAAAACACCTAATGACGCTAAAGCAAACAACTCATAATGTGTCCAAAATATCTCCTACAAACTTCTGTAGTTTATCTTACCATCAGAAATCACAGTCAATTCACATCCATCACATCGCCTCCCAGAGAAAAAGTCTGTGTTTGATGCCAAACTGGGACCTTTTGATTGTGTTTTTGCGTCTCATATGATCAGAATCCTCTTTTTTTTAGAACAGTGTTTTCATGGTAATTTAATCAATTCAGTTTTTAGTTTGAGTGACTTACAAAAACAAAATCATTTTTCACATTGGGTCCAGTGCCAGTTTCAGATAACTGCTGATCAGACGGGAGAATCAAAAAATGTCATTATTCAGGTTGAAAAACATCCGAGCTCATGTCCCACGACCAACCAACACAGAAAATAAAACAATCGCGCGACTCTGAAAATGGTTTTTCGAAACACAAAGTTAAATTAGCTCTGAGACTGAAATGAATCACAATGACATAAACATTTTGAACCCCCAACTCCGTCGACTCCAGCTGAACACAGCGCATTGTAATTTGTCGCTCTGTTAGTCTTCTTCATTATCTTCTCCATGTTTTCCTGTGTTGATTAGTGCAGAATTTTCTACATATCATCCGAAGTGTTAGTGACTTTTTACAGTGCTTTGAGTTCATTCATGCAAAGTGAGTCTGCTCCGCGTAAAGCCTAAAAAAAAGATTTTTTTTATTTACTGAGCACTTTGTTGGTGTCATTTCCACATCAAACATGCACACAAGAAGTTTCCAGCCATCAGCAGACTATTGTATTATTATGTTGTGCTTCGACACTGCATAACTCCCAACTTGTATATTTGTGTTTAAAGTGTGTGAACCTCTCACAGCTTTTCTTCAGTCTTTCAGTCATCAGCTAATCATCCATTTAAGTACTTAACATAACACGTTGCTTTCTGTTTTTGTTTTTAGAGAGGTAATCCGATGATTATTTTCTTACCCCCGGGCCAGAGCTTATGTTGGTCATTTGGGCAGATTATTTAGGTTCGTGATGAGATAACTCAGTGTGCACAAATCCATACAAGGCAGTGAAGCAGCTTCGCAGTATCTCCTGTGTCAAATTCCTGCAGCCTTATCTCACCAGGGCAGAGATGAAACTTCATCACGGAGGTTAGCTGGAGGGAGACGGGGGCTTTAAAACACACGGCGAACCAAATGGGTTTTGTTTGTGTGATTTGAGTCTAAGTTCACGTCAAACTCTCCTTTTTAAAAAAACGTCCAGTTCTCTATTTGTGCTCTGAAGCTGCTGGATCAGCTTATCATGAGTGCGATGGCTGTGACTGTCTTTTATACATCTCTCAACCAACTGGAGATCTGATTATGTTTTAATGGGTTATTATCTCAAATCAGATCTCTGAGTTGCAATCAGCAGAAGAGCCAAAACTCACGAGATTAATGCTAAACTTGCAATCACATCATTTGGCTGATGTAAAGTCGTCTTTACTTGAGGCTGTAGACTTTTTATTGCCTCCTCAACAGGCAATATACTCTTTTTCTTGAAAGCTGCATCTTAGAATCTTTTACTTTGAAGGTTTCTCTAACTGGCACAATGAATCATTATTATGTCTTTGTGTTTTGCTAACATTTCTTTACATTCATCACAATATTAAGCTTTAAGGGAAAAAATGAAGAATTTGCCTTTTACAACAGATTGTCACAATTAAATTGTTTCACAAATTTTACACTCTGAGATGCTGCTTTCATTGCAAAAATAAAGAAGAATGAATGAATGAATTTATGAATAAAACTGTGTGATTGTTGCCGTCCAGGTTTTCTTCTCATGGGTGTTTCTGAGGCTTGATGCTTATCAGGTTTATCTCTAATGTTCCCTTTGCTCCAGCTGGTACACGCCACATCATTACAAATCACATCAGGCTGCTGTAACATCTGCCTGCACGTGTGTGTTGGCCACTCCCAGTTTTGGTCCGGTGCTCACAGGAGACTTGTATGAAAGCACTATGAAATTGGACGATTCCATTTCTCTCTGCCCTTCATTCCTCCATTTCACAGACATTAACTGGTAAATATGCAACTGTTTGCCAGCCAACAGCGACTCTGCTCCTGCCTCTCCGCAGCTTCCCCCTCGCTAATATTTGCTTTAAAGCATCGTTTCCCAGCTGTCATCTCAAACTGTTGGCTGTAAGACCCTGCACTAAATAGTTGATCTGGTATTACGCAAAGGTTACACAGAAATGGAGGTTAAATAAAAGTAAATATTGAGAAGCCCCGCAGGAAATTGAAAAACACCAGACAAACCAAGTCCCCTCTCCAGTGCAGAAGCCCCTCCAGGTGAAGGTCATGGGATTATCTTTGTCCCACTGTTGGACCCTTTTTCCTCTCTTTTCTCTCTCATGATATCGCCCTTCATTTCAGCGAGCATACGGTGCAACGATACAGCAACATCTATGCAAAGCAGATGCTAAAAGCTGCTATAAACCTCATCAATATCATAATGAAAAAGTAATTTATTAAAAAGTAAATTGAGTTGATGTTCTAAATTATTCAACTGCTTATGTGTATGTAGCGATGAGTGAATACAACAAACAAAAAAAAAAATCAATAAAGCAAATAGAAAAACTGTATTAAACCGCCTGAAGGCGAACTGCATCCAAATGAGAACATGCATAAATCAAGTAATTAGTCTGTAGCAGCCCGTCACCACACAACAACATGAACCAGCTAATCCTTCATTTATGGAAAGATTCATTATGTTGCCTGTGATGACTGATTCGAACACAATCTAAGACCTTAAGGCCAAGCGGAAAAAAAGCCGTCTCTCCACAGGCTCAGTGTGTGTCAGCTTCCTGCATACATTTCATCTTGATTACTTTCTGCAGGTATCTGCCTCCACATTTTCCAGCCCAGTGGGAAATGTTGCTCGTGATTATGACCCTCTGCTTGTTCCTAACTAACCACTGGTGCCACTGAGCAACGTCCCGTCTGTGAAGGGAATCTCAGGATTTCGTTGGAAGCCTTAACTCGGTAGCTTGTCTGACTTGTTTAATCTTGCAGTGAAAATGATTGACAAATGAGAAGGTCAGTGTTTCTCCTGCTGCTCAGAAGTTGGACTCAGAACTTTGGAGATGTGATGAAACTTGTTGAGTTTCAACTTATACGACAGGATAAAATCTGGAGATTGACGGTCACTTCGGTGGATGACTCATTTCTAATGTTTAGTTGTTTTGTAGTTTCAGCAATTAACGATGAATCATTTGCGAATCTCCAAACGCCGTTTTCTCCTCTTTAGCGTCTGTCTTGTTAAAGGCCACAGATCCTTTTTTTCCCCCTCTCAGCTGTCGTCCTCTCTTTACTTTGGCTTGTTTCTCTTTTCTTCTTTCCACACAGAGGCAGTGTAATCCCTGTCCATCACATTATTGTACTGCTTGAGATCTGGAGTGAGACACGTCATGCTTACTGATGTGTCCCCGCACATCCGTCGGAGCAGTGCGCCTTATTTTATTTTTTTTGCATGAAGCACAGTTGTCCTTCCAGAGGACGGCGTTTCATTTGCTTTCCTCTCACCTGCCAACATGCCACAGACAATCACATTTGTTATTGTTGCCAGTTGTTTGAGGCTCAGCAGTGGCAAGCGTGATCCATCTCCAGGACTGCCGTGCCAGGATGCTGTTGAGATTTGCCAATTAAGCTCACAGAAGATTTACGTGCTGCTGGAGGGTCTCAATAAACATTGAAATGATTTCGCCAAATGCAAATAGCGCTGAAATATTTGCAGGAGGTTTTTTTTTTTTCCTTCCTCGAGCTGGTTACGGAGAGGACGGCAGACTGGAAATGTAAAGAGGTCACCAGCCTGAAGGAGCTTTAAATCACGGCTCTTTGTTTTCCTCTGCTGCCGACATCCACCTAAGCTCAGTCTGAAGCCTCGTGCAACGCCATTTGTGTAAATCTTGCGCCGTCTCTCCCCGACCTGCCCTTGAAAGATTTGCGCGAGAAACGAACAGACAATGTGGTGTGTTTAATAGAGCCATATCAAACCTCTATCAGTCGTCGAGAGGATTGTAAACAGGATAATAAGACTGGAAGAAAGAAAACATCAACGGCGCATTACTTTCGGAACATTATGCATGGAATCATTTGAATGGCTTGTAAATTAAATAGTTCCTCAGAGACAGCACGCAGTGTTCACGTTGTCAAATCTATTATCTGTGAAGCGCCTGTCACGGGGGGCTGCAGCCTTTTAATCCTGTGTGACAATACAGCCGCTGACACTTACCTCGTCTGTTATTGACTGAACTCCCTGCTGTCTCCTCTGCTCCATCTCGCTGTAAGATCAAGGGAGGCACAATGTAAACATGAAATGCCCTCCACTGCTGATAGTGGCAGACGCTCGTAACTGACAGGTGTCATTTATTCTCATAAACTGACACGTACTTCACACAGACGCAGTGGTGAACCTGATGCTGACACGATTTAATGGGTGGATTCAGTCCTGTTTAGCGCTGCAAAGCAACGCGTTTCTCTCCCTTCATGACAAAAAAAGAGTTTTCTCTGTTTGCTGGTTCAGTTTGACTAAACAGCATGAAGTGTTTGCATATTACATGAATACACACTTGTGTTGAAAGCAATGCTGTTTGGTTAAACAAATATCAAGAGATCAATTTGTCCATATGCCGGAAAAAAATGGGGAAAAATTTCCTTATTGCATTTTCACAAATCATAAACAGTTTTATTATAAATGTTCAACCTTTGCATGATTAAGTAAGACAGATTTGAAAAGTCTTCGTACGGCAGTTATCGATCTGGACCTCATCCAAAGTGGTCCAGATGGTGGGGGGAAAATGGTGAAATGTGCCTTTATTGTATTTCCACAAATAGGATAAATGTTTCTCAAATCATCCCCCCCCCTCCCCACACACACACACACACACA
>JAUESE010052709.1:0-25648 GCA_032274725.1 Malacoctenus triangulatus
AGTGAGTGAGTGAGTGAGTGAGTGAGTGAGTGAGTGAGTGAGTGAGTGAGTGAGTGAGTGAGTGAGTGAGCTGTCTCATCATGAGGAAACTGCAGTGTTCTCATATTTATTGGTAGCCTGAGTGTTGCACTGAGATGTTTTATAACTCTCATTCAAGGGACATTTTCAGAAGCCTGCAGCTGACTGAAAGACATGCTATGACCTGAGGCTGTAACAGAGGTGCTCCTGCTGTCTGAAGTGACCACAGGACAGCACCATGGCTGTGAAAGCAGCACATGGGCACAGCTTTTCATTCAGCCAGCCTCAGCTGTGAAGCTCACCAGTGGTCATTCTGAGGTGAGGAAACAAGATGATGAAACAAAAAACGTAATGATGGGGTGAGTCCTGAAAAAGACCTGTTCTATGGCAGCATCAGGTGAAAATTAACGATCTTTAATGAAGCAATTTGTTATTACCACCAACAGCCCTCTCTCCACTGTTTTCACAATAGCAGCAAACATACCAAACAACCTGCAGATGCGGAATAGTTCATTTATTCTTCATTTCCAGAGTTGTGGAATTCAGATGTCGAGTACAGATGTCTGGATATTCCTGTCCTAACTTTCTGAGCATGTCATTTCAGCCAATCTTCTGAACATCCAACTTGAGAGTAAGAGGATACAACTGTGTACTGCCTGCAAAATCTTTGCTTCAGGACTGCTGTGCTCGACAGTGTGCTAGGTAATGGGAAATTAAATGGAGCAAACCTTTGTGCTATCAATACATCCCATACCAGCTCAGCTGTCTCAGGGCCAGTTTTGGCCCCACCAACATGAACTGCATGGACACCCCAAAATACTTGAAACTTTCCATCATTAGGGATGCAGCGATACTGGTGTAAAGACGAGAAAAAGGACCGATATCGGTCCAAAAAACTTTTGATCTGTGTGCAGGGAAGAAAGCTGATCCAGTATGCTGATCTTCACAAGCGATCCTAATACTTCATTCCAGCACTCTGTTCTAACATAGAGGATCCAGCTGCACAGGCAGGTGTGGACACTTGATCACGACAAACAACTGACGTTGAAGGGCGTGGCTACCTGAGAACATGTGGACTGTCAGGAAGGACTCCTTTAAAGTGAAAAGGCGTCCACAGTCCATATCCTGCAAACGTTTGAATGGGGCGGCGCAAATACCAGCCATTTAACTAAGCATATAAAAAAGACACCTAGAAGACCCCGAGGAGCAGTTTGTGAAGACCTCAGAGGCAAAAAAAAACAACAGTCGTCCTGCTCCTTCACACAGCTCACATTATTTGAAAGATTTCGGAAGATATCCCAGGGAAAGCAGCAAAATTTACTATGCTGGATGATCAAACTCTTTCTGATGTAAATAATGTTGTCTTCAGATAATTGATTGAGCACATGGAGCTGCTGTATCGGTTTGTAAAGGTTGGCTTTTAGTTTAAAATAAAAGAGCATTTTACAGTACAGTAAGGGAATGTTTATCCCAAGTTTAAGCCAGACCTCCAACCCACCAACCCCCAAAGCATTGCCCTTTCATTCCAGTCAAAGCCCCTGTGTACCAAAGTGCTTCCTGATTGAACGGATTTGGACAATTAACTACATGCTGTCTTCCTTTTTGATTCTTTCCTGACGTTCAGTATGAACAGGTCAAACATGTCTGAATGAGACATTGAAGCCTGTGTTCCATGATATGCCAGCATCTTGACTGGGGAATAGGTAGATGTTACATATTGGTCTTATTTACCACATCAGCTTTCGAAAGGAGCTTTGCAAAATTTTTAAAACAATCATTTACTATTTACACTTTGGATTAATGCTAAGCTGGTGGAACACAATGGTCTGCCTCCATGGAGTCATCTCGGTAGCCTGTCTGTCATTGGTGCTTTGGTCCAGAAGATAGTTGTTGCAGCTGCTTTTGGGTGAATCCTTTATCATCTGTAGCATAAAAGACCTGGAGCCAAACTTAGCATAGGAGGAAGAAACATATTACCGTGAGCTGGAGAGATTGCACTTGAAGTTGAAATCACTACTTCCATTTGTAGTTTTAAAGTCAACACAAATGTCACTAATTACTCAAAGGTCACATGCGAGAAACACATGCACTCAGATCTTCCTGGGTAAACAGCTTCAACGCATTAGGGAATGCTGACTTTCAGCTGAGATCCAACCAGCTTCCATCCATCACAATATTGTGAACTTTAATGTAACCCATCTGTACAGTAGAAAGGGCTTTCATCCAATACGATTGAGTGGATGAAGCCGGGGGGGGGGGGGTATTCACTGACTGTCATTAGTATTCACTGACTGTCATTACTATTTTTGTAGAGATGCTCTTACTGTGGTTTAGAATGTTCTGTGGAGCCTTTGGACCTCCTTTCTGATTGGCCAGTTCTTCAAAAAAAACAAACTATCGGGTGATTTCCACGGCTGCTTTAGATTCCAGAAGTGTGTCGTTGTGGTTTTTTTTGTTGTTGCTGTTTTGCCATTCCACCTTTGAGAACCTCCAAGCTGGCAAATCCTCTGTGATTTCTTTTTAAACTTTCTATATGGTGTCCCAGACCCGAAGTTTGGGTCAAAATGTACACTGAGGGCAAAGCTAGAAATAGTGGAGGAACAACAGGGTGTTGTGTTTACTCCAAAAGTAAAAATAACATCATGAGAGCAATTGTTTGGACAGGAGTCAGACCAACTTTGATATACAATATTGTGTTGACCACCAGTAAGGATGCACTTTCAGCTCTGTCTAACTCCAAAAACATTTTGTATAATTTGCATACATTCAAAAATACAGCAATAAAGTAGGACAATGAGAACCGAACACAAACACTACAGATGTCTGAAAAAGAGCTTCACTAGCATTTTGATACCTGATTTCTGAATTTCATTTGATGACTCTTAAGAAGCACACAGCAAAGTGATAAATAGCTAATGTAAACAACCTGTCTCAAAGTAATAACACTCAGGCTTCCTTAAACATTCACCTCATAAATCTTGTTTTTTTTTTTCCTTTGGCCAACACCTGCAGGGAATATACAATCTCACCGGTCACATTCTGCTTCAGTAAACATTCTTCAGAGCATCACGAAGCCGAATCACCGGTGTTGTGACTGAATGCAATCCAGGTTCCTTGACGAACTTACCTGAACTGACGTTCTGGAACTTGGAGCTAAGAGTTCATTTGATCATGTAACTAGACTTTACAGGGGAAAACATTCGTGTTGCCATGTTTTTGGGAACACCCCACATAACACACTGATGGTGACGGCTGCAGTGCGAGGTGCTTGCCATGAGGGGGAAAACAGACAACTATGAGAAAACACCACTTCCACTCCTTTCCAAAAGCAAAACGCAGGATGACAGTCTTTTCATGAAGAACTTGCTGGAATAAAAAAAATATCTGTGAGATATTCAATGCACACTCAACTTTTTTGTTGTAAACTTATCAAGCTTCAGTACTCCTAAGGTTCCTGCTCTGAGACACAGTCGTTCAAGCAACAGCAGCAGCAGTGACACCAGGACACAAAAGCTGAGCTTAGTATTCTTGATTTCTTATAAAAAAAGTATTTTATTTTCAAACCCAAACAGTTTCACATGAAAACTTCAAGTGACATCATCTGGAGAAAAAAATGCCTCCTGTTAATTTGGAAGTTAATTAACTCTTCCGTCTCATATCTTGATCTCGTGCCAGGAGGCAAACTCCCAGTGAGATCTCAGGAAACGCTTTGACACAATGTCTCTCAGCTTTAACATGATAAATCATGAAGTCTGTCTTCAACACTCACGTTTCATTTTTCACCTCAGGTTTGGTAATAGGTATCAATTTGTCATTAGCGCCTGCTCTGAACTGTCAGTCCAGATTATACAATAAATCAACACATTACATGCCTCACTATGTCCCTGTTTCTTTCATTTGATCTTTTTAAAGTTGAAAGGCATGAAATATCAAAAATAGAAGCACAACATGAGATTGCTCACACGGACAATAAACACTGACAGAATCGTATACAGCAGCACATTTCTCTCCTTCCACAAACAGCCACCATGAATATTTACCACCTAAAAAAATAGGTTGTCTCTTTGAAAGTTTATTCATTCCTCTCATCTCCTGCATTCAAACGCTCGCCTGTCGAGACCCCCCTCAGGGTTTAAAAAATCCACCCTGTTTGGTGTGAAATGCAATTCTGCTTTGGCTCTAAATGCATCGCAAACAGTGCATATTTCACGGCTTGCTCAGAGCGACTGTGGCATACGTGCTCACTCATAAAGCCCAAACTTTGTTCCATTCCTGACTGGTTTTTATATGTTCTCTGGCTGCCTTCACTTTTTCTGAGGAGACCTCCACTGAACCTGCTGGCAAGCGAGCTGCCGTTTCCTGTAGTGCCACGCGAGAACGCACATGAAGCGAAGAAGCCTCAGCCGTGGCAGAAGAACAGTTCTCAGGGAGACATGAAGGTCATGTGGGCTTCAAGTCTTTTGCCTTGGGGCAACCGATTGAACAAGTCTCGCAGTGCGTCAAAGCCGCTGAGCTTGATTAATGTAGGACCTGTGCAGGATGATCAAGCACACGATAGAGGTTTACGGAGAGTTTTTTTGCGCAATTCTATTCTATCCATTTTGTGAAGGGAAGATTCTCAAAATGATGTCACAGTGGCATTGTGAGGGTTCGGAGCTACTTTTTGTTTCATCCATTATCAACATTTGCTTAAGGAAACATTTTTCAGTGCATCACGCAGCTGAAACACCTGCGTTGTGACTAAACGAAAGATCCATTCAGGAACATGTCCCTAAACTGTGCACACCAACCCCCCCATGAAAGCATCACACCGTGTCTGTCTACTGTGCTGTCTTTCAAGCAGTGTGTGGAGAGCCCCCCCCCACTCCGAAAGGGCAGATTTGAAGGAGGAAATGCCACCAATGTTCCCTCTTTATAACAAAACACAGAAAATGAACCCAGATTGAATCCTTTTTAAACCTCTGTTCCCTTTGTCTGTGCTATCCATTGCTGTCCCCAAACCATTAAAAAAACATCAATGAGGTCAGTGAGTTAAGCCCTTATACATCCCCGGCTTGGTAAATGATCTAATAAGTGCCTCTTGCTGCTGAATCCAAAGCACGCCGACTGAAACCAGCCGAGCCCAGGAAGTAGGCTCTTTTTGATAACTGCGAGAAAAAGTGTGCTGCTGGAATGAACAGGCAGCAGACAACAGAAGGGGAGGCAGTGTGAGGTGAAGCAGCACGTGTTTGGGGGTCGGCTTTTTAATGGGGTGTTGACAATGACAAAAATGGAAGAGCAACATGGACACTTGGGGTGTGTGAAGGGATGTGACTGGAGTCAAGACGGACTTGGTGTGTGTGTGTGTGTGTGTGTGTGTGAGTGAGTGAATGAGTGAGTGAATGAGTGAGTGAGTGAGTGAGTGCGTGTTGCACCTCCAGTGTAAGTGTGAGTTGCACTTTTCAGTCACGGTGAGCGAATGATATGGGGATCTGTTCATGGGGGACGGATGGAGCCCACAGCTCTAAGAGGAAGAAGCACAATAATAATGTTGCTGCAACATGTATCTCTGTAAGCCTGTGCATTTATAATGCAATTGTTTGCTAAAACAAACCCACCCAAAGGAGTTTGTTTTTAGCACTCGAGGTCAATCGTCTGCTGACCAGCGGGCCCACTGTCTGACCTTGATAACAGCTGTGTGATTTTTTTTTTGTCTGCGGCAAACTTTACCAGCCAAACAAAGCAGGGAAAGAACACACTGGCTCGACACGATTAGCTCATAGGACCCCCGGCAGTACCAACCACAAACTCCCGTGGCTGCCCACACCTTCCGTGCCTCCCACCGGGTCGTCTTGCGTGTGAGGGGAGCCGGGGAGGAGTGCCACTCACCCACTGGCCTTTCAGTCAAGGCCATGGCCGTATGCTGACTTGGGTCAGCACAAAGAGAACAGCTGACGCAGCCCAACTGTTGACTGACCACAGGGGACAGGACTCGCTCGCAGCTGCGGGCCCGGGCTGGAGCACTGTTGTGTAAGCCGTCCACTTCCACTCGTTTCATGGGAATTCAAACAAAACCTTTCCCGCTCTGGTGCCAAAAAGCCACGGCAGGGTAAGCTCCCAGCCACCGCAGCTCACACATTTATATCCCTGTTCACTCAAACGATGAGCAAGCAGACTTGCTAATTATGCCATAGGTTAAAAACAGAAGGAGAAGGCCTTGCTGTATCACATTCAGCAAAATTAAACAGAACAGGCTTCTTGCTGCGGATGCAGATTTCAAGGGAAATGTGCAGCTGGTGGCATCTGAGCTTGTGCTGGGATCATCAAGACAGCTGCTGGACTGAATAGCCTCAAGCTAACTGATGGGGATGTTGCCAGTTCATTTTCACGGAGGAGGGCAAAAACCATGGGGAACACACCAAACGAGGGACGCGTTGTTACACAAGTGGTGCATGGTAGTGCCCTGCGCGAGCCTAATATCTGGGCCCGAGTCCGGCCCTGTCCCAAAGGGTTGGAGTCCCAGCCCAGCCCGGCCCAACAGATTTTCAAAATTCTCAGGCCCGAACCCATTTCAAGCCAAACTCTTTTTTTTTAAACCTATAGGCTGATGATTCAATTTAGTTTGTAAAGTCTATGAAGCATTTTTTTGGGGTGTTTAATTGATTACCTTTTTTTTTTTTTTTTAAATGACTGAGCACTGCAACCGCAGCAGCGCACAGCAACTTGAATTGCATATGGCAGCAATTGCACATTAACAAATAAACACTTATCCAAAAGTATAAACCAATACACTTAAACCGTATCACCATATTTATTTTTAGGATAAATGTAGCAAAAGCCTGACATGATTTGTTCCTTCTTTATCTTAATAATAGTAGAGCTATTATTCAAATAACAAGCAGCTTGTCTGACCTGGGAGTCATGTAACTCAAATAACAAGTCTTCACCTGAGCATGGTGATACAATTTTATAAATAGTTATAGCATACATCCAATTCAACAACAGCCCGATCGTAATGACTCTGCAGATGTGATGAACCCGTTTTTTTGCTGTCATATGCCAAAACAGCATTGCAAACATGACATTGAGCAAACCAAGTGGCTCATCTTGAAGGGTAGTAACAAGTTGGAACTTAGTCCAACATGGAGCTTTCCCCTTGGTATTGTTCACAGTCTTCAATTCGCCAGATTCAATCTTTTTCTTGATGCTGTCCATGTTTGTGGCAGGTGTCAGGACATGGCACGATTAGGATGTGAGCTCAGTAGAGTGTGTGTGTGTGTGTGTGTGTGCGTGTGTGTGTGTGTGTGTGTGTGTGTGTGTGTGTGGAGGGGGAGGTAGTTTATCTTAACAGCCCGGCCCAGGTCCGAGGTAATACTATGGTCATCAGTGCCAAGTGCCAAGCCTGGCTGTTGGGTCGCCAGGCTGTCGGGCCCCTCGGGCCCAGGGCTCCTGTGCAGGGCTCTAGTTCCTGGGTCTCAGCGAGTTCAGTGGTGTCCATCCTGGGGTCCACTTCATCCTAGGAAAGGCACCACGGATCACTGAGGGGTCTCAAGCTTTTGTCAAAGAGAAAAAAAGGGAATAAGATGCCTTTTACACTCTCGAGCAGACCAAGGAAGTTGCCCGGGGCTTTTATTTTGAAAGCTACTGCTTGTGTGTGTTAGCTAGACTGGCTTTTTCCCCATCAGTTTTTGGCTTCACTCATGATTTGACAAATCAAACACTCAGGGGCATTTTCATAGGCGACAAGAGCTTTCACAGTTGAGAGCAACTCATTTGGAGGAAATAATATATGATGTTGTGATGACCATTCGGGAGGCTGCCTCCATTGTCTGCAGGCTCGTACTGGACCACAGTTCCACACGGTGCAGAGTTTCAAACCTTTCCGTTGGGGAGGGTGACACTCTCTCACTCTGGTAGCCACCACATAGAAACACTGGAAATGTTCTTCAACTGGTGAATGGAACCGATTTAAGCTGGGGGCTTGAAATGGGACCATCCTCACATTCATCTGTACAGGTTTTTCAAGAACCTGCGAATGAAAGTGTGTGGAGCACTAACAGGCAAATCCCAAGTCAGCTACAGCTACAGTCCTACAGCTGATCATCTGAGCCATTTGCTGCACTGATACTAAATCAGTTTCCACGGATTTTTGTCACTGACCAAATACAATTTTGACCATAAAATTAGGGAAGTGCAAGTTGAATCTATAATCTCTTTAGCACATTCCTGTGCTGATACTGAACTTGCCAAGCAGAGGAAAAAGGAAGCTGTCAAAGGAAAAGGGTCCAACAGCCTCTAAAGGCCACCAGCAACAGACAAGCTTTGCCAGTCAACTATTTCACAATAGTCTGCAGCATCCCAAACGAGCAGCTGCTGTGACTGCATCATTCTGTCCAGGCTGTTTGGTCCAAACAGGAAGTGCAGTGTGAAAGTCAACTAAACTTAGGTCAAAGATTGTCTGGAACTCCACACCCAATGAACCAGGACCACCAACCCCACCAGCTTGAAAGCTCCCAGAAAAACTGGCCAGCACTTGATGGGAGAGAGCAGGTCCCACAGTTGCAATTTATTTTTCTAGTATATATTATTTATTCATTAGGGGAACTGATTTGAACACCGGTAAGAAGTCTGAGAGGGTTTGGTGCCCCCTTCATAACTTTTAATATTGAAATGATCTCAGCTAATCACAAGACTACAGAGAACAGTCTTCATTTGATCTCTGGTAAATCCAAGTATTGCTGTGGTAGCTTCTGTCAAAAGGCAGAAACCAAACAAGGATGGGACGGTGATGAGGTTTGGGAGCTCTAACGGAACACCGGGCGGCTCTCCGCGCCAAACTCAGTCACTTTGAAGGAAAAAGTCTCCCGCTGTGGTGAGGAGGACAAGTCACACGGTGACAGGGCAAGTATCCTAATGAAACACGAGCCATAAGCGGCGGCCGATCTGTAATACTGTGGGCACACACGCGCGCGCGCGCGCGCGCACACACACACACACACACACACACACACACACACACACACACGTGTGTAAACTTGCATCAGCGCAACAAACAGCTGGTGATTTTTATCTGCTTGCTGGAATGTAGCCATCACACCCATGGACACTGACTTTAACCACCATCCTCTGATACGGTGAACGGGGAAGCAGGCATTTTCGCGCCTGTCGTGCAGCGAGCAAAGCGGGATCATTATGCAATTGAAGCATCCAGCCCATGCTGCCTGCGCCGGAGCCGGAGAGTCCGCGGCGAGGTGTACAGAGGCTGATCAGACTGACGTGGTCTGTTTGGGTCGGTTCTAAAGGAGGTGCGCGTCTGACAATGCAATGGCACAAAAGGTGGGGTGCAAACTTTGAAAGCTCCTAAGAAATCAAGCAGCCAACTTACTTCTCGTGCATGATGTTCTCCTTGATGGCTCCCAGCGCGGAGAGGCTGCTCTGCTGGAGCCAGCAGGTGGCCAGGTGCCGTTGATGCTGCTCCTTCAGACTGGCGTTCTCCTTGCACAGATCTGTCACCTGGAGCTCCAGCTCCTCGATCCGAACCCGTTGCTTCTCCAGCAGCCCCTGCTGCGTCTCGATGATCTTGTTCAGCTCCGTCAGGTACTCCGCCGCTTTGCTCGGGTTCTCCGCCGGGCTCTCCATCTCGTAAAAGCCCCGCTGCCCGTCCATCCAGGCGATGTACCCAAGCACAAGCACGCAACCACGCCAAAAAGCAGCCCTTTCTCCAGACGCTATTTCCTTCCCCCTCCTCTCTCTCTCTCTCTCCACCTTTCTCTCTCCCTCTCACACACGCTCACGCACACACTGTCACACTGCCTCACACTCCGTAGTAGTAACACCGAGCGTAGTGGCGTCCACAGATCCTCCTTGGCTCCGACATGGCTGGTTTGTTTGGTAGTAGTGCCCGCGACGCTGACAACTTGGCCGGGTTCGGTGAGCTGCTGTGCGCCCCCCACCTCCTCATCCTCCCGCTGCCGCCGCCGCCACCACCACCTACCGTCGCTGCTGCGGCCGCGTCCGCGAGCTCTGCGCCGCAACACCCACCTAACCCCCAGCCAGCCAGTCAGCCGCTCCGTGCGGGAGCGAGAGCCGTATTAACCCCTGCACAGCCGGTGGCGCGATGCTCCGCGGCTGTGCTCCGAACACGCACGCACCTGACCACGCGTGTGTTTCCGCTCAACAGGTGGACAGAGTTTCGGCTTCATCGCAGGTGCACGCGCTTTGCCTTCACCAAACTGGTAGCTCCTGCGTGTGAACAGCGCCCGCGCATCCGCGTCCCAGTTCGAGGCATCAGAGCATGTGCACGGCTAAAATCTGATACATGTGTTTCAATGTGTTCATGCACGCAATCAGCCTACGCTGCACCAGGACATTCACAAGTGGAAGAAGAATAGAAGAAAATACTTTATTGTCATTGTACTGGGTACAAAAAAATTGGAGTACAACTCCCCTTGGTGCAGTTTACACAATTTAAACTAGTATAAAAGACAAAAAATGAAGAAATACACAAGTAATAAGTAATAAGCAGCATTCAGCGTTCAACATTCAGAGTAGGTCCAGCTTCAAGTTTTCCCTTTATTGCACATGATCAATATGATCAGTCTATTTTGAGGACGGAATTTTTGAGATTGATTTGTTGACTGCAATGATAGCTCTCGGGAAGAAGCTATCCCTGATACTGTTTGTCGTGTGACCTGTACCGTCAGCCTGACAGTAACAGGTCAAAGTGTAGTTACTGGGTGAGAGGAGTCTTTGATGATGTTGCCAGCTGTGCTGAGGTAGCGAGAGTTTGTGATGTCCTCCAGGCTGGGTAGAGAGCAGCCAGTGATCATCTGGGCTGCACTGATGACCCTGTGCTCTCCTGTCTGCTGCTGAGCACTCTGCATACCATGCTGTGATGCAGTACATTAGGAAGCTCTCTTTGGTGGCTCTGTAGAAGGTCACGATCAGCTTCTCCTTCAGGTTGTTCCTCCTGAGCACTCTCAGGAAGTGGAGACGCTGCTGAGCCTTCCTCACCACCTCTGTGGTATTAGCAGTCCAGGAGAGGTCATCTAGCACGTCCTGTTTTTTCAAGGGACCCTCATGGAACGATTCTGTTTTTCAAGGGACAGTTTGCAACCCTATTCAGAATTTCACCTGGAGCCCTAACTGGAGGCGGATAAACAGGACAGTGAAGTTCTCTCAAACCCAACTCATCTTAATTGTATTTTCTACCAAAATGTGGCACAAAAGCCCCAATTTCTCAGTTGAAGAGTTTTCAGTTGATTGGTTAAAGGGAAACAGATCTGTTGATAAACATTGAATGGGGTCACTTTGACCTCATTCAATGTTTATCATTCAAAAATTAGGAGTTGACTGTTTTTTTTCCCTTCATATTTCTTGACTTTTCCTTATTTGATGAGGACAACTGATAAAGCACAACATTTTTAGGATGATATGTTTTCAATGTGTTGAACATATATTGCATGCATTGGTTGTCCTCACGGGTCAAATTGACCCCAAGCTATTTTAGCTGTTAAAACTTGTCTATCAGTGTGTGTGACCTAACATGACCACACCTGCAGGTGCAGTTGATACATTTGAGTTCATACATTTTGTTCTATTCCCATAACAACTTAAATACCTCCTTCACCATGGGCATGAAGGTGTGTGTGTGTGTGTGTGTGTGTGTGTGTGTGTGTGTGTGTGTGTGTCTGGTCTGGGTCTGTGTGTCTGTGTGACCCACTGAACTCATACCTGCCAACGTGAAACTGATTTTTCCCGCACTGTCGAGGGCGGGGTATTCCCGCAAGGACATTGGTAGTTCATGCAAAATCAGAGAGGAGCAAATATAAAAGCTTGCACGGCAGTCCTCTACCCAACTCATTCCTCATGTGCTCTGAGTATACTGCAATCTGCACACTCTTTCTTTGAAAATGTCTTCTTGGAAAAGGTTTACTGTCAAAGATATTTTGGAACAGCTCTTGGACAGTGAAAGTGACTTAGAGGAGATTGTTGCTGAGAAAGAGGACTGTTTTGAGGAGGACCCTGATTCTGAGGAATTCTCATCTGATGAGAATGAGAGTGTTGACCCTCCAGTTGTCCCTCAACTACCTGCAGACATGATTTCTTCCAAAAATGGAAAGACATAGTGCTAGTAATAACATGAAAATGGTTCCAGGACCCACCAGATATGCAGCCTTTTTGATGACATCAAGTCATCATTCGAGCTCTTCGTAGTGCCATCAATCAAAAATATTGTGCTTGGGCTGACAAATTTAGAGGGGAAGTGTGTTTATGGGGACAAATTGGATAGACTTGGATGTAGTTGACTTGGAAGCCTACATTGGCTTGCTTATTTTGGTAGGAGTTTACAAGTCAAAAGGTGAAGCAACAGCAAGCCTTTGGAATGCTGACACTGGAAGAGCAATATTTCCAACCACCTTGTCTCTGAAGATATTCCATATTTTGTCCCATGTCATGCCCGGATAACAAAACAGGAGCGGCGAGCAAGATCTTATAGTAACTAGCCACAAAAATATATTACAAAAAAAGATAAAAATTAGTAAATAAATATGTTTATGAGAGGAAAGGGGGAGTCACGAACATTAATCAACATAGTCATTCTATGAGAGTCATGAATGTGCTCTTAACCCTACAGTTTTTCTGATGGTGGCGCGACAGTAAAGGTCCTGTCCATCATCACAAAAACCAGACTTGTGGTCATTAATGTTGAGAAATAAATATGAGAAGATCTGTATGAAAAATTTCAAATAAATTAATTAGAATGTAATGGTTTGGCCTGATAGTGGTGCTAGAGAACATGTCAACCCATTGATTTTCAAGGGGGTATTTATGTATTAAACAAATAAACAAAGTGTCTGTCACAAAAACTTGGTCAACAATATTCTGTAAATCATTTTCTGGAGGTAAATATCCCTGGGGTCAGATTGACCCCAAAGACCAAATTTGTTGTTATATTTGAGGACGATAGGAGGGTTGTTTTAGCTCCGCACAACTGCTGAGTCAGCTGTGTCAGTTTGTTCCGGCAAACACATGATTAGGAGGATTCTGTCTTTGATCTATTGTGATGTGAAGAGACCACATGGATTGCTTCTGGATGCAGCAATGAGTGAAAGAAACTTACAGGGAAATACCAGTGGTCTGTTTATTAGTAAATGGAATAAGTAGTCTCAGCTGCAAAATAAGACACAGTGAATTTAGGGAGGTTTGATGGCACAGGGGGAGTAAATTCATTCAATTTGGTAGCATCCAAAAAGAGTCTGTTGAAAGCCAGCCATTCAGCGGAGCAGAAAGGGTTGTCGAAGCAAAATTAATCATTTTGATTTCCTGTGATATAAAGAGGGTCAAATGTCAAACTAAAATTGTTCTGAACTCTTTTCTTCCCTCTTGTGTCCCACAAATCGCATCTGTGGAAGGTCCCAAGAAGCCATTGGGAGTGTCCGAGTTATGTACAAGCTGAAGTTTAACCCCCCAGACAAAACACCACCTGTGTGGTCTTCAGCAGTAACTAATGACGTCCTCCTTACAGGGCCTGGACTCAACTGCCTTCTCACCAAACTGGCAGTGATGCTCATTCATGGATCCATGGTTATTAACCCTCGCAACAACTATGAATTTAGCATTCATCTTGTTGTATTGTTATTTGTTGTAACGGCACATAATCCTGATGTTGCTAAGCTAGCTTAAGCGAGCCTTTGATATTGCATTAGCCATGGTTTCTAACTCAGCTGTTACGTACGTAATTATCTTTTCCCAAATGGAAAAGTATGTTTGTTGTGTATTTCTTTGCACTGTGATATGTTACAGATTCGCAAACTTGTCAGTGCATTTCATTGACCTAAATGTCTCTGTGTCCTGGAGTTCCTGGGTGGTTAGGGTTAGGGTTAGGGTTGAAAACCTTTCCCAAGACATGTGTGGAGCAAACAAATGGTTGGTGAGCACAACTTTATATAATGTTGTTGGTAGTTGGTGAGCCTCTTCATATAATGAAGCACACCGTTGTCAAGAATGATCTTCTCCATTCATTTGTCTCCTAATTTTAGCTAAAGACTCTCTCTTTCACAGCTGCGGTGCTATTAAAAGCAAGATTAGGTGGGCTCAAACCTGCACATTACAATGCCATCAGCATTAGAAATCTCATTTAAAAAAGCAGCTTTCGAGGAGAGTGCAAGTTTTAGAGCAGGGGGACCTCATTAGACGGGAAACAGAGTCAGTGGAAACCGATGTTTTAGACAACCGAAGCCTTTTTACAATGGGAAGGAGGGATGAGGGGAGGGGGGTCTTATCTTTTTTTTTAGTGTAGCTGCCTCTTACTGCCACAAAAGGAAAAGGTCTTTCAGACGCTTCACACACAGCCTATGACTTATCACTAGCAACTGGCACAGGTGCCTTCACATTTTTTATCCTCGTTCATCTCAGGCTGCTAAGACCCAGTGCACCCGACCTTTGATTAACAAATTGCCATTCTGGATGCTGTTGCATACCCTGCACTGCCATGTGAGCCCCTCCCTCCACCCCTGTCCGACTCATTCAAGCGTGACCGTTTAGAAACATGGAAAAGAAGAGTGGTGGTGTAATGGTGAGGCTGATGGGCACTCGGGAAGCAGCTGCAGCTGCTACTCACTGTAGCACAACACATGCCACGCTATCGATAGAATACAGTCCCCAGTATGACCGCAAACTCAATAACATGCTGCTTTTTATAGAGTATCACTTTATAGACTGGGAACACAATTTGTAGATTACTGGGTAGTGTTCATCTTAATTGCACCTTTATAAAGTCAATTGTTAATGAAATTTAGAACCATGGATACTTGCAACAATAATCTGTGACATTGTTACCACGGCACAAGAAAATAAACTCAAAGGACCCAAAACTACACTTTAATTGAGTACAAATATTTTTAACTTTACACACTCAAATCCATGAAACTGTTCATGTAATAGGAATATGTTCACACTCCTTCTTGCTCCCTGAGGCCACATGAGGTTGTGGCTACACAGGGAGTGGAGAAGGCCTTTCATCCAGGTCTTCATGGGGACTTTAAGGTAATAGCAAGTATATGGAGACAGCTTTCACATGGGGCCAGGTAGTCCTGCGTTCATAGACACACAGGACATTTGGGAATGCACTGCACAAAGCCGTCATCACAGCTTATGTAGACTGTGTAGTCAAAGTGCGGCACTTCCCTGATATCTTATGAGGGGCGATACGCTGATCAATGTTTCCACAGCAGCAACAGAACATGCAATGTTCCTTTCAAAAAGGTTCAACACTCGGCCAAGCCTTTTTTTTCCAGTACCTTGGTTTATGTTGGCAGCTCATAGGTGTAATACCTTTTTGAATTGGCATACACTCTTCAGTGAAATGAAAAGATTAGAGATCATCATGTGAGCAATGAAATCATCGAGCATCAGAGATGAGGACAGAGAAGGTGTCTTCTATTACGAACTTGTGTAGAAATGTACATTTAGAAATCATGGCACATCTTCAGGGCATCAGCAGTGTCTATGTAGCTAGCTAGCTATACTGGAAAAACTGAACTCAAATAGTTTTTACTGATTTTAATTCAAAAGAGTGTACTTAGTGAGCAATTTCTTGCTTTTTTCGAGGTGTATTGGTCTTATTTCATGAAATTTCATCAATGAATTTTCATTCCAGTAATTTTTTTCATGCCAAAAAGATCTTGAACAAGCTGCATCATATGAAAAATAAGAACAAAAAAAAAAAAATCAAACAACGACACCTGAAAATGACCATGAAAATGGATTGAATTAGAAAAAAAAGACTTGAGAGGGGTAAAATCTGTCTGTCTGTCCGTCTGTCTATGACTATGTAGAAATGGGGGGAAACAGATGTAGTCATGCAGGAGCCGTTGGCTCCCTCACACGGTGATTGCCCTCTAGTGGTATGTTTGGTTTAGAGCAGCTTGAGTAAGCTCTGACCACTTTGACTGACTTCTTTGAGCTCCTCAATCAGCGAAGGGCTTCAATTATTTCACCGAGTCCTCAGAAGAAAACCTGCGCCTCACTTCCTCACTTGTGCAAACCCCACCCCCACACACACACACAAAGTCATGATCCTGTGATCCTTAGCTCATGGAATTCTTCAAAGTGGAGAAGAGAAGCAGAGACGGAGCGCATTGAAAAGATGTTTTTTCGTTTTTTTTTTAACCCCAATTTATCTTGAGGTTGTTTTTAGACACTGGGAGGGTTCTTCACCTACCAATAATAAAACAGTCGTGTCTGGTTACGAGTGCTGTGTGGTCACAGGACATGGAGCTGCCTGCTGTGCATCCAGCTGATCCACAGAGTCTGCACTCCAGCACGGGCTCACGTCCAATCGCCAGCTCCATCTCACAAAAGGCTCCATATTAAAGGTTTCTACAATAACTGCAGTTGCAGCGGAATTGAGGCTGCATCCCACATCGTCCCTCAAATTGACATACGGACGGACATGAGAAGCTGAGCAGCGCAGGTATGCAGCAGTTCCTTGATTCAGTTGTCGATGAGCAGTGAGATGATAGGCACTGAAAGAATTATAGCATGCTCATAATAAATACAAACATTGACCTGAACAGTGACTGTGCTGCAGCAACAGAGCAACAAATGAGAGAATTGTTTCATACCTGCCGTGTGTGGGTCTATGAAGACTCATTTTGCACATCAGCAATTACAAGAAAAAAACCCAACAAACTTTCCTTACTTCCACATCAGTCCCACACTCAAATGATTGATTGCTTATGATGCCAAAAGGGCTGACATGGTTAGCAGGTGGCACTCTGGCTCACTTTCCCTGTAAGTCTACGCAACAGAGATGCACTCTTGGTGTGCCGGCATCAGTGTAACTGGAATACAAATAACTGATTGGAATCTCTCCAAGCAATGTGAGAAATTTATTAAGAATCATGTGAAACCTTCTAAATCCAATCGTTTCTGATGGGTTCACTATTCGTCTTTCGGGCCAAGGATGTAAACTGTTTGCGCGGAAAAATTGTGTTTCTGATTAATCTTAATTTACCTTGAAAGCTTTGACCCTATTGTGAATGTAACGTCTGAAGATGAGGTCTGGAGTTCTCCTCTCATTGATGTGCTCATGAAACTCACCTTTGCTAATCAGCAATGCTGAAAATAAGGTTAAGATGATAATAAAGGTTCACAGTCTTCATTCAGATAAATGTATTTGATGTCTAAAAATGTCCAGCTTGGTGCCAAGGTCGACTCCAGACTCTGACATGAATGTCAGGTCAAAAGTTCAAGTGAGCAAAGGTGGAAATCTTCTATTCATCACTTCTGCCCTCCTGCACTGCATGATCTGTGCTGAATTACTGGACCTCACAGCATCATGTCACTGTCCTCGGGTAATTTGTGAAGGCAACCTCTTTTTTCTGATCACATGTGACAAGGCATTTCAATATACTATTTTCTAGCTAATACAGGGAATCAAAAAGCTGTTTTCAAAAGCTGTGGAACATTGGAACACAAATTTGATCTGACTTCTTCCCCCTCTTGCCTGGTTATATTATAAAAGCTTTATCTCAGACATTTGAGATACAATCTCTTTTGTTACACTTGGCATGTAAGTGCTATAATCACAACAAAAGATCTCTAGTGGGATACCATCATTGAATTCTTTCCTGCATATAGTGACTTAAAATATTTAGAGGTTGTGGTGTTGTGAAGACAACGCACGGTGAAAACAAAGATATTGTCCGTTTCCTCATTGGCTGACACAGCAGTGCTCTCAGCTGACTGCAGTAAGTGACAGGCTGCCAGGGTGCTCAGGACTGAGATCCATCACAATACCAAACAGTGTCTCACTGTGTCTGCATCCAGCACAGATATCAGGACTCAGCAGTGCCTGCCTCTGATAGACGGGCAGCGACTTGAAGCTGGTACTGTTAATGCTGACATGCTTTCTGGCTACTGACAACTGACATCTGTGTGTGGAGTGATTCTTAATATGATACAGACATCACAAGGAGTTTTGCGAAAGAAAATTCGTGGACAGCAGAGGTGGACATGCCTGGTCCTGTTTGCTACTCAGTGGCCTGACTCAACACATTTCCAATGAACAAAATGCTGAACTTGAGAGGCTTTCGGTAGAGGGAAAACCTCCACTGGGATTTTGTGCTTCAGCCTCTTGCAGAACACTCTCTTTTAAATGCCCACAGGTTCTTGAGCACACCACACAATGGTATTTCTTTATGATTTTGGATCACTGTATGATGTCATTGTAACCCTTGCACCAACGGCTCGCTGAGGGAAACCCACCTTGATTATTAGATGAAGCTTACCTGTAACTAGGTCACATATGGTGAAGATACATCTCGAAAAAAAACACTGTCTGGGTCTGGTATGATTCTCACTTATAAAACTTCTGAAGATCTGAATAAGTGCTACGACACAACACTTCAACAACACAAGATTCCAAGCTGAAGTTTCCAAGTGTATTAAACACAAATTATCACAACACAAACCCTCTTTGGTTCGGGATGACAACAATCAAAGAACATGACCCGGGTCAGAACAGTCAGGCCTAATTGTCCCCCCTGAGTGCACTCTTTCTTTCCTTACTTGGTGGCGCGCTTTTCGTTGGAGCTCATGAAGATCCGACAATGTGTGACGTTTGGGAATACCTCCGTGTGGATAAAGGGAAAAAAACCGCGGCCCGCAGAAGGCTGTGCCCGCGCCGGCCGTTGGCGATCACAGCACCGTCTCCCGCGACGATGTGGCAGCTCCTGTTCATCGGCGACCAGCACGCTGTCCTCGGCGACGGCATAGCAGCTCCTGTCCGTCGGTGACGCCGCTCTGCTCCAGTTGGCTCCTCACCGCCCGACGCGTTGCGATTAGCCTAGCCTTAGCTCCGCTCGGCAACAGCGTTTAACTTGCCTCCTTCGAGGACGCGCCCGGTGTTCCAGCACTGAGGAGTAAAACTCCCACGCTAACAGTTCGCTGTCCGGTTCAGCCCGCAGCCCGTTCGACGCGAACTCCAGAACCCGCAAAGATGCCGAAGCACAGTCTGACCAAAAAACAATTTTTCCTCCGACACACGTAAGCGAGCGCCCGCTCTTCCTCCTCCTTCCCGGAAGTCCCTCCTCTCAGGTCATGAACTTAAAGTAACCAAGAATATTTTTAAACCTTTCCTTTCTTATGTTTTAAACACATGAAATAGCATCTTTACAAATAACATGAAATGATATTATCTATTCATTACGACAACTCCATATTTTCTTAGACTGTTTACCCTTAACTTTGGCACAACATAAACAAATAAATACATGGGTATTTATCAGAGTATTACATCATAACCACAAAAAAAACAACTGTTGCCTGCATCCTCCTTCACCCAACTGTGACATTCAAATCTGCGAAGACCTTTTTGAATAACTCTGTTTTGACAGACAGATGGACAGATTGTCAGACAGACAGACTGACTGATTGAGGGGGAAGAATAATCTTGTGCATTCAGTAGTTATCACACTTTCTGCAGTTTCATAAAGCGACTGTACGTTTATCAGATTCAAGTTTCAGTTTCAAGATGGCGCTGTACGAATAGCTGCTGGTGAAGTCAACTCTATACACTTTTTCCTTTCTTTTGTGATTCTTACCTTTTTTGAGACTAGTTTTTTATTTTTTCATTTTAGTAGACGAAACACTGTGTAATTCTGCACGTTAAGCCTACTTTTGTGACTCTTTTGTTAGGAGTGGTTTTGTTTTTTGCACTTTTTGAGTCTGCGTTGGGAACCCCGTTTGGCCACAGCTCCTTACCTATTGTCTACACTCGTGGGCAACTCTTTGGTTTTCGTGGCCTCACTTTCCTGCACGCGGAGACACCGGAGGTCCCCGCGGAGATATGGATAAAACGGAGGGGATGCAGTGAGTTCATGAGGGAAGATTATGGGGAATGTCCGCTCCATTGCCAACAAGACCGAGGAGCTAACTGCGCTGACCCAGCATCAGAGGATGTACAGGGAATGTAGCCTTATCTTCCTTATGGAGATATGGCTTAATGGACAAGCACCAGGCTCTGTGGTTTCCCTGACCGGCTTCAAACTAGTGCGCATGGACCGGAGTGTGACAGAGAGCGGCAAGAACAAAGGTGGGGGCCTGGCAGTGTTTGTTAATGAGAGATGGTGCAACCCGGCCCATGTTCATGTTCGGGAAAAACTCTGCTCCTCGGACCTGGAGCTCCTCACGGTGAGGATGAGACTGAACTATCTCCTGAGGGAGTTTGGGCATGTAACTGTGTTTTGGGTGTACATTTCTCCTTCGACTGACGCTGCGGCGGCTTGTGAATGGATCCACAGCACGGTGAAGAGAATGCAGATGTAACATCCTAGTGTTCTGCTCCTTGTCACCGGGGACTTTAATCACACGTCTCTCTCCATAACCCCATTTCCCCATTTTCATGCAGTACGTCAGAGTGTCACAACCACTCGGAGGCCTCAGAGTGGCTTGCAATGTCACTTCCCGTTTTATTTTGGTAATCTCTGCCTGTTTCAGTTTTGGGTGTCTTTACTTCCCCTGTTGTGATTACCTTCCTCTTTCCTGATGTGTTTCACCAGATACTTGCGATTCCCCACCCAGTATATATGCCCTTTGATTCACCCCCGTTGCCAGTTTGTTGCTTCCCTTGTGCGAGCACTTATCAGCGTTTATTTTCTGTCATTTTGTTACTGACCCGTTTCTGTACCTGTTCTCTGATTCCTGGATTCCCCTCGTCTGTTTTGGAGTTTGATTCGTTCTGCCTGTGCATGATCCCCCGGACTGTCTTTTGGATTTGGTTTGCTTCGCCTCCGTGGATTCCCCTGTTTGTTGCCTGACCCCTGCCTGTCCCCGACTACGTCCCTGGATCATCTACATTACACCCCTGCTGGTCCTGACCTCTGGACTGTTGACCTGTGTTTTTGGAAAATAAACCCGTCTAAACAAGGCACTGTGGTCGTGCATCTTGGGTCCAGTGTCCTTGTGCTGATTCCTGACACAGAGACAACAGAACACTGGAACTTTTCTATTGAAACATGAAGGACACTTACACCTTCGTCCCCCTCCTGCTCCGAGGATCAGACCACAATCTCGTTTACCTGCGCCCCCAATATATACCCAGGGTGAGAAGAGAACCAGTGCAGAAGAAGTCAGTGAAAGTGTGGACTGGGACGCCACTGAGACACTGAAGGACTGTCTCAGGATCACGGACTGGGACATGTTCCTATCTCCCATGGTGAGGACATTGAGGGCCTCACCCACTGCATCACTGGCTAGCTGAATTTCTGCATTGACAACATCGTGCCAACTCAGAGGAAACGGTGCTTCACAATCACCCCTGGGTGGCCCCCGAGCTGAAGGTCCTCCTGAACCTGAAGAAGAGGGCCTTCAACTCTTGGGACAGAGAGAAGCAAAAGAGAGTCCAGCGGGAGCTTCAATGGAGGATCAGAGTGGCCAAGAAGCAGTACAGGGAGAAGATTGAGGAGCAGATGGCCCAAAGCAATGTCCAGGGCATGTGGAGAGGACTGAGGAACATGTCCGGCTTTGGGCAGAGAGCCAGTAGGTCTGTTTTTGGAGACCAGTGCTGGGTGGATGAATTAAACTGTAACTTTTAACAGGTTTGGTTCACCCTCCACCTCCCTCACTCCAGATGAGGAGAGAGCTGCGGTGGCTGAAGCAGAGGAAAGCAGCAGGACCAGCTGGGATACCCCAGAGGCTGCTGAAACCTGTGCAGAAGAGCTCTGTGAGGTCCTCAGCCACATGTACAACCCGAGTCTCAGCCTGGTGGTGGTCCCCACCCTGTGGAAGACCTCCTGTATGGTCCCGGTTCCTAACACGGCACGCCAATAAGGATCCAGCCTACTACAGACAAGTCGCCCTGACCTCCCACCCCATGAAGACCATGGAGCGTCTCGTCTTCAACCCCCTCCGCACCATGGTGAGCAACACCCTGGACCCACTGCAGTTTGCCTACAGACTGAACATTGGGTGCTCTCAACACCATCTAGCCGGCGCTCCTGCGGGAGAAGCTGGTGGACGCGGAGGTTGACACGGAGCAAGGAAGCATCCTGACCCACATGCAGAGTAAACTCAGGAGACAGCACTCAGTTTTTTAACAGTTTTATTTTAATTCTGGATCTTGAAGGTGAGGTCACGGGGGAAGGATGGCTCTCTGAAGGGAGAGTGAAGTTTTAGTTGAAGCTCCAGGAGAATGGGTGTGACAGACAGGTGCAGTCTTACTTGGTGCTTGTGGAATCGTGCAGGAAGGGAGTAGTGTCTCGGTCCGGGGTTTGAATGAAGGAGGCAGAGGACTGAAGGCGTTGGAGGGCAAATAGGCAGCCAGCAGGTGAGGGAGGGGAAGAATGCAGTCTCGAGTGTTGAAGCTGGTCTCTGGTTTCTTTTGGAGTGGCTCTAGAGCAGGTGGGTTTGATGGCAACGAGGAAAACTCCGAGGCACTGGGGAAAAAACTCAAACGTTATCAACTGGAGGATAAGGGAAATAATCAGTCACTAGCGGGTTGTAGGCTAAAGGTACCGCATGGGTTGACACTCAGGCAATGAATGAATCTCAGCCAGCTTCTTAAATGCTCCAGCCGGTGATGACTCTCAACCAAGAACAGATGTGCTGCAGTGCTCCGCCCAGCCATGCCCTCCAGATAGCTGCAGCCTCTCGAGAGCAGAGTATATATATATATATATATACACACATACACATATATACACACTGTGTGTGTGTGTATGTATATATATATATATATATATATATATATATATATGTACTGTATATATATATATATGTACTGTATATATATATACATAGACAGAACCATGACAGAGGTAGAGCACTTGCAGAACGTGCGGAAGCGCGGCTGTCAGTCAGAGGTGGTAGCATGCAGCACCCGGGCCCCCCAGGGCACTGTCCTGTCCCCTTTTCTCTACACCTTGGACTTCAGCTTCAACACGGACACCTGCCACATCCAGAAGTTCTCCAATCGGCCCCTCGTGGGCCAGGTGTCCGAGGGGAACAAATAAAGTACCTGTCAGTCATCATGGATTTTGTGGACTGGTGTGAGGGCAACCACCTGTGCTTAAACACAGTAAGACAAAGGAGATGGTGATCAACTTCAGAAGGAAGCCACCACCACACTCACCAGTGAACATCCAGGGACAGGTCATTGAGACAGTGGAAAGTTTTAAATACCTGGGTGTTCACCTCAACAATAAACTCGACTGGTCTCATAAGTAGGGTTGGGCACCCAGAACTGGTTCCAAATAGGAACCCGTTCCTAACATCCGATTCTGGAACCGTTAAAGCTGTATTTACCTTTGTTGCAATTTTTTTTCTTTTTTTAATTGAAATTTCAAAATTTTCCCAACAGGCACACAGTAAAAATGGAGTGTCAATATTGCAGTGTAAACCTATTTAAAACTAGATAGAGCATTTTCAACAATATCAAGAGTAAACTAACTCCAACAGTACAGTTAAAAGTCAGTGTCAAATCCTGAAGACCTGTAATGAAAAAAGTTAATTCCGCAGAGTGTTCAACTGTTGAAGAACACTCTGCAGAGTTAACTTTTTTATTCAATTCTACACCGGTAAAAGCGCGCATATGGAGAGAAGCTCTGTCGACAGGAGAGACAGTCGGGTAAATATGATCACGTTCCCTTTTTGGTTTGTTTTTGTGTTTCACCAACGCGGCTTTGATTGTTTCATTCATGTAGAAGTCGACTGAGGAAACAACAGGTTTCGTTCTCTGCTTGATATTGTCAGGTAGCTAACGTCGCAGGCTTTTCTAACAGTAGAAAAGTTCAACATGCTTATTAAAGGTTGAATATGTAATCCGAACACAATAGCGACCTCTGGTGTGTCAAGGTTGTAGCTGCAACAGCAGAAAAGGTAGCCTACATGTGGTATTCTGCTAACCTGATGTTTTGTTGTAGGCTGCGACAGTGACATGTCTGCTATCTTGCTGCTGCTCCACCTGCTGCCACCATCTGCACAAGGACGGAAGAGGCAAGGAAAGACGTCTGCATCATAAGCTGTGGATCACCTCATCAGATTCATCAAAGTATGCTTAACAGTTTTCTTTAAATCATAGTTCACCCTCTTTTCAAAATTGCCCCATTGCCGTTATTCCTCCAGCACTGTGAGGAGGTACATTGACTTCTCTCCTCAGCGCTCTGGGTTTTGAGAGCGAGAGAGGAGTACAGACCGGCTGCAGAGTGCTTTGAAAGGAATTGAATAGTTCAGCCTCTACAGATCTCTCAAACTAATCTAATAAGCCATCAAATGACTCCAAAAGGCTCGTGTGGACAACTGGTAGGTGGTGAAGTCCCCACGCTATGAAATTATAATTTAATATTACAAGACAGAGTTGTTTTTAAGCAAAATGCCCAACCAGGAGGCACAGGGCAAAGTGATTTTACGCCGTGAAAGAAAGTAGTCCCGAGCATTCTGCTTGAAAACAACTGTCTTGTAATATTAAATTGTCTTTTCATAGCGCGTTGACTTTCCATTCACAGCGCTCTGCAGCTGGTCTGTCCCCCTGTCTTGCTCTCAAAATACGGAGTGCTGGAGAGAGAAGTCAATGCACCTCCACACAATGCTTGGAGAAGAACAGCAATGGGGCAATTTTGAAAAGAGGATGAGCTATGTCTTTAAATTATTCTTTCCATCACCTCAAATTCCTCCACAATTTTAGATGATCCTTATCTATTCAGTCAGAGGTTGTTTTTTTTTGTTTTTTTTTTAACAAAATACTGCTTCTGAATATGTTCTAGGCTGGAAACAGTGTACAGCAACGTCTTGATGACATCACCCAAAGCAGCCAGCCCTACCTTCTTGCTCAGGGACCGACAAGAAGATTGACACCTTCTTCATTGTGATTGACAACCACGGACTTCCATGTAAGGCGACAGGGTCAGCAGGAGCCCTTAATGAACTCTTTAAGGCCCATTATGTCTTTGGCATGTCATAGAGTTCCTCCCTGGCCAACTTTTTCATTTTCTGCAGACAACTATTTACAACATTGATGTTGGAGAAACAAAGGAAACTCCTAGAGTTGCGGAGTTGTGAGTAAGAATGCTGCATTAGATCATACAATGCAGTGTTTCCTTTGCAAAACCGAGCATGGTCGACCAAACAGCCTTATAAGGCATCTGTTACGGCTGTCTGCTGCTTACTGTAATTATTGCTTGTTTTTCATGCAAATTCCTGTGTGCCACAACGCATTGAGGATTGACCCTCGACACCTCAACTTCACCTCCTTCCCTTTTGATTGGATAATTGCCCAGCCAATCACAGACAGAACTTCTCCCAGCGGGGAGATAAAAGACCTGCAAACATTCATTCAGGGGCAACTGCTTTGACTGGGTAGTCTGCCCCTTGCTTGCTGAGGATTTTGTCGGGGGTCTGATTCGGCAACCTTTTGTAGATTAGTTTGGTGGTTGGAATTTGTTTGGTTTTTGTTAGAAATACTGTGTATACAGGTAAAAGTCAGTAAATTAGAATAATTTGAAAAACTTGATTTATTTCAGTAACTGCATTCAAAAGGTGTAACTTGTCCATTATAGTTATTCATTGCACATAGACTGATGCATTCAAATGTTTATTTCATTTAATTTTGATGATTTGAAGTGGCAACAAATGAAAATCCAAAATTCCG
>JAUESE010052797.1:12531-25488 GCA_032274725.1 Malacoctenus triangulatus
GCTGCTAATCGCTGAAGTTTAACAAGATTTTTTGACAGAAATTGAAAAAACGACAAATACAGTGAATTGCAAATTGAAGCCCATTAAAAACTAAACACATCTCAGTGTTTACAGTTGTTAACTGATCTCCAAACTGTTCACAGTCACAGCAAATGCATCTTAAGGACGTTGTTGTCATGATGGTCACATTCATATTGACACAACAGGAATCGGTTAATATGGAGCGAGTTCACTTCTTCTGCATTATCTAGAAATATCTTATGTAGTTACAGTATATTTCTATTTTGATTCTGTTTTTTCAAAGCAACAGCTGGCACAAAAACACCATAAACACTCGGCCCGAGTCAAATCTACATCAATGCAAACACTCAAAACTTGGAATTACTCAAGAAGGACAGTAATACACTACTATCTATGTACTCTTGCTACCAGGGGCAATCTCACAGAATACATTGCAACAATAAAATCTCAAAATCTGTTAATTTTTCACACAAGAAGCCGTTCAGCCTTTGTTTGCCCTCTGTGACTTTGGGCGTGCTCATAATTAGCCTTTTTTCTCGCTCTGCTAAGTTCATTAAAAACCCGTTTTTATCACCTGTCTGATGTATGAAGTGACATGAAGCTGCAGCGTGTGCCGAGTTTACAGAGAGGACAATATAAGAGTGGCGCGACGTCACCAGCTTCACTCTGTTAACCTCGCTCCTAATGGTTATTACAATGAAGCTTGCCGACCACATCAAGCCGCTGCGGTGGTGTAACGAGCCGAGCCGCGGGAGAACGCCAGCGCGCTGCCGTCCGCTTTCACAGCCCTCGGTTCTGCCACTCGGAGCGCCGGGACGCCGAGTTCCTCTCAGACCAGCGCCGTGGCGTGTTTAGAAAATTGAAAATATACACGGCGAGGTTATAAACAACATCCAAATTACACCGTTAATTCAAGTTTTCCCTCAAGCCAAAGTATACTCTGTCTCCAGCAGGATGAATGTTTCTGTGTCTTCACGGGCTCACATGCAGAAGCAGGTTGTTGTTTTTATTTTTTTTGCACAGAGAAAGAGATGAATCATTGTCCTCAGAACATCGGACTAAAAACGGAGGACCTCTTATGCGGCGGTTTCGACATGTTTAAAAAGCATAAATAAACTAAAATGATCTGAACCTATAAACGTGTAGAATCCTGACCCCACCCTCGGTTGCTCTGTCATTTCATCTAAATCGGACTGACGCTGGAAAGCTCTCAGGGCACCAGCAGAAAGAGAGCTCAAAATGATATAGTGTATCTAAATAAAAATATCAAACTGGTGGCAAACTGGTGTGGCATTCACCAGTAATTTGGGCCAAATAGAAACCTTCAGTGGCAGCATAAACACAACCCCACACGGCTGATGAAACCAGCGCAAACGTGAGCAGTCAAAGTGACCAACTTGTATTTCTGACATCGACTCGCCGCCCTGTCGTGGAGCCTCAGGTGATCCAGCTGCACCTCCGCTCCGTCGCTCCCAGCTCGGACGCCAAAGCAGCATCTGAAACATCTGAAAAAATGAAGATCACAAATTACATCATGTTTTATTTGACAGACAGAGTGCTCCTAAACAATGCTTGCCAAACATGATTAAGTGTTATAAGTCGGAGAAGGTAGCACTTTGGAAAATTGCAGATAATTTGGTCTAATTTACCAAAAAGAAAAGGTTCAAACAAGCCGAGTTGGAGGATCTTTAATTATACCCCCGGTGAAAGACGCCCGTCACAGTCACGTGTAGCGAAGACGCCGGGTATAGAAACTTGGTCGAGCCCTCAATCATACCGTTCATCATCATTTCTGCAAATATACGCATGCTGTCAGCAGTACGTATGTACAATAAAAGAACACAGGAAGAACATGGGCCATAAATGGTCCTGTGTTCAGAAAGTTCCTGGGACGGGACACGGACTACCCTACACATCGTTTATGGCCACTTGTGTGTGTGTTTGAGAACATGTGATTATTTGGGTGTATGCATTTCCTATGCGGCTGGGCTGAAATTGAGAAATTACAGTTGGAGGATCTCAAAGTAAGCAAGGCAAGGTGGAGGGTGAGTGTGAGGGAGGATAATGCTGGAGCATCGCGCTGATTGAGGAAATACAACATCATGACAGAAACCGACTTTAATTGCAGGAATAGGGCCTGAAACCTCTGATGATGTATATGCGCCGAGAAGGGCCAAAAATAACAAGTGACCACAGGGGCACGGCTGCTCTGCGCTGCAGGCGCCTCTCTCCATGCTGAGCGTCAGTAAAACCTGCCCTCTGGTGGCTAAACCTGAGTACTGCAGATCAGGTCGCGACACACTGGGTTGCTTTCAGAAAACAAGTTCCAATGTCTTTTCCGGCGGGTCCCTGTTTAGCTTTATTAGCTGATGGTGAAAAAACTTGCAAAAATACACACGTTAAGAAAAAGTGTCCATCCTGAAATAGAGAGTGAAATGAAGGCTGCTTTGTGCCGCATGAGCCAGGGTAACAAGCCAACCAAATAATAACCAGGAAACATGCCAATCCAAACATACAAAACTCCAAATGAATGGAATACTTTAGGTGAAGCAAACCGATCTGATTTCTATTCAAGTCAGAATTTCTGGTCCCGTTCATCCATGTCGATGTTTCCCCGTCATTTCCCTTGTTTATGCCCTCGCCGCCGCCGTGGAGGTGACCAGACGGTCAGCGAAGGTAAATCTGAGTTTCCTGCGGGCGGCCGGACGAGACGTGAATTTGGAGAGGTGTCTCCGGCCGTACTGCACATCCTCAATGCCCAGCTTTGTGGAGCATCACAGGTGCCTGAGCAGATCTGTCTGTCTGGCTTTTAAATAGGTCCATTCTGACTATTTTCAGCCATGTTCATGTTTATCTGGAGGTTTCTTTAACGCAAAAAAACGTGTCTCCAGAAAAAGTCGGCTGGAGAAAGTGACTGAAAAAAGGCTCCAAGTGTGAACGTCTCAGCAGGAATTTGCTCCTGCAGAGCCTGTTCTTGATCTTTGAACGTACCTTCATTCATTTATTCACTGATTTGCTTTGAACATGATTGTTTGGTATTTCAGAAGAAGACTGAAATAAGTGATAATCATGTGTCTGGAGATTCACGACATGGAGGCACCCTGATGTGACATGCCTGCTTTGGGCAGATCTCTCTGCTAATTACAGCTTGGCTCTGAAGAGGGAGGTACTTGCGTGGTGGGGGCATTTTTTTTTTCAGATGATGCGAGGGGTAGATATGGTATAAATACCCACATCATTGTACTGGAGGGCAGCATATCCTCAGTTGTGCTCATACCCTAAGGATATACAGCAGCACCAGGAGCCGACTGGTGCTGAAGACTTTTGGCTTTGCTCTCCTTGGATGCTGGTATGTGTGATTTCTCTCCCTAACAGTTTAGTCTGCGGAGCAGTTTACGCAACATGCAGGATGTTTGTAGGCCTTCGGTACTTTTTAAACTGGACTGAGAAACTTTGGAAACTTCTGCAAGCCCAGAGAGTGATTTCTGGATTTTCCTTCTCAGGATGCTCTGAGTGGGAAAGAAGGAAATCGAGCCTTGTAGCTTAGATTTATCCAATGTTATTTATCATCCAGTGCACTTTGAGAATAGTTTCAAACTTGGTGAATAGTTTCAAACTCAGAAGAAAAAGCTGATGTCTGCTCTGGACCTGTCTGAAGAGATGCTAAAGAGACTGTCTTCCTTCTCCTGCAGGTCTGACTTTGCAAGATGGACCTACGAGTAGCAAGCATCCTCCTCCTCATGGTGGCCTCCACAGCCGCCCACGGGAAGGGGTACGTGGTGAAGAAGGTGGTGCCCTACAACGTGAAGAGCCACGGTAAGAAAAACGCAGCCTCTCAGCCCCTCGCTTCCTTCCGTCTGTGACCATCAGCCGTGCGAAACGAAAGCAGCTGAAAGGAAACACATCGTTCCTCTGAGCCAGTAACAGCAGCACTGAAGCAGCCGCTTTGTGCCGCTGTGATCTTACCTTTAAATCCTGGGAAAAGTGCATCTTTGTTCAGGCAGCTGGAGCAGAACAAGCGGGCACAGAAGATGCTGCGCACAGCTGCACTTTACTTTGAAAACTGAACTCCACCTCGCTTCTGGGGTTGCGTTCTGATTGGCTGCAGCAGTTTGCTGGGAAACTCAGGGTAGAGCTCGGTCTGATGCATGAAACCAACGCACATTTACACAGCTCACATGCAAACAGCAGATACAATCTGATCTGAATCACAGTCTGAACTGCTCTCTCAGTGTTTAGCTGCTTTCCTGATGATTTGCTTCATTGCTCGACTAAACAGCCACTGCAGCAGCAGTTTTTATTCCAATGCAACTTTATAATTTCTTGTTAAAGAAGCTGTTCCTGGGGATGAGTTTTACTTGCATTGTGTGTTGATTCAAGCAAAACTGAAGCCAGAACGACTTTAAAAATTAATATCCTGGCTTTATTTTTATACAGTTTAATTCAAAGTGTCTAAAATCTTGAAGACTGTTCATTCATTTCAGCTTCAAATGCAGCCTCTCAATTTTCTCCAATTCGTTTTCAACACAAGATATAAAAAACAAAGGGAACATTTAGGTTCCAGTATATTTGAAGT
Source organism: Malacoctenus triangulatus (assembly GCA_032274725.1). Lineage (NCBI taxonomy): Eukaryota > Metazoa > Chordata > Actinopteri > Blenniiformes > Labrisomidae > Malacoctenus > Malacoctenus triangulatus. The sequence continues at coordinate 17,129 of JAUESE010052797.1, forward strand.
CCCATAAAAGTATTCTGTACCACTTTATAGTTTTTATACTGTGTTTCTTGTGATGCTGTGAGAATGACGCTGCTTTTATGTCCATCAACATGCTCCTATTTCTATTTAAGAAAGTAGCTGTTAGTGGATTATTTTAGTTTGACACTGACAATTAGAGTCCAGTCACCCAGCAGTGTGGTTTGTTTGGGTGTGCCTGCTCAACACAGAAGTAGAAACATCTGGTTGGCTTTATCCAAACTCAGTGGGAGTGAGCCAAGGAGGGAGCTTTTTACACCCAAACACATGTGACCACATTAAGGCCGCAAATAAAAGGAGAAAAACCCTCATTTGGAGCTGCTGCTACAAACCACTCACCTCTCCTTAGAGCTGCACCATAGAAAGAGGAGATGAAACACAATAAAGCTCTACACATTATTTTTTATTCTATTGTATATATTAATATATACATAATTTATTTCTTTATTTTCAGAGTTTTATGTGGATTGTAAATACATCTATAATGTTCCAGAAACAGTTTATCAGAAATACACATCAAAGATAAAATGAAATAGAATAAAATAAATTTTAAAAAAAAACTTTACAATTGAACTCCTCCTTGAACATAATGATGAGACCTGCGTCTCCCTCAGTGGTGGCATTTAATAGATGCTGACAAAAATAAATAAAAACAGCTTTTAGAAAGAAACTTGCCAACCAAAGATCCTTTTCTCTCTGACAAATGACTACTATGGCAACCATGTTGCTAAGCAACAAGACACTCCCAAAAAATCATTCAAACAGAAGTGACTCAAACAGCATCCAATCGGAAAGCAGGGAGGCCATTTCTTTCTGTAGTTGTATTTTCAACAGGTTGTGAATTTAAAACCTTGCTAAAACAATATTACTTTGGTTGTAATACTGTCATACTGAAAAAGGACAAGTTTTCTTTGACATTATATTCATCTGTTCACCACATTATTTTAACTTTGCTGAATGTTGAGTCAGATGTCAAAATATTGTACTGTAACATTTAGAGTGACATAAGTTAGCAGCAGATGGACACAATGCTTGTTTTTTTTACATTATATGTGCATGTTTGTCCTTGTTTGGATGGTGTTGATAACGCTCATTCTCTCTCTCTCTGCAGTTGTGTCAGTGGCAGGTGATCCTGGACCCCCAGGTGAGCCCGGCCCAGAGGGACCCGCTGGCCCTCCTGGCGAGCCTGGTGAGAACGGTGTTGGCCTCCCCGGACCCCAAGGACCCCCCGGACCTGCTGGAGCTCCTGGCCGTTCCATCGCTGGAAAGCCTGGTTCTCCAGGTGGACCTGGCAAACCTGGCAACCATGGCGCACCTGGTGAGAAGGGAGACACTGGAGCCCCCGGCCTTCAGGGACCTCGTGGAGCCCCTGGAGCTAGCGGAAGCCCTGGACCCGCTGGTCTGTCCGCCACTGGCAAACCCGGACCTTCTGGTCTTCCTGGAGCAATGGGGCCTAGAGGAGAGCCTGGTCTGAAAGGACACCCAGGTGTCCCAGGACTTCCAGGTGCTAAGGGTGATAGAGGAGTTGGAGTCCAGGGACCTCAGGGTGAGACAGGACCTGAGGGACCTATGGGCGCTCCTGGACAGCCAGGTGAGGCTGGAGTTGGAAAGCCAGGAAAGCCAGGTATGCCCGGTGAGTCAGGCAAGTCAGGTATGCCAGGTAGAGATGGTGCCCCTGGTGCCATGGGACCTCAGGGACCCAAGGGACACACTGGTGCCCCAGGTGTAGGACAGCCAGGTAAACCAGGTGAGAATGGTGCCCCAGGTCTGCCTGGTCCATCTGGCCCTAAAGGCCACCAGGGACCTGCTGGAGCTACTGGTGCCCCCGGAGTGCCCGGATATGGAAAGCCAGGTGCAAATGGCGAGAAGGGAGAGAGAGGAGCTACTGGTGCCACAGGTGCCACAGGTGCAAAGGGTGAGCAAGGTCCTACAGGATACACTGGTGCTACTGGTGCTACTGGCCCCATCGGGCCTGTTGGACCCCAGGGTGAGAGAGGTTTCTCTGGTGAACCCGGTGCTGTTGGTCCTAAAGGTGACACAGGTGCAACTGGAGCTCAGGGACCTAAAGGACACAAGGGAGATCAGGGAGCTCAGGGTTTCCAGGGCAAGCAAGGTTATCCAGGTGCTGCTGGTCCTCCTGGCCCCAGAGGTGCCACTGGAGCTACTGGTGACAAAGGTCATGTTGGTGCTCCCGGCACCCCAGGAGCCCCTGGTATCCCCGGCCCTGCTGGACCCAAAGGTCATCCCGGCCGTGCCGGTGAGCCTGGTGCCTCTGGAAATGATGGTGCTCCTGGCCCCAGAGGACCTTCTGGTTCCCAGGGTCCCGCCGGTGCTCCTGGCATGAAGGGACACCCAGGTCTTCCTGGTTCCCCTGGCCCTGCTGGCCTGGCCGCAAAGGGTGTCCCCGGACCCCAGGGTCCCCCTGGTCTGCCCGGTGAGGCTGGAGCTGATGGAGAGGCTGGCCCTGCCGGACCTCCTGGCCCCCCTGGTCCCCCTGGTGAGGTGGTCTTCGAGAAGGGTATGGGCATGAGCGAGGTCATGGTCAAGTCCCCCATGTCTGCTTTCACTGCCTCCTTGGCCACCCCCTACCCCGCTGCTGGCACCCCCATCAAGTTCGACCAGATTGTGTACAATGCCGAGAATCACTATGACCCCGAGAGCGGCATCTTCACCTGCCAGGTTCCCGGAGTTTACTACTTCTCCTACAGCATCCATGTCAATGGAGCTCATGCCCTGGTGGCTCTGTACAAGAACGGCCAGCCTGTGATGTTCACTTATGATGAGTACAACAAGGGCTTCCTGGACCAGATGTCCGGCAGCGCCGTCCTCTTGCTCGATGAGCAGGACACCGTCTACGTCCAGATCCCCGATGAGGAGGCCAATGGCGTCTTCGCTGCCGAGAATGTCCACTGCTCTTTCTCTGGGTTCCTCATCGCTTCAACGTGATACGTTAATACAGCAGTTCCCAAAAAGCCAGCCAACTAAATTTGCGATCTATTACTCAAAGTAGACTCCCTGTTCATTTTCCTCAACCCAACAGACAGGCAGTTCACCCTTCTTTGAGGAATAGAAGCATCTCGACTTGAAAACGGCGAGAAAAAGGTGCTCAAGAAGAAGGAAAACTAATTTATGATGACAGGTGATCAGGGATGGGAAGCAATCCACAAAGTTGCCAGTGAGCTTTCGTAAAGGATACAGCATGTGAAATTGAGGTGTGCTTTTGTGTTGTGTCCAAACTTTTTCATTTCCACTCTGTTTCTTTTATACTGATTCCAACTGGTGACTCTTAATTAAATGTTTGTCTGTTTTTGTTTGTTTTTGTACCTTTTTTGTTTGGGTGACCAATAATCTTATTAAAAGTACACTAATACTTTTCTGTGCAACCTGATGTAACTAAATGTGACTTGAATATATTGTGAAATGGTAATGGTCAAATTGACCGTTATATTGAGACAAGTCACCAAAATACTGTCAAGCAAACACAAACTGTTTACCAGCAACATTGTTATATCCCTGGACATGTATTATGTCATGTAAAACATAATGACCTAAATAAATGTCTTACCTAAAGTTTTGTGTGTGAAGCTGAAGTTCTTGGTTTGAACGTGTTTTCTTGACTATCTCACAACATTACACAAAAACCCCTAAACCAACAAAAACCTCTTTAATCTAACCTTGTAAAGTGGTTTATCAGGCACAAACTGACCAAGTTAGACAGAAATCAACCATAACCTCTAAGTAACTTGCAAAATCACGACTTGGTTATTTAGGAACTACACTTTTTGCCAAACTACAACATACAAAAAAAAAACCACACATAGAAATTACAGAAATTAAACAGCAGAAAAATTACTTTAGAGACAGAAAGATTCAACTCTTAATAATCTGCAACACTGGTTCTCATTCGTGGGTACTGAGCTCATTGAGAGTTAATTGGTTCAGCAAAAATCACACTAAAAAATTGAGAGCACGAATTTAACACACCCCTGAAAAGATGTTGTACATCAGCATTGTAGAGGTTGTTATTTCCAGTCATTTTACTTATATAAAGAGATTAGACAGAGAGAAAATAGTACAATGAAAACAACTCATCATTTAAGAAGATAGCATCTTGAATGTGACATAATGTTACATATTAGCGTAGTATATTATTGTATTTAGGCATCAATCATTTATACTGACTTTACTCTGTATACAGTCTTGGGGAGGGTTCGACTATTGAGCATTAAAAAGCCGCCCCCACTGTGGACAAGTGGCCAGACGATCACCAACACACGTAGCTGGACAGTTCACAGTCAACACAAACCAGAACAAGCCTGTTTTAAATCAAGAGAAGAAGACCGAAGACCTCTAAAAGACAGGACAAACATGCAAACTCCAACTTTAAAGCCCCTGGTCTGAACTAGAACCCTGATCTGTCTGCTGTGACTACACTAACAGATGTGTGTGTTTTTTTTCACTCCAGAAACGTTGAAATAAGAAAAAAGTTTGCAGTTGTCTTTTGACACAAAGCAAAGAGGTCATTTTTTTCATAATATCAGTAAAGCAAATGGTACTTTTTGACTCTCATAGCATTTCTCACTCCACTGTGTAAACACCTGAAATCTGAAATATCTTTGAAGTGTGTTCAAGACAAGCAAACTGAGACATCAGGTGTCCCAGTGGACACAATTATTCAAATTCAGTGAGAAGAGTGTGTTTGTATTGTCCTCTAACTGGAAAATGAGCTGGAAGAGGATGATAAACATAAAGTTTGACTCTCCCTCCACGTGACGGCAGCTGAGTGCCTGCCTGCCTGCTCCCCGGCCAACGTTTACAGAGACTACTCTACCGTGCAAGCCTGAGTACGGGCGAGCTGGAAATAGTTTGGGTGTGGGACGAGGGACAGGGATGGTCCTCTGGCCGGGCAGCGACCCTTTGATCCTTCTTTGGGTGAAAGAGAGCAAGACGGCGGTTAGGTGAGGAGCCCGGAGGGACAGAGCGGAGGGAGGGAGGGAGGGAGGGAGTCAGGAGGGTTGAAAGAAACCGCGGGGGACTGCCATGTGAGGGTGCTGCCATTCAGAGGCGCTCTGCGGTCGGTGCTGGAGGTGGGACGGGCGGGAGGACGGAGGGAGAGAGGGAGCGCCGCCTCTGGTCGACTCCACAAGCCGCACTCCAAAATAATCCGCTGTCACTTCGAGGAAGATCTCCATTTTTTTTGACGTGTTGCACTCCGAACACTCACCTGATGTGTCACCAATACACAGATTTACTGGTGTACACCAATCAGAAAAATAAGATGGAGAAAGAAAACGTGCTTCATGTGAGGCACAGCGGGGGCCAGGACGAGAGGCACATCCCTCAACAACCTGACCAAGGAGGACAAGCAGAGCAGGACTCCGAAATAGAAGTATTATGTGTAAAACACACCCGTCTTGCGGTGGCCAGAGCTGCAGCAGCGAGGGTTAAACTGGGTGCAAAAGGAAATAGAGGGTTTGAAATAAGTATTGGTGCAGCTGTGGGGCCGCCTTAAAAAACACCCTGCAGACGTTTTTTTTCCTGCCATCTCCTCCACGCTCGAAAAGATCCTGGTGTTTTTATGGGCTTTTCGGGGGTTTTGTGGAAGGAATCCCAACATGTCCGCGGCCAGCCCCAGGATGAGTTTAGGCAGTTGTTTGTTGTACGAACTTAAACCCCTAAACACTGTAAAAAAAAAAAAAAAAAGGTTTCAAACGCTGCCATTTATGGCGCAAAACCAGGAAGCGCCGGGATCGACTGGGACGCAGCTCAGCCTGAAGTGCAGAATTTCATGGCACGGCGAGGACGCGGTTTCTCCTGGAACTTGTCAATTATTTCTTTAAAAATACTTTATGGCAACATTTCTGACTGTCCCCTGCAAATTAGGCTGGTTTATTGGAAGCAACGCGCTCGTGTCGACATATGATTTAGGATGCGATTGAAGGAAACTATTCACCACCTATGACGTCATGTTTCTGCTCCCATATTTAAATGTCTGAATTTTAAAACACACAATTATGTGCGTGCCGCCTCAGTCACGTTGGCTGCTATGTGCTGATTTTTTTCCAAGATGCTGCACGACGCAACAAATGTGTCTTGTGTCGCTGGCGCCACATGAGGGCGCTGTAAGCGGAGGTTGATGCGTTTCATCTGAGGTTGCTGATCTCAGCAACGAAGGAGAGATTTTTATTTATGATAATCATCATGAATAAATGAGCTCAGAGGGCCAATTCACACTTCATTTGCTTTATTCTTCAGCAGTACTCACAGAGGATAATCTCAACACCTCGATTCCAGTTTGCAGTCGACGTTACATTCCATATTGAGTAAGGTGTGCCCCGTTATATACATGAAATGCTGTTTTGAAAGACTGTTTCCCTGCCCGCGAATGTGTGCTTTCACGTGGAGCTTCCTAAAGTGGTGTCGTAGTCATCACAGCTTGATGCAAAATTTGCTTAAAACATCTCCCAATTTTTATTCAATCTTACAAATGGTGAAAAACAAGAAAACTTCATTTACAATGGGTAATCTGTTAAAAACTTCAGTCATTTAGGTACATCTCAGTCATAAAACCAGTAATATCAAAGTCTATACAACGTGCAGTACTACAGAGATTTGAAACGGTGGAGTCTAATGGGAAGGTATGAGCGCCTAGCGTTTTGACAGTCTACTAAATCTAGATCATTCAGGAATGGTTTGTGTCCACAGGAGCATTGAGCTTGAAGAGTTGTAAACAACTGTGCACTGCAAAGACAACATTTAAGACTTGGATTAGGACTTTTTCCCTTTAAATATCACAATGTGTCGGATCTTGCAGACACAGCTTTAGCTGCTACATCCAATTGCCCAGCACCAAATACTTTGTTTGTTGGATTAAATATGTCAAATTCAGCAACGTGTTGACAGTCATGGTTTTATGTAGAAAAAAAAAAAAACATTCCCACTCACATTCGCACATTCACACTCACCCAGGTCACAAATGCAAGCACCAACGAGCAGTGAGGAAAGCAGCACACACTCTCCACTACACCTCCTGTCCATCACTGCCAGGGACACTGCAGTCAGAATGGATGAGATGGTTGCAGAGTAGTAAACAAACACCAACAAAAAAACAGAAAAAAAAATGAACAGAAAACAAAAAACAAAACAAAAAAGAAAGAAATCCCTGGTTTTAGACAAGTCCTCGCATTCCTTCAGACGGGCTACATCGTCTCCTTCATTCCGGCGTCTGGCTCAGCAGGATTACTCGGCGGGGGCCTCTGGACTGGCTGCCGCCGCCGCTTCGGGCTCAGTGGGTGAAGTTTCGGCCGGTTTCTCCTCAGCTGCCGCCGCCGCCGCCTCCTCCGCCTTGGCTTCCTCGGCCTTCGGCTCCTCCGCCGCCGCCTCCTTGGCTCCCTCCTCAGCGGGCTTCTCCTCGGTGGCGGCCGCCGCCTCCTCCGACGCGGCCTTCTCCCCTTCGGCCGGCGCGTCGGCGGCGCCGGCGTCGGCCGCGGCCGCTCCCTCCTCGGCCGCCTCCTCGGACTCCTTCTTGGTCTTCTTGAAGGAGAAGCCGCTCAGCTTGAAGGAGGGCTTCTTGAAGGAGAAGCGCTTCTTCTTCTGCTTGCCGTCCTCGCCGGTGGACGGAGCGCCTTCCTCCGGTTTGGCAGCGGCCTCTCCGTTTGTGGCGGCGGGCTCCGTCTCCCCGTTGGCCTCGGCAGCCTCGGCTTTCTCGCCGTCCTCCTTTGGCGCCTCCTCGGTCGGGGTGCTCCCGTTGGCCTGCACCTCGGCTTTGTTGGCCTCCTCTGCAGCGGGAGAGGCGTCCCCGTTGGTTTTGGCATGGCCGTTCTCCTGCAGAAAACACACAATTTTTAAAAAATTTCACTCTCCACTGTGCACATCAGGCCTCACCGGACTCCCCCCCGGTTGCTGTGGATGCACAGCGGTCATGCAAATGAAGGCCCGATCACCTGCCAGTAAAAATCTGGGGTGCTGTGACATTAAACCGCACTCGGATCAGTGGTAACCAATAAGAAAATAGCCCCAAAACTGCACCAACATCTGTTACTAGGAGAGTGACGACAGATCTGTGGCTTTCAGCAGTAGGCTAGTTGGTTAGACTGCAGTGAGGCCGGCGGCCAGCAGGGGGCGTCCAGCGTGGTGTCGCTGGAAACAACATAGGAATTTAGGTTTTTGTTTTCCCTTTTTAAAAGGAGCTTTTAATTCAGCCAATGCGTGATTTTTTTCATTTGAGGCAACCCTCTCCCGGGCGTCCTCTTGTTTTTTTTAATTGATTTGGTCAATTTGGGGGGTTTTATCCGCAGGAAAAACGTGGCTTCTTTCTTAAACCTGGCAACAAAGGCGTGGTACCG
>JAUESE010052926.1:6202-25263 GCA_032274725.1 Malacoctenus triangulatus
CGTCCCCCCCCCCCCCCCCCAACACTATGTAAGCTCCTTAACAGAAAGCTGGCATGATTTGTGCAATTTAATTCAAAAAAGTAAATAAAACACTCAAAACATTGAATGTTTTTGTAGATTATTTTGACTTTTTTTTCCAGAAAATATAAACATCAAAAAGATGGTGGAAAGAAACTTTTTGCTTACTTTGACTCTTAAAGCAGTCAAATAACGTCCAATGAGCGATGCTTTGGCCCACTTTCACAGACCATTCTGAACTTTCAATATCTGTTGCTTGGACAGGAAGTTCTTGTAAATGTGAAATCTGGCCTCCTGTCTGTCCCTTTGGGCTTGCATGAAAAAAGTCCCTGAAAAGGTCACGGGCAGGCATGTGCAGATGCTGGGTTCTTTTGATCCCAAACATCAGGAGCTCACACAGTCTTAGAGGTGGAACGCGATCCAACACAGTGGGAATGCAGGTACTGGGGACCTGCAGCTTTAATCCCATCGTCGGAATCGATACACTCACTGTGGTTTCGCATGCACTCGCCATGGGCTCGTCATTGATTTCATATCTATTTGGCTGCTTCCAGTTCAGTGGCTCTCTGCGTGTCCTGCAATGTCGCTGTTTGGATTTTTTAGGAAGAAGTTTGGTTCAGTGAAGGGAATTTGAACTGGTTTTAAGTAAACTTCCCATGAGTGTGTTGATCATTGATTTCCCCTCTGTCGTGTAGCAAATCTATAAATTCCCATGTGAATAAACGCATAAAGCAATGTCCTTTTTTCTTTTTGAAAAAGTCTGTTTGTTAAGACTGGCCAGGTCTTGACAGGTCAGTCTGGAGCATTTTATTCATTAAGCTGCTGGGAGGCCCTCGGTCTATTTAGGACCTCTTTTCACCTCTCCTACTTCCATATGTTACCATGCCAAGTCATTAACCTTAAGTGTCTTTGCTGCAGTCGGTGCTCTCTTCTCTCTGTACTTTCTTCAAGGTTCTCTGGCTGGAAAACTAACGATCGGTATCCGGATTAAGTCTGGATTAATCTTCAGGAAAACAAGCAGGATTGACACTTGCAGTTTAAGCAGAGATTGAAAAGCTTCATTGACGGATTCTTCTGATGATAACATGACTCTAAAATTGAAAACAAGGTCTAAAAAGGGTTGTTTGAGATTGCACGGCCTGTTAAAATTTCAAAATAATAGGAACAAACTGTGTCATCCAAATTAGTCTTGCCGTGGTGGCATCCTTGTTTTTGTTTCAGTTGGGTTGTTTTGGTGGTGCCATACCTTTGGATTTACTCATAAAGTCATGAGCATCACCACTTTTTCATTGGAGCTTAACAGCTGATGGCAGCACTGACAGTCACAAAAAAAAGGGGACAGGATCATAACCAAGACACATCGTCACCTTCTTAAAACTGTTCTGTAATCGATTAACCACTCTCTGATCATTTCTTTCTTGCTGTTTATGTTTCAGTCAAGGAGCCAGAATTGTGCAATTTTTAGAAGCTCCCTAATTCAATTCCATTTGAGTCTAATTTTGAAGTTTTTCAAAATTTAGGTTCTGAGCTTTGATTTTAAAGGAAGCCAGTTGTGAGAAAGCAAGTGAGCAGGAGCATCCATACAAGTTTTCAGAGTTACTACATTCATTTTATTCACAACTTACACAGTCAATAATAAGAAGAAGAGAAGCACAACGAGAATAAGCAGCGATAGGAAGAGATCAGAGGTTACGAGCAGTTTATGAGACGCCAGCAGATAAAGCAATTAAGACAAACTGCGGTAAACAGACATGATGAGGCAGACCCTGACACCAATTGCACAGCCAATCAAAAATAATTTGTCTCGCGCTCACATGGGCACGTTGCATTAATCACACATTCAGCCAATCAAGACTGATGAGCCAAACCCTCGATCAACACCGCAGACGTGCCGAAAGGAACGAGGTAGAATGCGCTCGCTATTGACAGGTAATCTGAGTGACATGATGTGTTGTTGGAAAACATCAAGCTAATGTGAGCCACCATGATTGAAAAGATCAAAACTGTGGTCTGTTGCAAGAGGGCAGAAAACTAGTTGCATAGTTGTACTGGACTCAAAGATGGATGGATGTCTTGGAAAGAGGACAGACAAATGCTACATTCATCCTCCAGGGAAATTCCACAAGTCCAGCAGCTTTGTAATAGTAATTGAAATAGTAATCGTGCTGAAATATCAAAAGCGGTGATTAAGACACAAACTCATGTAAAGTTTAGGACATAAAATCAAACGGTAATTAAATTACTCAAAACATCCAAACGGTGCAAACTAAGTCCAGACAGAAAAAATCTGGACTGTGAACAAAGGCTTGGACGGATCAAACTGCAGGCACAAAGTGGTTAATGAGAAACAGGTGGAAAAATCAAGCAGGACAGAACACCCAAAAGAAAAGCCAAATTCGTTGAGATTGGCACACGCCGGCCACAGTGTGGAGTGACAAGCTGAGGCCTGTGCAACAAAGACCAAATCCAGCCCTGTATGGCATTGTCAGGGTTAATGTTTTTTTTTTTTTTTTTTTGTCAACACACATTTCCATGGTTATATCAGCTGTATGTTTAAGCTACTCCAGTGTAGGTCAGGCTCAGAATAGGAATGCAAGTTTAAAAGACCACCGATAGAGCAATCTCATCTCTTTGGCAGGCAGTCCATTCATTTCTTCATAAATTACAAGTACATGTTAGCTTGCACTCCATGTGTACTTTGTGTTCAAGTATCATTATGTGAGTTTCTGTTCATTATATCCATTTTCTCCTGATCTACTTTTGAGCATCAATACAACATGCAATCAGTGATGAGTAGTCTGGGATTGTCTGTGGAAAGAACCAAGGAGAGATGGCTGCCAACCTAAAGCTTCCTCGTCCTCCACCAGACTTCTTGGAGAATGTTACAAGGGTCCAACAACAGCTTGAAAAGAAGGCGAAAGCATTGCATTAACTATGTGCCTTACAAAATCACCTCAACAGCATGCACAAGATGGGCAGTTTGTCAAGAAGGGGTTGGACAGGGCTGTAAAATATCCTGGACTCATTATCAGGGCTGGTATCTGCTCCTTTGTCAAAACAGGACCACCACTCCCCTAAAACCCTTGCAAAATTAATACTGACGGGCTACTAGTAGGAGTGCCTCTTACCAATCTATCAGAGACAGATTGGTTTGGTTGACCCGAAGCTGTGACACCCTGTCCTGTGGAGCTCAAGCTGCATTTGCCATTGGTCAACAAGCTTTAGAAGGTTGTGCTAGTGGCTTAACTGCCAAAGACACTTGCAGCTTGACCTTGTATCATTTGAGAAAGGCACATGCAAGGACATGTGACAAATGTGGAAAAAGGGGTCCGGAAGTGCCACAAACAGCATTTGTGATAGTCTGCGTAGGGGCGACACTGGTAGGGCTCACAGACATTGATAGGCAGAACATCGAAAGTTTTAATCTAAATGGTGGTGGGAGGAGTTAGTTTGACCTTTAGCTGCTGCAGTGGGCCCGTTGGTTCCTCCTAGAAGTATGATAATGCCAGACCTCATGTGGAATCGATATGCAAGGAGTTCTGTAATGGCCTGCTCCAGAGACACCCTTCTTTTTACCAGGAACAAGCCCTGCCATTCAAAGGCATGTGTACAGCACATGGAAGCCAGGCGGCTGCTGAGGGCCCTTTTTGTGGAGCTGCAATGACATTGAAGCAGTCTTGACTGCTGAACCATCTTTTCATTTTAGTATCTTTGAATATTTATGTTTTTCTTCTCAATGTTGTGTGGCGTGTTTACGAAGAGTTGTCTCTATTTTTTGGAAGCAATGTATAACCCTGCCAGAAACCACAAGCAGTTAAAAAGTGAATGGTCTGAACCTTTTTATCTGGAAGGTTTTGTCAGCACACTCCTTTAAAATAAATAGCTCTATACTCGATACAGCCTAAGTGGTGAGATCATAGGGGTCGATTGATTTTTGTCGAGATTTGGATGGTTCAGTGGGGAAACATTCAAAAACCAAAGAAAAAATCACACCACTTCCCGGTCGACCCTGAAGCTGACATGAGTAAAAACATAGCAGCAAGTCTGAACTCAGAAGTGAAAACTGTTACAAGGTAAATACACACTCTCCCTGTTAAGCCTTTCTCCATTAAGGCTTTTGTGTGCGTGTCTTTCCAGCAACTGAATGGAAGTGTGTTCAATTGCATGTCGGTGAAAATGTCTTGTGATTTGTTTTTTCTTTTTTAAAACGTAACCTCGGATGCAATAGCTTTGAATTGGACCCCTGACCGATGTGTTGTGTACCTGTTCAATGCTAGCGTTGAGTCTGGACTCCTGCAGGCCTGAATAGGTAAAGCACAGTGTGAATCACCTCTGAAAGACTCCGAGAACTATCCTCGGGACATTTGTCTGAACCAACAACATACTCTCTTCAGCGTATGAAGGTTGTTGGACTGACATCAAAGTTTTGTCAAACTGACTGCTTTCATTCTGAGTTTCGTCAAAGTGTTGTTAGCAGGTGGATGAATGGAGGGCACAGCCTTGTTTTCCTTCTGTGTGTGATGACTACTCAACAGTATTCAGAGGTTTAGAATCGAATAAATTCCAACATTTGGCCTTTGACATACTTTTCCCTATTGTAGCAGACACCGATGCTAAACATGCAATTGCGAAACAAACTTGAAAATAAGTGTTCAACTGCATTAAAAGGCCTCTGGATTCATGTTTGTCACTACAAATTACAACTCCAAATAATGTATTTAAAAAAAAAGAGAAAACCCAATGAAACAAACAGAAATAACACAGATAAACTGTGACATCAAGACATCTTGCTATTCTCAATGACAAAATATACAACACTATTTGCCAGTTCGATGTGGATTCAGCCTGTTTTGGATAAATATAACTCAACTGGAAGCACTCACAGAGCATAAACGCACAGCAAGACATTGTTAACCTTTTTGGCCTCAACCCTTGCACACATAACTCTCTTTAAGGGCCATACGGTCCTATAAAGCACTTGTCATGACTACGCTATACTATGAACTGAGGACGGAGTTTTAACCAATGACTTTGCGGTCTATTTGTCAAACAATTCTGTTACATATATGACCAGTACTCACAATGTTAGAGCATCTGAAATAGAGCCGACACATGGCAAATGCATAAATGTGCATACACAAGCAGATGTAAATTTCCCTTTTAGACGCATTGGCCCCTCCTGCGGATCAGAGCCAGCCGGCCGAGCTTTCTTGGCTCAGCCAGCAATGGTTTTTAGCTCTCTAGGTCTTTTCACGGCCTCCATCCCCCTCTTGTTCAGTCTGTGTGTCACAGAAAAATATCCGATTGTATCTGTCTCAGTCTCTCACAGAGCAGAATGAGGCTCATAGCAAAGAACAAAAACACCCACCGACAACAGAGCGCTCTTTAAGCGCAGATTAAATGCTGTTGCAACGGTGGCGCGCAGTTATCTCAACATCAACAAACTGAGACGACACCTGCGACTAAAAGGCGCCGTCGCATGTCATGGAAAAACAAAAAAAAACATTACAAGGGGGTATTTTAGTAACCCTGGAATCAAACCGCCGCCGAACTTTATTTAGATAATTCACTCCGAAACATCTTGGGAGTCTGGGACGAGGTTGACGGAGCGGATCATCTGCTCCCCCCTCCTCCCCCCTTCACCGTGTCTCTCTGTTATGATGCTCTGATATCACATCACAGCTTTCTTTGACTCCAACGGGAGGTAAAAAAAAAAGAAAAGAAAAAGAGACGTCAAAAAAGTGAGAACTAAAGTCTTATGTGATTGTTTTTGCTGACTTTAAAATACCTGAGACAATATTTTTAAAAAGCGCTGATGAGCAAAGACATGGTTGGATGCGTTTCGTAATACATCCTAAAACTTTGAAAACGTTTGATTTCCTATTTAAGGAGTGATCCCTAAAGATGCGATTTGTAATATCGTATGATGTTTCAGTGAAGCAAAGCGACCCTGTCCTGACAGAAGACAGTTTCCATTCAAAACTTATAAAAAGGGGACATCCAAGCAGCTGGACAAGGAGACAAAAGTACACCAACATCACAGATCAAATATCAATTTATTGCAATCGTCCCCCAGCAAGAAATCTTTAATTATACCTATAGCGAACACATTTTGTGTCCATTTAGCAGCAAATCTCTTGATGTACAAAACAGTGAAATCAGCATTTGGGGTTTATGAGGGACAAATATCAGTGTCCATGAGTCCACCTTCTGCTATTATTCTACAAAGTGTCGATTCACACCTGCAGCTTAAATTGTTTGAACAGTAATTATTTTCAAAATAGGAGACGGAAATACAAACAATGTGGAATTTTACTGCAGTTCCTTTGATTGCTGACCATCATACTCCTAACATGGTGTGTTTAAAGTTCTGGGTCTAACTTTTCAGACTGTTGGCATAATGCACATGTGAGAATCCTGAGGCCCTTTGGAACATCTCATTTCAAGGATGTACCCGATATCTCATTTTGGAAGCTGAAGTGGATTATTCTCGTTGTCGTCTCGTCTCTCACCGTTCACAGTACAGTCGCTTCACCGTCTGCACTTTTCATCATTTGTAGATTATATTTTTGCAATAGAATCTCCACTTTCCTTATTAACCTCTACTGCATAACTGATAATGACTTCTTTGCGAGTATATATCGAGGATCAAACGCTGGAATCTCCCACCAAGGCATTCAGGCCTTTCATTCAGGACCTTGTGGAAGCCTCCTTGGCAGTAATTACGGGCTTTAATTCACTCCAGGCTCGCCTCTGTCGGCTTCGCAAAAACTAGATTTTTGGCAGTTCATCCTTGTCTTCCTGGCACATCCTCTCTGGCTGTAGGCTGGCGGCAAAGTGTCTGTATACCCAACATGCCCAGGTCTACTGAGATGGTGACGGAAACGAGACAGCATCGAAAAGCTGAAATGAAGGGTCTTTTTTTTTCTTGTCCCTGATTTGGTTTAATTTTGATGAACACACAATATGATTGTGTGCTGGTGACAAGAGGCGCTGGCCTTTCGCTGTTTACCCACACACAAAAAAAAAAAAAAAACACATCACATAACAGTGTTTGAGATGGATGTTTCGTTGCAAAATCAATATTGTCCCATTTTTCACATCATCCATAATAATCTGCTAATCCCCCTCGACTTCACGTCCCGTTGCCATGCAGGCACTGCACACCATGTCATTCACGTCTCACACGCAAACAGTTTCTGCGATAGGAAAATGTCTATCAGTTTTCAATGTAGTCTCGAGGATCCGCACACAGAGATGCACACAGCATGACACGTGTTTGCATGCTGACGGTCTCCGTTAGATGAGCTGGTCACCAGAGGAGCACACGGGAGACAACTCAATGACGATCCAGAGTGATCGATCCAAAAATGGAAAAAACCCACAAAATCAAATGGAGGGAAAAAAAGCAACTGAGAAAGATTATACTTACTCTCTCAATTGCACATGTGTTTATTTGAACAATCAAAATTTTGTTGTGTTCTTTTGACACTTGCAACAGTTTGGAAGGTATCTCCAGTACAAATTAAACGTCACAGGAAACACATTGGCTAGAAGTACTTTCAGCTCATTGCATTCCGCATACAACTTTGGAGATTATCCTTGTTTTCTTGTTTCGAGAACTGGAATAAATCAGTCTTTTTTGTGGCTCAGAGTGGTACTACAAGGCAGAACATCACAGGGTATTGTCAAGTTTTATCTGAAAGAAAAAATAGATTTCCTACAGGTTCTATTTATAGGAAGTTGTGATTCCAACATCGTTTGGTTGTTTTTATCCTTAACTATTTTTTATACGTTTGCAAGAAAGAAAAAAAATGCCATCTGAAGGATGGATTGTTCCTTGAGGTCTTGAACCCCAATAACACTGAAGAAAGGCAGAATATTGGCCTTTAGTCTATTTTAATTGACTAGGTGGAAAGACAAGTTTCTCTGATTTCATTCAGTCGGCCAAATTCAGCTCTCAATGGCAAGTTTTTTTGGTAGCAAATGTTTCCATTTCTAACTTTCTGTGGATACCATGTTTGGACACTGCATGAATATGAGCTGAAGCTGCCTCTGTTCTTGACCAATAAAAAAACAGGATTTTTAATTGTGAAAACATATCAGCAGAACAGAAACGGTTATAGATATACTATACTAATTCCTCTGCCTACACAAAGTCAGAAGTCATTCAGCAATGATTTCAATCAACTCATAGCTAATTGCCTTTTCCAGGTGTGGGTGCTGATCTGCAGCAATCACTTCAACACAACTTCCCAGAGACATTCTTGAGGTTGGGGACCCTCAATTCGAAAAGTGGGTGGATGAAACCTATTTTTCTTAGCACTTTCAAAAACATATCTCTGCAGAGATGCCCGTTGAACCTTTATGTTTCAGCTTGTCACATGACATACTTTCTCATCGTGGACAGCAGGCATAGCTCCACCAAATTGTTGTTTTTTCACCTTCGATCAACAGATGACCGCTAAAGTTTAATAACTGATTTCATTCTACTAATTTTTCTTACTGCTAATTTCATTTCAAGAAACAAACAAACCCGAAAATGTAACCTCTCAGGCGAAGGTTTAAAATAGTCTGTGGTCGCTTCTCTTGAGTTTATCACAAACCATTCAGAGAAATCTCTACTTTTAAAGCAAAACAATCAACACCCTGCAAAGATTTATCCATGCTCTACTTATTGACTGGCATTCTGGGTGAAGCATGGTGGCGGCAGCATCATTGCACGGAGGTGTTGTTCAACTTCAAGGACAGTAAAAAAGTGTCTTTTTTTTGCCTGGTTTGCAACCAGCCATCAGGGGGCGATCCTGTCATTTGCCGCTCGTCTCAAGTCGGTGGATAGGAAGTAGTTCAAAGAACATGCCAGAAAAAATCCCATCTCTGAACAGAGCATGGGTCCTGTTTTGTTTCTGCTTTACACAAAGGAAGTTAATTTCTCACCAAAACATTTTGGTCCCTAATCAGCTACCATTTAAAGATTTTTCTTTCTTTTTTTTAAGTTCTCAGCGTCGGGAAAAACACACTCAGTCACTATTCATTAATTTCTCTTTCTTTCATGCACACCATCACACCAGCTGACTCTTGTATAACATTCTCTTTGCTGCCAACTGCCTCTGTCCAAAATACAGCTGGCCTCTTTCACACCTCACTGAATGCAAAGAGATTGTGTCACAGCACTCGCATGCAAAGCTGGATCTTCTTTACCAGCGACCATTTCACTGCCTTTTTTTTCCCCTCAGTTCATGAAACGAATGCATCCGTAAATGAGAAGGGCAAACAGCGTAATGTTAAAGGGACCACAAATAGCTCAGCTGGATTTTAATGGAGCCAGAACAGCAAAATAGCAGCACAATGAACTACAATTTTAAACCCTATTTGCTATGTTTTCTCTCTCTGTGAATGCAGGGGTCAGCTTGTTATTCTGATGTGCATAAAAAACTCGCTGCCTAGTTTTGCTTTCATGCTAAACAGCACATAGTACACATGACTGAGGACACTATTCACTCATAAAAAAAAAAAAAATATATATATATATATATATATTTTGTTGTCATGAACATGCTTATAGAAACTAAACCCCAGTGTCCCATGCAGCAAGAAAAAATAGTTTGGAATCTGGAAAAATGAACAAATTACAAAAAAAAGGACATACTAACAAAGAAAAAAGGCACAGAGATTCAGAAAAACTCAACTAAGAACATGCGGCCAGGGAGCTTGATGAGACACAGGTGGAAACGATCATTGTTGAGAAGGTGAGGGAATGTTAAGGAAGGAGCCTGAAGACAACGGAGCACAAGTCCACAGTCAAACCGGAGGAAACTACAAATACTTTACAAGTCTAATAAACTTTACAACAAAAAAACTGCAAAAAAATAGTCATGAAAAGCTAAAACTGCAAGTTAAAGAAAAAAAAACGCTGTCACACCATAGTTCATTTAACACAATTCCTCCCTTAAACCTGCCTTGAGATCAGCTGACTCGAAGAATGTGTTTCTCCCTGCTGCCCGATTTCCTCTCAATGTGCACCGATAGGACGCTGCCAAGTCATGGCTGAGTTTCCTAACACCTTGTGGCATTTCGCCACCTGCTTCCAATTTAAAAATCACGGAGTCTGTGTCCTTGACCCAGTGTGAAGTGGCTCAGCACCCCACAACCACCTGCTCTCGAGTGGCACAAGGCCACCGAAACTTCATTATGCACTTCATTAAAAGGTAGTGGAGAGAGAGAGAGAAAGAGAGAGAGAGAGACCTCGGGGGGCTTAGGAGGATTAAAAAAAAAAAAAAAGACGCGTCCTCTTAGTATGCGTGCGACAATACGCGAGCGTGCATGTTTAGTGGCACTGACGGGCTCAGTGGGCCGAGCGAGGCGCTTGACATTAAGACGCCGACGTGTTTTTACAAATGCGATGAAGGTAATAATTTTGTATTCTGTCGTTCTCTGTGGGAACGAATGTGGCAGGAGCGCATACCTCAGGTGTTATCACTAACCTTGACCACATGCACAGACGCACACACAGGCTGACTGACATTTCATTAAAGAAACCAGTTTCATGGTATGAAGCACCACCAAAGATTACAAAAAGAGGAATAAAGCACATAGTCCTATTTAAGGCCTATTGGCACTGTTGTTTGAGTGTCACTCTCGATGGTGTTTAAATGGACTGAATCCTACAGTAGTTCTCACTGCCAATGCTGGAGGTTGCAGTTTTCCCTGTCATCGCAAAAAGTAACCAGTCAGTAACAGTCTGAAGTCTTTTATGAGAAATTTCTGCAATATATCACACAATAATCAGCAAATAAATGCCTGAACTCAACAATAAGGTGGCTGTCAAACCAGGTACATCAGTACTGTTAAGCACCATTAATTGGACAGCACGCAATCGTCTCTCATGATCGTGGTCACCTTTGGTTAACTTCTGGTTTTAGAAGACAATGTTTTGCAGAAATGTTGTTTTTTTGGGGGGGTGGGGGGGTGTCCAAATTCTTTATTCTCTCTCTCTAAATTTAGATGAAAGAATGAATCATGTCATTGTGTTAGTGAATTCTCAAGAAGTGAGTACACATTATTGATATAATCTCTGGATTGGTTTACTTTTCCAAGATGATTACAATACTGAATGTCTCCTTTTCTCAAACCAGTCATCAGCAAAAAACACATAGGTCACTGTGACCTTATGCGAACATGACAAATCAACAGTTCAGCTCCAGGGAATAACCTTGATTCAGCACAAAAAGTTCCAAAACTCATCAAAAGCCCAGGTCCGTCCCTTTTTTTCCCCCGTTTTCCAACATGCAGACTCCGACTGATTATCTCCATCCTCACCAGAAGTCCAGTTCCTCCAACACAGCTAACTGGAATGTTGCCTCGGAGCCTTGAAAGCAGTGTGAAGTGGCATCACTGCAAAGCCTTCACTCAGCTCCCCGTCTCAAAAGCCACGGACAATCGAGACTGATTAAGACGCACCATTACGCCTCTGATTGGGTGATTGGCGACTGTAATCAGTTCCATCTCCCCTGTTTACTCCAACACAGCCTCTGCGCTCGGTCTGGCCTGCGGATCGGCCCCCGGAGCCACTGGCTTCTTCACTTACACCGGCCCATTGTCGCGATCAATTCACTCCTTTTGATTGCCAGCTCTCCCCCACCACCCCCACCCTCCCTCCACCCCCCTCGAATCTGTCACACTGTGATTAAATAGCATTTCAATACAGTCCCTCATTTTTCTCAGCATGCTGAGAATGCTGAGATCACACACATTCATCTACAGGTGTGTCGAGTCTCATAATGTCTCCTCGAAGTGTTAATATAACCCGCTTCATTTGCCGGCCACCAGAGTCCCCAGAGTCAAATGCCTCGCAAGTGGAAAGGAGGCGTGTGGACAGCCATGGGAGTTTTTTTTTTCAATATGCATTATTGCTGTCACTCCTTCATTCCAATTGTTTATTATGCAGCGAGGAAATGATAGTTTCCCTTTGGGGAGGGTTGGAAAATGGTCTATAAATTGCTCCCTCCTATGGGACGGGTAAGAGCTGGACGTGAAGGAGTTTTTCCTATCGCACTCTCTCCCACCCCCCCATCGTGTTGTTGTGTTTTTTCGTCTTAACCGCCATCTTGCTGTTATGGGTTGAGTGTGGGCATGTGTGGACGTGTCTCAAGGGGGTCGAGACGTGCTGTCAAGTCTCACATCTGCCTGGCTGCGCCACAGCGACTGCCATCCAACACTCACGTAACCTTGGACCACCAGAGCGAGTACACAACAGTCGGCTTGCAGAACGAGTTGTTTGTGCACAAACCAGCCTGTTAAGAAAAAAACCCAAAAACAATGTGAAAAGATTTGGGACTCGAGGTCAGTTTCCCCAACACATCGCCTCATTGCCTGGCAAAAGGGGCCACACGGATGCTCCATTGTGCGTTTGGGGTTTAAATGTGCGCGACTGTGCATTTTGTCTTTTTTTTGTGTCTGCCTGAAAGAATGCAGACAGATTAGGGGAGCGTCACTGCCACACCATCTTGCTTTGTTGTGTCATTTAAACGACTTCCCCTTTTCCCAGAATGGCGACGGCGGTCGCCGCAACAACAACACCGGCAGATTCTCTCCAGCCGCAGTTTAATCAGAGACCAGAGAAAAACACAATAACGTGTATTTTTCGTGCGCCTGAAATTCAAATGTCAACCAATAAATTGCCACAAGTGCTTGGCGGATCCTTCAAAATGGCTGATATTTGCTAAGTTATTTGATGCATTTTAAGGACTTTTTTTTTCTCTAATGAACAAACATGTCTCGAAGCTGATGGTCTACTCGTCTCTCCGCTCGGACCTCACTCCATTATGAGAGTCGTAGCTGCAGGACTCTGTTTTTCAATGAATTATTCCTTGGATCGCACACACTTCTTGTAGCATTGATTCCCCCCCCCCCCCCCCTTCGCTGGGACACAAAAGAATTAATTGGATTGCTACAGAGGAATTGCTTCGTGCAGTTGGCAGGAGCCCGGGCCCGCCTCGCCCCCCCCCCCCAGCTGAAGTGTGCGAGCGGCGCGGTAAATGTCACCCAGAATATTCCGCGACCACGAGGTCTACGCAAACACAATGGGCAGATTGGATAGTTTGTTTTTTAAGTGAAAGCATCATTCATCTGTAGCTGTCTTATGCCTGCATCCAGCAACTGTCGGTGCAGTGTAACGAGTGGTCGTGAAGCTTTCTCGGAAGTTTTTTTTTTTTTTTTTGTCTGCGACAAGTGCAACTAATCAAACATGCATTTACTTGGAGACTTGGATTTAAATGTAACAGCTATTCACTTGGGGCAGCTGTGTCAGTGCACTGGACATAATCTTCCTTTTAAATAAAAATGCCCCAAACAAGCTTCTTTGCTTTGCAAACTGTGTTTTATTTATTCATTTATTTTATTTTTTGCCACTTTATCTTTTAAACTTGTATTGGTTTGTTTTCTCAATACTCAATACTCAATACTCAATTTTACCAAGTAACCATGTTTAATTTACTGACTCTAAGACACCAGAGTCTTATCACAGTCAAAATCAGGCAAACTAACCATAAAATTAGTTGTTTTACTACTTATGTTACAGCCTGGATGTTTTTTTTTTTTTTTTTAATCGTTTCATTACTTGTCCCTCGTTTTCTGGCTTAGTTCAAGTCTAAAGCAGCATGTTCAGCATTTTTTGGAAAGAAAGAAAGAAAGAAAGAGTTCACTTTTAAAGTGACTGTGTCTCATTCTAAGTGTGATAAGATTTTTTCGAGTTAAAAAAAAATGTATTTGCCAAGATTCAGAGGAAGTTGCAGTGCACCACAACTATTGTTAAAGTTGAACTGAGTAGCTGTCATGTTGTTGCTAAGAGAAGTAAAGCAAAGAGTTACATTGACCAGGTGGATTTGAGTTACATTGACCAGGTGGATTTCGGAAATATTCATTTTATTCAATTTTTGATGTGTTTTTTTTTTCAGGTGTCAATTAAGGTTCCATGAATGACTTTTTTTTGGAAGAACTTGTTTCTTCTTTAGGAGTGTCCACAGGAGTGAGTGTGGGTTCTCCGTCTCTTTGTGTCTGTCTTGTGATGGAAGAGTGACCGGCCCACCTGCCTTCGTCCAGTGTCAGCTGGGATTAGCTCTGGCAACCTCCGCAAGGACACATGGGTGAGTGAATAAGCCAAAATATTTTACAGTGAAACAAGAGCAATTTCCAATGAAATGTCATCTAAAAGAGATCTTCTTTAGGTGATCGTCTGCCTTTTAAAAGTCTATTAAAGTATTTTTCTGAAGAAACAAAGCTAGTAAGATTTGGGTTTTTTGCAGTGTGGACACTGAAAAGAAGACTGATAGAAAACAAAAGCACAAGGAAAAACAAGTCAACCTGCCAACAAGAAAAGACAACAACAAAAATAACAACAACAACAACAAAATAAGCTGTTGTTAAAAATAAAAA
The DNA here is from genome assembly GCA_032274725.1 of Malacoctenus triangulatus. Taxonomy (NCBI): domain Eukaryota; kingdom Metazoa; phylum Chordata; class Actinopteri; order Blenniiformes; family Labrisomidae; genus Malacoctenus; species Malacoctenus triangulatus. The sequence goes on from JAUESE010052926.1 coordinate 20,654, forward strand.
TAAAAAATCCTTGGAGCTGTGAAGAGAAAAACCCAAACATCAGTCAGACATCACGAATAGTACAGGGAGTATGGGAGTGAAGGTATTAATAATGCGCAGTTTAGAGAACACCTGGAGAGAAGGCACAGAGGATGAAATGCGACAGGAAAACCTATGAAGGCAGAGTCAGACAGGTTCAGTAGGAGAGTTCTGTGAACAGGCAAAACGATGAAGCGTCACCAGTAATGAAGACCAACTTTGGTTAGAAGGCTTCATCGTGGATCCAAAATCTGCCTGGGCAGGAATCTACACACAGAGTGTTTGAGAATACATCAGTGCTTTTATTCTAAAGGGCCTGGAATTTCTGCCATGAAGCCTGCAGATCTCTTTGCACACAGGCTATCCACCAACAAACCTTTTCCAAAGTGACATGCGAAAGCTGTGGCATCCGGGTTGGACAATCCTTAAAGTCTGCGCGATCAAAACAAGCCAAATGATGATGGACTGGGGGAAATGGCAGCAACACAAGGAATTTCGGAAGTGGCCTGACGTGTTTTTGTCCTGCTTTGTTACAAACCAATTCCTCTATCCCAAGATCCCCCCTGCCACTCTTTGTCATTGGCAGGACTTTTAGCCTGCAACAAAACAAAGACACTTCCCCCTGCACCCCCAAAAACACGAAACAAAAAAAAAACCACAAAGCCCCCATAAAAGCTTTTATCTCTGAAGGAAACTGGAGGGTCTTGGGCCCGGCCGAGTCAGTCGTCAGATTTACACCCTTCTGTTTCTGGCTGGAATGGAGATTGAAGGGTGAAAGCCCCTCCACGACGACAACAACAGGGCAGCGGCTTTAAAGGTCACAAATCTATTTTCAAGGACGCCTTTGACGGCTCAAGGTAACTAGGTGTTTGAGTGGCTGTAACTGTGCAACTAAGTTTTTCATTAAACTGTTTTTTCTATCCTTTCCCTGTGAGCAAGAACCGTCACAGCTGTTGAGTGTTGCCGGATCTCTACATTAATTTTGTTTTGTTCTATAAATCGATACGAAATGGTCCTTCCATAACACGTTTCAAATTGGAGAGGGGAACCGTGCTTACAATATTGCAGCCTGCCTGTGCTTTGTTTTGTTTTGGAAAGTGGCACAGTAAAGTTTTAATTCGTTTGCTAAACTGTCTCAAGTCGCAAAGAGACTTTGTTTGTTCAGTTTTAGGAGCCCAAAAGACTCAACTCTGTCTCTCATTCATCTCTGCTGCTTGTGTTCCGTCAGAAGGGTCGCTAACCTCTGCTGTGAGGCCAACCAGTTCCACAAGCTGAGCCTCTGATGGGCCACAAGATCAACGCAAATCTAACATTAGACAACAGGAACTAAACAATTTACAGTCATTGGTAAACATAACCAGAGGAGCAACAAACAACATAGGCAAAGAGAAACATGAATACTCAATGGGAAAGAGCATAATCAGCTCAGGGTCTTTTTCTCTGAGTGCATGAGCAATGGATTGGTCGCCATGGAACCAGCATGATTGACAGGCATCCTTTCCGTTTACAGTGCAGCTCATCGTATCCGTCACAAGTAATTTCCTTGCTTGTTGACTGCAAAACAATGCAGTCCGTCACAATTACAGGCGAAGCGCTGTCATGCAGATCCTCGCATCAGTGATGGCACAGAGACAATGATTTATAAACACGCGCAATCTAATTTACTTTCCGCTTTGTGTTGACAAGCCGTGCGAAAGTCAATGTGTCGCCTGAGTAGGAAAGACAACAGAGGACCGTAGGCAGTCGGTTGAGGTGTGGATTCAGACAAAAGGGGGGGGGGGGGGGGGGGGTTTTACCACCGGACCTCGTTTGCTTGGTGTCTCCATATCTCTTGGCTTTCATCCCAGAGTCAGTTATTGCAGTGTTAGCTGGATTGCCAAAAAGATCATCGGCACTCAGTCATCAGTTCGAAGGCAGAAAGTACAGAGGCTCAGGAACGACTGCATCTCTGATTGAAATTTGGCTGTTTGTTTTTAAAATTGCATTGTCAAAATCATCGCGTTCTCAATCCAACCCAACAAATCCCCAGCAAGTGTAGAGAATACCGATGAAAAAATTAAAACTTTGAGATGTGACAATGTCAATTATGTTAGCATATGTGAAAATGCTGTAAGAGAAGGAATGAATAGGACGTTTTGTAAGAGACTCGTGTCAGGTGTGGTTCACATTAACCTCCATTTAAATAAACAAGAAAAAAATAGAGTAAGGCCCTCGCTGCTGTTGTGTTTATTCCTACACTCAATCTTCAGTTAAGCTAAGCAGTCAAATGCCAATCAGTGAGACCCCCCCCCCCCCAAGTCAATCTCTCAGACAGTCAATCAGGCTGCCAGCTGCCGTGTCAGTCAGACAGAAACCAGGTCAATCTAAAAAACTCAGTCGAGCCAGTCAGTCAAGAAGGAAGCCAGTCACCCCCATCATGGTGTAGGTGTTTTGGGCCCCCCCCCCCCCCCAACATCCCTGGGCCTGCAGCGTTTTGCCCCGTCAGATAGATTTCAGCTTGGAATCATTTTCATACTAATTCTGAAGGAGCTGAGTGGAGGGGAAAAAAGTATGAGTGAGAAAATAAAATCTCACCGCCACGCTGTGTGCGCGAGTTGCTCTGTTTGTGAATTCATTCAGCCAGTAACTCATTCAGCCGGCCAATTTATTAAACCGGTCATCCATTCAAGCAGTCGGCCGATCAGCAGCTTGGTGAATCAGCAGGCAATCCGAGCACATCGTGCATAAACAGACAGAACGTCACTGATTTTACAAAACCCCAAAATAGTTTGTTGATATTTTATCCCCTCCATGTTTTAAATACGAAATGTGTTTTTCATTGATGTGACAATGGTCCTACTTATAATGTCGATGCTGAAATCTGTATGTGTGGCCCAGGTCAACTCTCCTTCAGTTACCACTAAGTCAAATGGAGAACAGCACGTCTGAGCTGCGATGAACAATACACATGAACAAATGTTTCACCCACAAGCTGATAAAGTTCTTTTGCAAACATCCACAGTGAACAATCATCAACTTGCATTTTCATAACACATCGTGATTGGTGAGAATCCACTTTGCAGTTTTACGGACTGTGTGCACAATTGTAAGGCATGTTGTGTTTTTGATGATTAATTTTTTGCTTCCTGAGAGCAACACTTTTGCTCAATTCAAACTGTTAATGATAAAATAAAGCTGAATATTTGCCTAAATAAATGTCAGGTTTTGTCTTTCCTGAGAAATTATCTTGGTGTCCACAATTATTTGGCAAAAAAAAAAAAAAAAAAAGGATGTTGATATACAGACAAACAGAGTTTCTGGAGCATGTGCATGTGTGAATGCTGAGGCAATACATTACCGAGAGTAGTCTTTTTTAACTCACTTAGATTTGATGCTTTTTGAATGACACTGAACATCATCTCTGGAGCCTGATTTGAAACTTGAACTCAGATTTAACTGCTCACAAGAGCAGAATGTTAACCTGTTGCACCACCAGTTCAAAAGGATCATTAGTGCAAAAAGTTCTAACAGTTAAATGGATTGACACTCTCCTGAGTAGCCACACATTATTGTGTCACCAACCCTGCAGATTTCATCCCAAAGTAAACTCTGAGTTATTCTACAAACACACAAACACACAACTGAAAATAGATGCTCCTCCCCAACAACGGGGACCACCAGCAGAAGTCCAAGCAGCTGACGGCTGTGAGCTGCCAGCCAATCCATGAAATATCTTGAGAAACCTGTGCAGGACCTGAACTGTAAACTCCAAGGTTTAGCCGGCTTGAAGAGGAGGTACAGAACTGCACAAGTCAAGAACAACAACATGAGCCTGACAAACCAGGATCTCCAAGAACAAACGGTTGAGATGTTTACCAGGACTTCCAGACCACTGTGTTGATTTGAGAGGACTACAATTCCGAGAAGGTGGACAACAGGGCTCTGAGCAAAGAAAGAAAAGCTCCAAAGGTCCGAGACCTCCGGAAGATCCTCTCCAGGCAGTGTCGGTTAGAAAAAAAAATTGATAGATAGATTTAAATGTCAAGGACAGAAACCAAAAAAAGGGATGCCAGTGTGCATTATAATGCCGAGCTCAAGTCAGGGGCATTATGAATGTGCTCGATCTTCACTCAACAAACACGATGAGCTCAAAGCTCAGTCAGAGGACATCAATCGTCGGAAGGCCGACCTTGTGCAAAAACACAGAAACACAAACAATGTGCATCAAAACCTTGAGCTTTCAGCTGAAGGCTAAAAAGAAGCCAAAGAGTCTCTCAGATGGCTCAACTGTGTTCTGATGGAGGAGAGCGAGGCTGAACCCAAGGTGAAGGGTGCCCACGACAGAGGGCTTTGCAAGCTGAGTGGGCTGTTCAGGAAAAAGCACGACAGAGCCGAGGGGTTCAGAGGAGACCCTGCAGGGAGGTCCCAGGCTCTCACTCAGGTGGGTCTGCTAACCTCCCACAGTCCAAAGAAACAACTCTTCAGGAAAAACATCCGAGGGGACGGTTTATCAGGAGTACACTCACCGGCCACTTCATTAGGTACACCTGTCCAACTGCTCGTTAACACTTAATTTCTAATCAGCCAATCACATGGCGGCAACTCAGTGCATT
>JAUESE010052962.1:9308-25189 GCA_032274725.1 Malacoctenus triangulatus
TTCTGATCAAAATTCAAAGTCTAATTGACTTCCTGAGCTACTTCCAATAACCACCACTACCTTTGTCAGTCATAGCTGCAGCTCATGTGACTCAAAGCCGCTACCACAATACTTTAGCCTCCATTCATTTCCAGCATATACCACAGCACAATGAAGTTGTAAAGGTTTCCTGAAGCTTTGTGACGATTTAAAATCAGCTCCAGTGTTCAATGTATTGACGAGCGCTAACAAGGATGAACAGAAAACTATCGATAGCTCTGAATAATAAATATCTTCCCGAAGACAACAACTGCGCTGAGCTGTCTCTGACAGGGTTGTTTGAGTACAACTGCATTAACGTGACTGGAGGCGCTTCCATTACTGTGTTTATCAAGGCAGCATGAAAATGAGCCATTTGGACTATTTGAAGTCTGAACTACATAAACAGGAAACATGCGCACAAATAAAAGCTTTTGAGATGTACTTACCTGAGTTTAGTGCATGAGTGCACACGGAGATATCTGAATGAATCTGTGTTAAGTTCCTTCACTTCCCCTCAGAAGGTTCGGGGGCCTGTAAGGCAGAAAGTCATCACTTGATGGAAGGGACTTTATTGAAGAAGAGGAAACACATGAAGTGAACAGTGAATAATCAATGAGACTGTGACATTTCCTCTTATGTGTGTGTGAACAAACAACAGCAAGTTAGCAACCAAAATGCTGAACAACCCAAACTACAGATCAGATTAACGATCGGCGAGAACCACATTTAGCTGAAAGAGTCTATTCTTATAAGATGACAACACCACACATACACAGGCACACACATGCAGGCACGCACGCATGCACACACACACACGCGCACTCGTGCTCACACCCTCTGCTTCTTCTCACCATCAAAAGAACTTTGGCAGTCTGACCCTCCGGCTAGGAGACCAGAGGTCTGCGCAGCCTGCGCTGAGGTAGCAACACACACATGAACACACACACAGGCACACACATACATATTAGCGGCTGCAGGCAGGCAGGAGGTGCTAAATGCCCTCAAATGAATTCAGTTAGCAGATAATGATGCTAGCACATGTTTCACACCACAGAAGATCAGAGAGGAGTCAGACCAGGACTGTCCAACAGTGACTCCTAATAGAGCAGATGGGAGGGACAACGTGGGAAAAGTGCACCATGTAAAAGAAGCGAGGTGACGGCGATGAGCAGGTGTGACTGTGGTCTTTAGACAATTTGTCACGACGTTTTATGAGGTGTTAAGTGGCTCTCGTTATGAACCTGATTGGAAGTGTCTCCTGGTTTTAGTATGTTTCCAGCTTGAACACTCGTGGGCCTGATTCATGAGAAACGGAAGACTTATATTGCAAATGAAACTTTTCCAAAACTGAGTTGTAATGTGAAAAATTAGGATTTCATTTGTAGTTTTTTTTCTTTCGACCTGTTCATTTTCTGTGTTTTTCCCCTGGAACAACAAAGTGCCACCGTCTCAATAAAAAAGCGGCATGGGGCAACGAAGCACTCAGAGGACTGGGCGGAGTTACCCACCTATCAGGCCATGTGACTTCAAGCCCAGCTGCTTAATTGTCTGCCCCTACAAACAAAGCCATTATCAGTCCTACCTGCTTGGCGTTTGTTAGCTGCTCGGAGGATTAGCCCTCTGAAAGACCTAATTGTAATATAATTCACCTCATGCTAGGGAAACAAAGCACCACACTATAGGTTGTGAGCAGGCTAAGTGGCTGGTGAGAGGATTGAAATGGAGACCACAGGGATGGAGGATTATCATCATTATCAGTCCCCACAACAAATCCAAACCACTCGTCGAAGATCTATTTACATTCCCTTTTTTCTAATTGAATTTGTACCGGTAACTGTCTAATTGTGCCTCAGGGTATAATATTGTCGGCTGATTAAGGAAATCATCTTTGAAAATACCCACAATGCTAGGTTTAAGTAGTGAATTTAAATGTTTGAAGGCATATAAAACAAACGTTTCTTCAACTGATAATTGGTCCTCAGTGGGTTTTTTCAGTCTAAAAGTTTAGTTTTACTACTTCTGTGAATCCGGAACATTTTCTCATACATCACCGGGAGAGTTTGTGCAAGTTTCCATATAATAACCCTGCAGACTACCAGGATAAACACCTCGTTTTCACCTCTCGCCGTGTCACACAAGCCACCACGGCCGCCTGACTGGCAAACAGTTGAGAGAGGACGAGACCTCGAGCACGAGACGAGGTAGCGATTACTGACAGATATGCTGAATCACTTCTGAAGGAAACGTGGGCCAAAAAAAATTCTGATCATTGATTTCATTGTGGGGAAAAAGGCACCAACATTGGAGCTGTGTCAAGCGACACTCTTCAGCACTCCCAGCATTTGTGAAGCCCGGCGAACCCTCAGAGCTCGATGTTATGTTTGATTTCACGACTTTGCAGATTGTGATTGGCTGTTGAACTCTGCGGCAAACGATAATAATAAAACTGGAAATGTGTGATACTCATTTCATGCATATTCAAAACTCACCTGCTAGGTGTCATTGCAATAATAAGCACTAAGCTGCTTGCCTCTATAGGCCTTGCATACTGATGGTACGCACTTTGCACAGAAACAGCTTGAATCCGGAGTCGCATATACAGCTCACTAATGAGAAAACAATAGGGGAGCCACAGTGCAGTCTCACGCCTTTTCTTCGCACATTTCCATATACTTTCTCCGGTCCTTTCCCTTTCTCTCCAGCAAATGTTCTCGCTACTCTCCTCGCACTCGGTTCTCCTGCGCGGCAGCATGTGTGTGAGCGTGTCGCCCTGGGTGGGAGGGTTTGGTGAGAATTCCCCTGAGCTCTGATCTGGAGATGGCAAAGCAGACGCTCTCACCTATCAAAGCCTCAGGCAGGGGTTCGACACACCCATGAAACTGATATTATTTCTATTTGATGATGAGGCCACAGGGCATACTGTGTCCACAGCACCCCATACAGTGTTGGGAAGGAGGGTTTCAAAGGCACTGCCGGTCTGTCCCCTGCTCCGACCACGTGTGCAGAATCCAGACTTTTAACACACATGGAGCTGCCGTGCTCTATTTTTCTATCGATTAGTTTTTTTCCACATGTACCCGCAAGATCTAGACTGTGATCACATAACTGGCACTTGGCTAGGAGCTTGACTTGACATTGGGCGAAGGGGAAGGCGCGCCTTCGACAGGTCACCTGTTTATCAAACACCCACACAGAGAGAAATGTGTAGCAGTGCTCAGTTGTCATCAGGTGTCCGATTTGAACTCAGTGCACTGAACAAACAAGATCCAATGTGAACATTGAACCAGTTTTTAGTTGTTTGGTGGATTTATTTTTGAACAGTTCAGTGAGACAGCCATCAGTAGAACCACCTTGAACATACAAATGTGTGCGAGAACGAGGAAACTCTCCACACATTCTCAACATTTGAACCTCACCATCAAACATCCAATCCATTTCGGAAACACCAACCTATGTCTCTCCATTGGACTGGAGCACCCAGTAAACCTCAAAAGACCCCCAACCAGAAACCTTCTGACTGGGGGCTGTCAGCACTAACCACTGCACAATTGTGTCACGCCAATTTTTTTTTTTTTTTACCAGATCACGTTAATTCCACTATTCTAAACCAGCACCGAGTCCGTCTCTCTTCTTGGACAGCTGCCACTTTTGCCCAGGATGATGGCAGTTGTGGTACAGTCTCCAGGGTCCGGGGGACAACAGCTGATGATGAATTGTTCATTTGTTTCTGGCTGTAGCTGGGCACAGAGACACCCAGCCTGAGAGAGAAAGAGCCCCGGGCTGTTACTCAGCCACAGCATATGCACCGCAATTTTAACCTTCTGATTCCTCCTCCCTTCCCTCCCACTCCCTCCCCCCTCCCGCAACGTTCACACACATCACTGGCTGTAGCGCCATCGATGGCGACCCCCACCTCACAACACCCCCCCACCCCATTTTGATGTGCGCTGAGAGGGTCACCAGGGGTCAAGTCTGGGGAGCGTCTGGATGGAAATTCAGGGTTAGAGGGAGGGGGTAGTGGAGGCATGGGACTAATAGCCTAGGGGTGTATCTTTCTGTGTCTCTCTCACACACACACACGCACACGCACACACAAAAGGCACAAACATGCATGAAGACACTGCAGGGGGCTGAAAGTGTTTTCACACACACGCGCAGCTAATGTCAGCAACAACACACTCAAGCCGAACACATGTAGACACACACTGGAAAACACAAAAACAAGCTGCTCCACATCACACACAAACAGAGGCGCAGGTGCAAGGACACAGAAGCACATGGTGGACTTAAGGTGCCTTTACAGGGGCCAGTCCTGGACAAATGTCTCTTGGCTCACTTCTTTAACACTCAGTGATGACCTATCCATTCAAATCAGCTTTGCTGAAACACACAGGGTCGGTCACCCTGTCCTCATTAGCATCACCATATTGTAAATCTTTGTATGTGTTGCTGGCTTTAACTCCAACGTAGGTGTCAAGGTCTATTTAGAGCGACTGGTGACCTATTCAGGTGAACGTCATCTTCTGTGAGGCTGGTCACCCTCACATTTGTGACTTGGATAAATCAAATGCAGAAGATGGATGGTTGAATGAATGTTCGGAAGCGACTCATTAATGCAGTGAGTTCATAAGGCAACGTAGTTCTTTAGATAAGGGGCATGAACAACAGTCTCCTGGGTGCACTAGCAGTCATTGATCCACTGTGGCCCTCCTTCCAACACATTGAGTGATCCAGTGGTCCATGCACAAGTTGTTGGTAAAGAGTCACTCCAGCTACATTTGAACATTTGACCAGTTGTTTGTGTTCCTATAAGGGAAACTAAATTTGACGCCACCAGTGACACAAAGTAAACAAGCTGATTTTCTCCTGTGCGGGAGATGACGTGAATACCAGGCAGTGCAAAATGCACCACACAGCATTAAGTGGTGATAAATTCACCTGCAAATATGACACAAAATATCGATTTTTTTATGTGATATTACTTGTACACAGCCCACTGATTCTGAAGTTGGCTTCCAATAAATATTATATATGTGTTTGTAGTGGCTCGTGAAAATGTGAGGTTATATTATTCCTTTGACAACATTAAACACTGAAGAATACGACAATTTTACCAACCTCTCTCTTTCTATGGAGTGAAAGAAAAACATCATTTTTAGAGGTTAACCATTGCTTTCATAAGTTTATGGCCGAAAAGCTGAAACTGAGGCTCCCCTCGGCTCAAGGGAGCTCAACAGTTGTTAAGCTGTATGGCCACAGCTTTATGTTTCTTTTCCTTTCCCGCCAGCAGTTTTCAGGGGGGGGGGGTCTGTACGCTACTGGCGCAGCAGTAAACATTTATTTAACACAGTTGGACAAAACTGGTGAGTATGGAGGAGTATTTCTCAGCCAGAGAGCAAAGGATTTGCTGTAAAGAGCTCTGTGAAGAAAACTGATGAGAAATGATGTCAGACGTCCCTTAAATTTGGCTGCAGCCAGCTGAATATCAGGCAGAGAGACTTCCACATTCGACAAACAAATGTCAGTGTGCAACATTTCATATTTCTGCAGGTTAGTGACTCTTTTGAATGTTTTGGATATTTTACACATTAAACCAAAACTTGTGTGGTTCTCCACAAAGCTTCGCTCGATTAACTGATACCCGAGATACGCCTCAAAAAGCTCCGCAGTCCTCAAATGCTTTTGTCAAGAGTTTGATGATTGGTAAACAAGAACGGCTTCTCTGGATTAGCTACGGCTAACTGTGCAGTAATGCACTTCAGGGGCGAACCTTCTGCTTTAAAGGGGGATTTTATTTTGCAGACAGGAACTATTCCAGGGCTGTTGTTTTTTTCTGTGTACAGTTTGGCAGCGCTTTTGCTCCTGATTTGTAAAAACAAAAGAACCCAAACCAGCTTTCGCTGTCGAACAAGATAAATGCCAGACTTGGAAGAAAAAGACACTGTTGTGTGCAATAGTAAACAGACTGTGACAACAAGCAGCAGAGATATATTAGTTATTGTGCTTTGCAGTCATAAAGTTGCACGTGTGTCGGTATAAAAGGACTTCTCACCTTGGAGGAGAAACAATAAGCGGTCACAACACAATCACCTCCATATCACAAGTTATTGACTGATATCCTCCCTGATTGTCGGGGGCCTAATGTCCTATGAAAACAATGAAAGCCCCTAAATTGTTGTACTAGTGAGACAGACACACGTTGCAAGGACATTTCAGAGAGAGCATGATGGAGCCACGCCGCGATGAAGGTGGGCGGACATTAGGGATATTAGTATGTATCGAGGAGGAGGCCTCTGGCTGTATCAGGCGGGATTTTTTAACTCAGATTGATCCAGGTGTCTTTGAACATGACTTTCCCCCCACAGGCGCCTCCAGATGGACGCTAATCTCTCCGCTGTGCAGGCAGAACTCAGTGATCACTTCTTCTTCTCTGGGGGTCATTTCCACTGTAAACTGCTTTGGTGAAGTTACACTCCGCGCTCAGGGTCACGTTGTGGAACAGGGACATTGATGGAGGGTAGATTTTTTTTTTCCTAGACAGTAAGCTACCAGACTTTGCTGTCCTAGAGTTCAAACTACATTGTAAGGTGTGTTCTTTCCTCCAATCGTTTTCCGTACTGCTTTCCTACCTAAAAGTCACAGAGGTAGAAGAATCCAGTTTCACACTCAGTGAGGGTTGAGAACATCCTGAACAGGTCGCCAGTCCACCACAGGGCAAACACACGCAGACAGTAACACCACGGACACATCACAATCACCACCCTGGAATGAACTCAGGGCCTCACCATCTTTGAGATTTTCATAATAAATTTACGAAAACAAATGCAACTCAAGACTCCAAAAAGAACTTGTGATTGAGAGCGGTGGTGCAGTTGTACTCAAGACCTTTGTAAAAATGGACTAAAGTAAGAAAATAGGACAGGAAGGGGATTCTGATAGGTTGATGATATATTTCTGTAGCAGAGCTGGTTTTAAAAATGGATTGCATCACACCAAAGCAATCTCATTGTTTCGTATCAACCACAGTTTGCTTTGCACCTCAGCAAACCAAGTCGGAACGCCTGCTTAAGTGATCCAAAACTGCTTGCTATGCCAGTCTAAAGTGAGGCATTTCAGTGACAGTCGGTGTTCAGGGGGTAAACAAGAATAAAGATATCCATCGGACAGGGGCGACGAGGTTGATAGGACTGACATTTTCCTCCGAGAGCATGAAACCAGAGGAGCTGGCACATATGTGCAAACAAAGGAGTTAATTAGAGTCCTTTAGCATAATCTATGGGTCAGATTCTTCTTTGAAGTACCATTCGTGATTTAATGACCACTGACATGTTGGCATGATAGGAGATAGCGGCGCTCGCTTTACCATCTGCAGCTTGTCCTAATTAGGAAATCCAGGACAAAGAGAGGTCAGTCCGAGCAAGCATGCTGACGGATAACCAGGAAGTGGCTCTAATGGCTGCTTACTTGACCCCTGACCTCTCGAGTCAATGCTTAGGGGTCATGTTCAAGTTTCATGAGGTATGGACTGGTTGTTATGGAGATGAGTCGCTAACAAGGAAGGCTCGGGGTTATGACCCCCGTCAACTAATGATGACCTCATATAGCTGCAGTATTTATCAGCCAGAACAATAGATATGTCAGCGCGGTTTCGTATGAATATTTCAACAATGGCCGTGGGTAAGGAATGACTGATTACCCTGTCTGAGCACTACAATGACTGTAGATGAGGAGTGCACCATGGGAAAACACATACAGTCGCATTATTATTTATCCTCTTATGTCAGTGCCATAAATAATCAACCCTACATCTGAAACTTATGTTTACTGAAAAAAAAAGTCTCACCTGCCTCGCTGTGTTTTTTTTCTTGCAGTTTATCCGCTGCTCGTTGCACCTGCACCGAACACAGAAATCAGCCGTGTTGGTTACTCGCAAACGTTTCAGCGCGTTGCTTCATTTCGTTAGAATCTCTGCTTTGGCCTGCGTCAGCCTCCCAGCCTCTCAGAGTCATTACAGAGAAGATTAATTCCTTCCATATTTGTACATCTAATTTGGCCCTTGCAGTCCATTGACCCTGGCACGCCTCCTAATGCTCCAGCCTATGCTGGAGCATCTGTCTGAGACCACCCAATACACAACACAGCAGGGCAGGGTGGGGTGGGGGGGGGGCTGTGTGTTCAAACTGGAGAGAAAGTTGCAGTGTGTTGTACAGGCAGTTAGAAAGCAGTTCAGTTGCTCTGATACTTTCAAGAACATTGTGGCTCAACCAGGAGACAGCCAGCAGGTACACTGTGATTCAGAGGACAAATGTGAACAGAAAAATAATGTTTAACAGAACTCAGATTAGGGACTGAAGGTGCTTGTATTAGAACCTCATAACCCAGTGTTTGTTATTGACGAGATTCAAATAGCTTTTAAAAAAAAAGCCATCTCAAATCATGTTGATCCAATACAAAACAAAAATGTTGTACACAATTGGTGAGTAATTTACAGCCACAGTTTTATATTCTTGCCTGACAGAAAGTGACCGAAAATCACTTTTCTTCCTCCTGCTCAGTTTAACTTCTGTGCCTGAATGCGTCATGTTGCTGCCACATCATTGACCAATAAGGTTTTTTGCATTAGCAGCACTCCAGCAGGTTTTTTTTTGTTGTTAGATGTTTTTTTTTTTCGATAAACAATGGTCTCTTAAAGCATAATAACTAATAATTTGGTCCTAAAATATCAAATTCATTCCGAAATACTTGTTCAGTGTATTTTTATTAGTGTAGAACGTGTATGTGGCTCTTAGCTGTAGATAACTTTAGTCAAATGGCATTAAAATGTCTGTTACACCACCTCAAACACAGTGTGCAGTTCTCTTTGTATAGACTGTTTGTGCAGATCAAATACAGACGACCAGAACCAATAACATCCCATATGCATGCACAGCAAGTTAGCACGGCAGCCAGTGCTGGTCTCCAATCACCTCAAAGATAGCTTTGTTTACAGCCATTATGCTAATATACCAGCAGCATGATGTTGATTTGTTGATTTGGAAAGATATTCCACGTTGCACCTGAACTGTTTATCTAACAGCCCCGGCGTACACTAGACGGATGCTCGTGGCGCCTTAATATGTCATTCAGCCGGCCGACGTGACCGGCTCACCGGCGACGCGCGCTCCCTCCGAGTTCCTCCTGCAAGTTCCTTTTCGCGAGGACGGACGGATAAAAACTTTCTTTTTACAGAAAATGATGAAAACCGGGATCAGGTATTAATTCACCTCTCGCTCCCTAATTCGGATGGGAACACGGCGCGGGCCTGTTAATAACCGCCGACCGACGGAAACGAAGCGGCGGCGGCAGGAGTGGAGGGAGGAGGAGGGAAAGCAGATTGTGAGAAGAATAAAATTTCCATGGCTGATCTGCAGGAGCAGTTGTCGGGAGGTTAAGGTGAAGGCCAATCCAGCTGTAAGAGGGGCCAGGATTAAAGTCTTTGAGATATGGATCCAGGGGCTCTCTGGCTCTCAGTACCAGGGCTTAAGTATCATATCCGTGGACAGACGATCGATACCCCTCGCCTTTCTTTCCCTCCATCTTCAAGGAGATTTTTTTTGGCAGTTCTTTCATGGGGTCCTCTCCACATGCCCCTAATGACACGGTGGGAGCTATCGCTCGGGCTGTGGGGCTTCAACCCAGGCAGCCGCTGACGGGGCCGCTGGCGAGTCGGGAGAGGTTGTAAGTCTTAGGATTTTGTTTAGAACATGTTTGGAGGACACAGGTGGAAGAACCGTGCTTATTTTCTTATGTGTCATAAAACACGGTACAAGAGCGGTCCGCCAGGTAATGATTTACAGTGAGCTTTCAACGGCGCGCAGACCGTCAGGTCAGTGTTGTGAGCAGATGATGAAATACGGGGCAAAAAAGACATTTCTTTCCAAACACATATGATTAAGCTGGAGGCTTATGAAGGGAGATTCCCCCTCAAAATCCAACCTTCACATTATGTTTAGTCCTTTCGATCGGCCCGGTGATACCGTCAGTCATCAGGCCTTCAGCACCTTCCGCTCAGATTCATAATTCGGTCTAATCTAAACACGGGAAAACGTCGAACACACGGACGAAGCTCGTCCTTCTTTTTCTTTCATCACGGGGTAGCTTTGCCACAAACCCCACCCCACCCCCACCGCTACCCCCGAAAAACCATGACAGAAGTTTGTTTCCAATGGATTTATGTGCATTTGATTCCTCATAATTCATCACCCTGTCACGATATAATAACACTCTGACAGTTTTATCAGGTGACACAGTAATTTCCTTTTGTCCGTCCGAGGGTTCGCCGCTAACAGCAGCAGCTAATTCTGGGTGCCTCTCGCAGCGCGCCGCTTGCCAAACGTGTCCCGAGGCGAAGCTTACACCGAAATGACTTTACCGTTAAACCAAAGCATGATGGGAGCAGGAGTGACAAAATGCATCATATGTTGCACACTCACCGAGAGCGAAACAATGGATATGCAAGTGTCGGTGAGTCACAGCGATTCAACCTTATTCATTCGGAGAATGACAACAAACAGAAGAAATGTGGGTGAAGGCTAAAAGGCTGAAAAAATAAAGGTTGTGAAAAGATGGGAGAATACAGTCACGCAGGCGATTAGAGCCGCTGCCATCACTTTGATTCCATCATCCAAAAAGCCGACGCCGCTCAGAAGGAGTCTTTAAGTTGGAGGGCACGTTGTTACCACCTGCTCTCGTCTCCTCAGACCAGCCCGTTTGATTCGAGAAACATGAAATAAAGTTCCTGAAAGTTTTGAAAGTCCTTCGGTGCCAATCAAAAAACGTTTCGGTAGTTTTTATTAAAACAAAACGCTCGGCAGCTTCGATCTAAACTTGGCACTTTACAATTCTCGCTGCACGCTTTGAACTTTGTCGACTTTTCAATGCTGCTTTAATTGTATGTTTTGTAGTAAGATTAGGAGTTTATAAAATATCAGAAGTGACTGGCCTCAACCAAAGTTAAAGTTCAACAAACTCAAGAAAAGATGCAGAGAAATAATGTGCGGTTATTTTTTGCTCGGACCAAAAGAAAGGAGGAGGAGAACATGACAGGGCGCTGGACATGAAACGAACCTGGAATGAAACGGAGCTGCAACCTTTGGTAATGCCACGGACCACCTCTGATCTGTGATTGGTAGCCCGACATGAATCAAAATGATCGATTGGCCCCTGGTTCCCACTGTAGCCTGTGGCCTGGAAACAACATGGCCGCTGACCCCCGGCGTGAGCCACAACCAGCAGCAATCACAGCCGATGGTGTGATGAGGTCGTCAGGTGAGCGCTGCATCAAAGGCCGGGATCGGTGTGCAGAAGTGGCAGGGAAACCATTTCTTCATTACAGTTTTTTATCCCTGTAATAAAAATCGTTAAAAACTAAAAAAGGGAGAGATTTGGTGCTAATCTGGAACTTCAGTGGAAAAAGCTCCGAATTTCCTTTCTCACACGCGCTGTCGTCCAAGCCTCATGGGAGCGGGGCCCTTCTCATGTTCACCGAAAACTGTAGCCGTCAGTATAAACAGCCAGTCAGACTCTGGCGCCCCTACAGAGGTGGATTACAGCGATCCATGCAGTAAGCTCAGAGCACGCTGTGCCATGCACGCCTTCCCTCCAGCCTGGTTTACATTGCTGCCGGCACGCCGCTCTAAATCCACTCTCTGGGGCACGCGGAGGGTGAAAAAACGCGACGCCCACCCTTTAGAACTCCCATTAAGTCCCGCTTTCACCGGCTCCCATTTTCCAGAGGGTCAGCGTTCAAATTTGATTTCACGCGCCGCGCCGGCGATGCCGGCTGGCAGCGGCTGTGAGGGACTCGGGGATGAGGGAGAGATTATCCGACAGCCGAGAAAGCCAAGTAACGCTGACCTAATTGAAACCAAACGACCTCTCTGGGCAGCTCGCGGAGCACGATTTAAATCCTCGTCCCAGCCACCTCTGTTTACTTAAAAAGAAAAAAAAGGAGTTAAGAAAAAAAAAAGACAAATGGCAAGTTTCTAATAAATCGACACCCAACACGGCCGATGAAGTCACTGGAGATGAATTCAGGCCGCAGCCGAGTCAGAGAGCAACGAAAACAGCTGCTTTAAATAGATACAATTAGAGCGGGCTCTCGCTGCCACAGAGCATCACAATGCTTTCATTAGAGTGTCGGGCTGAATTTCCAAAGATGGCCGC
Source organism: Malacoctenus triangulatus (assembly GCA_032274725.1). NCBI lineage: Eukaryota > Metazoa > Chordata > Actinopteri > Blenniiformes > Labrisomidae > Malacoctenus > Malacoctenus triangulatus. The sequence continues at coordinate 21,534 of JAUESE010052962.1, forward strand.
CAAGAGATTACTGCTGACACATTCCTGTAAACTGTAAAAGATGCATCAGGCCCCAGCTTTTTAGGGTTTTGCCAGTCCCGGCCTGGCAGCCGGCGCTGAGGACCGCAGTGCCAGGAAAGAGATACGGCTGTCCCTGAATGAGGGCTTCCAGCCAGACGTGCCGGAATGGAAAGTCAACCTGCAGCCTGCGTGCACGTGTCTGTGTGTGTGAGTGTGTGCACGTGCAAGAATGCGTGTGCGCATCCCGTCCGTGCGCGTTGGTATCGGCTCCAAGAAGTAAATAAGTGTAAAAATGACGGGCTGAACGCGAATGATCAAACTTCAAAATGCGTTTGATATGGCTGTGATCTAATGGCTGTCTCACACACACGCTCACCTCCCACTGTGCCGTCTCCCTCTAAATCACCCGTCTGCCTTTAATTCATCATCTTATAATTTCATCCGTACAAATGTGGAGTGGGCCAACGTTGTGCATCACTGTTTTATCCCTCGTCAAGCCTTGAGTCAGATACTCTTAATAAATGGCTGAAAATAAATCACATTAGATAAGAGGGGCCAGTTGGTTTTTCCCATTCCCAGACGAGAGTGAAGCATTAGCGCTGTTTAGTTTCGCGCGGAGGACTGTAATAAGTCTTTGAAAAGCCTCCCAGATACACAAGATGGAGAGCACACACGCTGCCGTCAACCGCTTCCAATCAGACCCTGCTCGGGACACTTCAGGCGTCTGCTCAGTGTTGCACCCCGGTTGCAACTGATGCCTGTACAAAACCTGTAACTCCCGTTTTTGGTATCTGGTGAACCGCTCCCTCTGATGTGGTTCCTCAATATGAACGCCAGAGAGGCGATATTAAAACAATTGCCGTAGCCCGTCCGACGCGGTGATTGGAGGCAGCTGTTCCCAGAAGCCCCGGGTGCTTTGGGGGGGGGTTGCGGGACCAGCCGAGCGTCGGGACGTGGTGGTTTCTGTTTCAGTGCCACCCACATGCACGGTGTCTGGGGCGGAGCGTTTCCCAGCGACGGTGCTGGTTCGTGTTCAGTCCTTTGAGTCTGACCTTTTTTTACTTTTAACTGAGCCATTCTCGGGATTGAGTGCGAGCACAAAAAGAAGTTTTCTAAGCACCACTTTTGAATGCGGTTCTGTCAATACATCACTGACAAAACCAGCAAGAAGCCCGATCAGCATCCACCTTGCAATGTGTAAAGGCCTTATAACACAGCTCGGTTTGTTCGCAAAAGCAAAGAGGCTGCATTTGAGGTTAAGCTGAGTCGTTACTTGTTGTTTACGTGAATTCTCAAATGTCTCGTGACCCATTATGACCAGACTGTGGAGTCTAGACCAAATGTAAAACTGTTGGACGTCGATATGTGTTGTTTGATGGGCTGAAACTGAAGCTTTTGTCCACACGGTTGTTGGTAACAACTAATTCTCCAATTGCGGTATCATACTTGAATTCATGGTGACAGTTATAACTTGGTTTCTCCTTCCAAACCTAACTTGAACCAGGTGTCTGACTGGCTCCGGCCTGATGACGTTGACTTGACTCCGAGACAACTGCAAGTTTCGCTCAGACATCCATGAGAACGTGTGCGGAGCGAGGTGAAAGTGGAGCCGCGTTCGTGATGATTTGTACGAAGAATCTTGGTCCAACGTTTTTAACGATCCATATCAAAAACTTTTAGACGCGCACCGTATAAATGATCTGTGTTTAAGGAGAACGCAACAATGTGAAGGAAACACCGTAGTCAGCATTTATGCTTTTAGAGGTCGAGTGGAGCAACAATAACTCACATTTATCAAATTAACATTTTCCAACACAAATCATAAAGACGTACTTTTACAATCGATGCATGGCATTACAAGTCTTACTTTTTGTCCTTTTCTAAATCCATTAAAGCATTAAAAAAGTTGAAAGCTTTCATAAAGCTTTTCAGTGTTTATAAGTCAATACTCGTTCATTGAGGTTTCTTGTCATAATACTAACTTCAGATGGTCCATTCATTCAGTGCATTCACAGAACACTGAAACACTTCTCAAGTATTTTGAAGTTGCAGGTTTAATAGTTTCTGTGCCGTGACACGACATGCAAAGTCCCATCATCAGAGGCGCTCAATTAAAACTAATTGCATGACTCTAATTGTCGAAAACTTCTGATATGGAGAAAAGACATATGTGTTTTGTCACTCAAAAGAATAATTAGCCAAATGGGGATTTAGTTGCGCTCGCACCTTTAGCTGGAAATGTCAATGACTACAACGCTTTGTGGTTGCCGCATCCAGCGCTCTGTGTCTCCTCATGCTGAACTGTAAGTAGTGAGTTACCAGGTGTTACAGGAACAGTGTCAGTGAGGGATCAGGGAATCTACCAGCAGACAGTCGCGTGTTTCGTCTCACAGATTTCTTGTAGTGTAAAATGATGATAATTTATACATTTATCGGTGATCCCTGCAGAGAGTCATATCATTCCCATCAACAAACCCTTCTGTGCCCCCCTTTCTTTTAATACTACGGTAAACCAGCCAAAGCAACATCCCATCAAACATGATATTTCATTATATACATGTGATTATATGATCTTGGAGACCTGACCCACAAAACATCCACGACTCCTTCAGGTGTTCCAACGTCAGACTGGGATCAGCGCGTGACGAGGCGGTCGGCGTGCGGCCAGCTTTCCTCGCCACAGTTCATGCCACACTTCACCACCAAACTCTCCGTGATTGTGCAAATCAGCCGCACTCATTATCGTTGTGTTAAACGAGTTCTGATTGATGTGCTCGCTTAAGCGCCCAACCGTCCCATCGCGTTGACGATCTTTTGAATGTCGTGAATGTGTGTAAATATTATCAATCCACTAAATGAGCGCAGCGTCTTTATGTTGGATCTAATGACGGTCTCTGCTAATGTGCCCTATATGAATAAAACAGCACTGGACCATTGTCTTAGCCCCTCCCCCCCCCTCCTCCTCCACCTAATCAGTGGGTTTCTGGCACAACATTAACCAGGACGCTGGTGTTTCTGTGGAAACTGGGTAATGATTTGGACTACCTGAACACTTAATTGAAAACATACCGCTGCAGCCTCCATGGGAGCTGTTGTAGGTACACGTTAAAACAAGGCTGGAGTGTGAAGTTAATTGATAGCACATTGTCCTAACTAAACATGAGACATGAGACCAGTCCAACACCTGTTTTTTTTTTTTTTTACGAACGCGCAGAAAGACGGAGCATTAATCTCGACCGAGAGAGAGAGAGAGAGAGAGAGAAAGGGAGGTGGGCGCTCGCTTTTCCCCCCGCCGGTCGTTCGAGGGCAGACAGCGGGAGAGGATCGGACATCGCCGCCGCAGCCAATGGCAGCGACGCTGTCCTGGCGGGCTGAACTGCGGGAAAAACAAAGTCAGCGACTGTGGCGTATGGCAGCCATTATCTCCCTCTGTGATTAAAAGCAAGAGTCTGTCCCCCTGCCTCCAACCCCGGCCTCCGGCCAAGCCACCGACCACAGCTATTTCTCCTGGTCCCTGTGTAGCATTTAATCATGTGAGCGCTCTTGACTATTGTGGTCAGGCCAGTTTATATATTGGGGAAGGGGAGGGGGGGGGGGGGGCCAGGAGAGGAAGGGGCGCGATGGTGTGGCCGAAGGAGGACGTGTGGGCGAGGAGT
>JAUESE010052975.1:5479-20418 GCA_032274725.1 Malacoctenus triangulatus
TTCAAGGTTCACAGAAACAGACCAGGTCTTTGGCCGCCGCAGAGTATTTATACCATCAATGTGTTATTTCGCCACGGTGGAAAAAAAAAACGCTGCCGGTACAGAAACACTATGTTTGTGGAGTTAAAGTGGGTGAAAGTGGCTCCTAAGCGAGATTAAAAACTAACAAGCAGCCGAGCTTGCGAATAATGGATGAAATTATGCGTCGATACATAACATTTGGAGCAGGTGTGTAATTCGCCTCGTGCATTTTCCCCCCGCAGAGCTGCGGGCTCGGAGAGGGAAAAAAAAAAAACATCAGCGAGGTGGAAAAGGCTTCAGACGGAGCGGAATCTTAAGAGGCTGCCGACTGTTGTCGCAGCGAGGGAGAAGTCAGCATTGTTCACCACTGACAAGTGGTTGGAGGACCTGGGAGACACCCCCCCCCCTCCCCTCCACCCTCCACCACCACCACCACCTTTTATCCCATTCCTTCTGAGCGGTGAGCAACAACATATCTGCCGGCGCCCGCCGCTAATGTGACAGCCCCTGTAATCAGCCTGGATCTATTTTCCTTTTCCTAAAGACAAATTAGACATTAGGCCTTTTATCGCCATTTAGCCGAAATTATTTAGACAATCTTCTTCTGACGGAGGCGCAGCCGGGCGGCGTGCGGACAACTTTTTAATTCTCCGAGCGTCCCGGCTTCTAAGTCGATGGGAGCGTACACCATCTATAATTAGATGCCAGTCATAATGATGGGAATCGTTGTCGTGCTGTTTGAATTAGATTAAGGTACTGTGTGAATTAGATTTCAATCTCCAAATAGCCTGGTGTAGGCGAGCGTCGTTAGGCCGTGCTTATGAAGCCCTCGGCCACTCCATTAGGTTGTTTTCTAATTAATTTCGCAGACTGCGCCGGGTGTGTAAATATCAGGTAAAAAGAGAGGAGTTGGGAAAAGTCAGTCGGCTCTGAATGAGCTGCTCAGACACGGGAGAATAACACCTTTCATGAACTACTTCCATACAGCTCAGCAGCTCCACCAGTTGCACCCAAACCCCCCCCCTCCCAGTATACATCGCCTGTTATCGCAGTGAGTGAGAAGGAACGCTGAGCTGCTCTCCATAAGGCGCGGCCGGCCTCATCCATCAGCATTAACACTCCAGCCGAGCTCGGCTGGGGTTCCTTATTGCTGCCCCACCAACATAAACTCCACTACAACCACGTTGGCTGCGAGAGACTAAAAGCACAGTTTTTCTCAAATGTATTTACATACATTTACAAATATGATTAGTGGAACAACAAATGGAGCATGAAAATGTGTCCTAAGTGCCATTTCTGGAGGGGAGAACGCACACTAAAAACAGTAAATTGACAAAGTATGTTGCATTTGCGGGTCTATTTTGTGGTCGGCAGTGCGGATAACTAGCTGAAACAAGACAACGTGACATTACTGGATATTTTGAAGGCAGAAAATGATTTGAGCTGATAAAAATATCTTTTTCTTTAGCCTTGGTGCAGCAGTTTTCAAAGAGCGAGAGCTACTTCCCGGCATCGCCATTTCACACCGGCGTTCAATGATCACACGGGGAGACATTCATCACTCGCTGGAGGCGCGGAGAGCAATTTCCTCGCCGAGCGGAGCCTCGGTATGCCGGGACGCGGCGCGAGAAGATCCACAGCTCTTCCTCACGCTGTTCGCATGAATCGCATCAAACTAGCGCGCGGTCCGTGATGAATGTTTACTGCACGAGCTTTAGGAGACGTCCTTCAGCTCTCGCTGATGCTTCAATGATCAAAGCCGCTTCCGGATTTGGATAGCTGCCGTCTTGTTTCGTGACCTGATCCGGGGTCTGTGCAAAGTTTGGTGACACGATATGGTCATAAACTAGACGGAGAAAGGAACAATTCAATTCAGCGATATATGCTGAGACTGCAACCACATTTTTAGTGCACTTTACATTATCTTCAAGTGTATTTCTCTTCACTGTTGACCTAAATGTACCCTTCCTTTTGCCCTTATGTTGGTTATGTAATGTTATCACCACCTACGAGCTAGAGGTGGGAAAAAACACACACTGTGGAAGACAAACGGTTGTTCGACTGTCTGTGCAGGGACAAACAAGGATGTCAGGACAACGTGGGGTAAAAAGAAAAGCCTCTCTCGCGCTGATGTGAGAAAACATGAAAGTACGAGTGCATCAAAAATAGGCCACACGGTATAGAGTTGCTTCCTGCTGCTGGAGACAAACAAATACATATAAACTACATCAAAAACTGAACAAGACGGATGGATTTGTGCTGGAATAAGTGGGCCAGGTGCCACAGGAGCGCTTCGCTGATGCTTCCTTTCACAAATTCAAGAGAGACGTGCTCTTGTTTTTGTTTCCGAGTCTGATTCAGGAAGAAAAAAAAATAAAATAAAGCAGAGATAATCCAAATAAAAAGGAGCAGAGAGTGATGGCTGCACACAGGGAGGGGGGATGAGGGTCTTCCATTAACACAGGAATGGACACTGAAAATGAGTGCGAGGGAGCCCAACAGGTTCACGTGGTCTCTGTTCAGAGTGTTCCCATCTCACTCGTACACCGTCTCTGCGTCCGTTTGTCCTTCCGCACGACTTGGTCGGGGGGATTTGGTTGGACACGGCGGCCGCCAGCGCCTCTTAAGACACCCGGTTACAATTTTACATCTCATTTGTTGGGTCAAATCATCCGTCAGCGAAGATGCTGCCAATTACCTGTTCACCGGCAAGTGCCAGCTAATGAACTAATTGTCCTCTGGTCCCCTTTATGTGCTGTGTTTGATTTATTCTAAGGGAGGCATTAAGGCTTGTTTTCCACTGCATCCATCAACACGGAGAAGCTTGTTGGTAATTTGTCTTCGCCAGACAAAGTGCTTAAATTAGGAGGTGAATGTGCAAAGCCAAAATAGGCTTTTAGTGTGATTTATGTAGATTTGAATGTTGCTATTTAGGATAAAAACAGGCTCAGAGAATAGGTTACTTTGAGACGTTTATTCAGGTATCAATCTAAATGTTGTCATGAAAAGCCAAACATACATTTGATATTTATACTTCTCCTAAAAAATGTTCAATATTTTGTTTCCCTTGCGCGGCGTCGTAAATTTATGCACATATTTGTTTCGCGTTAACCTTGATAAATGCCAAACCCTTGAGCTGAAAGATTTTTGAGCTTTTCCCAGGCAAATTTATTCATCTCTTATTTGGAAAGTGACACTGAATGTCGGCGCAACAACGCGGGGAAGATCAAGAAACACTTTGGATTAACATAAAACGACGCAAACACTCCAGGTCTGAGCACCTCTGCTGCCCGACCACCACTCCCAGGAACAGATGCCACCACCTCAAACGCACTTGGGCTCCAAAGCTTGCAGGAAACGCCAAAAGTTCGCTTGCCAAGAAGCTGTTAGCGGATTAATGGAACTGTACCGAGCACTGAAAGTGTGTGAATAAACTTCCTCCTAAACTCCAGTTTGTTCTCAGAAGGAAAAAGGTTTTGAGATCCTCGTGAAGGGATTAAATGTTAAGCGCAACAACGGGGAGGTAAATCATTTTTATGCTTCGACTAAAAATAGAACGAGTGCACGAAAGCTTCCGATTTGAAAACTGCAAAGTTAATAATATGTAGAGATGAATTAGCAGCATCTTCCCCGCCTCCCATGTGGCCGCTCGGCTGCTTTGTAAGAACGAGATACCGGTATTAGAGGGTTTTTCTATCTTGAGTCAGGCTTCCTCAGGGCCGTGTCTGTCTCAATGCGGCTGCCTTAAGGCCTGGTTCAAAGGCTGAGCAAAGATAAAAAGGGTGGAGAGTGAGGGGGAGGGAGGGGGGAGAGGAGGAACAGAGATGATGTTGTTTGTCATTGCTTGTTAAAAACAAACTGTTGAAGATCACTGAAGGTCCCAGGCTCTCGCCAGTCACACCTCAGGCCTTGAAGAAAAAAACAAGTGAGGAGAAGGGGGGGCGCTCCTAATCAAAATGAGAGTCCTCTCAGCCCCCCCCCCCGTCTCGTTTCCCTCTCGGGCGCTGACTGATGCTGCATGGGCATCCATTACGAGGTATCCTCAGGGCAATTTGCCACCGTGTTAGGGGTCAAAACAGCTCTCAAAACAACATCTTCATAAATTTGCGGCATCGTTGGAATGTCCCCGCCGCTCCAGAATGCTTTTTCATCTGCGGCCCCTCCGGGTTCAGAGAGAGACAGAGAGAGAGGGTGGGGGGGGGGGTCCGGCGGCTGCAGGAGGGAGCATTACTGACTGCCCGCGCAGCACGGCAGCCACCTCGGGAGGCGGACGGCCCCGAAGATGGGCTGCGAAACGATGTAGATTAAGGATAAGTGCTATTCAAAAGTGGCATCCGAAAATCAATGGAAATGACTTCTGGGGACATTATCCGTTACGACTCTATATGTCGGTTAAAAGGCAATTTCCATTAGCATGTGGTCACTGAATGAAAAAAAAAAAAAGCCGGCCCTGTCAATCTCCATCTCCTCCAGATTCATTGGATATTCAGGCCATGAAAATGCAAATGGGAATATTTCCTTTTCATTAAATGCTTGTAATTAATTTCTTAAACAACGGAGGACCCCTTCCTGCACACATTCAATTTATTGGTCTGCAGAGGCATATCTTAAGAATTAGCACAATTAACCACTGCTGAATAATGATCACTGGGCCATCCGAGACAGCTCCTGGCTCTTTCCTCTCCATTTCAGCAACATTTCATCTAACTGCCTGACAATCGCGGGCCCATATTTGTTCAATATATGAACGCATGAATTATTGATACTCACTGCTGTATCTGTTGCCACTTCCCTGGGGTGCTGTCACTTCTCCATGATGTTAGATAATGAAAAGAGTGACGAGACAGATTTGCAATTTCTCTCTGAAATGCCTCTCTCCAGCTGTCTAAAGTCTTTTTTAAGGGGGCTGTCTGTCTCGTACTAACGAAGCAAACCGCGAGCCTCTCATGAAAAATGAAAAATGGATCCCGTTAAGAGCCAAAAAGCATATTTTTACTGTCACACTGTGTAAAAATGGAGCAAATCCATGTAGGTGTATTATGAGGAGGAATCCCCTCACATAGGTTTTTATGAGAGCTCCAGTTGCACACGGAGGCGACGGTCTCCTGCAGGGTTTTTGACAGCCTAACAGCGTCACCAGTTCGATGCAATGTGACAGAAAACCTTCGCTGCCCACAATCAGAAAAAAAAACAACAAAACAACTCATCGTGCGGCTTTGATTCGTCCCATCAGGCTCATGTGAAGGAGTTAACGGCGACGTTTTTTCCTCAATTCAAGAGAAGCCTGGTGTAAAAGTCATGGACAGGTTTTCTTTGACAAACACGTAACTCACCTTAGAGTGAATATCCATTTTGAATGTTTAACTGAAGAAGCAACGAATTTAACTTCATTTTCTTCTCGCATTCTCTTTATTTACTCGCAGCTTCGGCAGCGTCTCTTAAATTAAGAGTGCGTTCACCACAATGAGAGGAAGTGTCAGAGGATCAGGGACGTCGTCAGTGCAAACAGCAACTCCACATTACAAGTTAAAGGGAGAGTTTTCTGTTCAGTCTCTCGCGGGCGACGTATTTCGAGAGACTTCGTAAAGATCCTGCTGTTGTTGGAAGCGGCGAGTCTGCAAACTGGATGGGAAGCCGCGCTGTCCGCCTGTGAGAGCGTGATTGGATGTCTCCCGTACGACCGAACGTCTGCAGCCGGCTGACGCAATCCGACGATCGCGACGCGCGGCCGGAGCCCGACTGCGGGATGATGTCTTGTTTTTTTGGACTAAGCTGGAATCGCCTGCTGTCCGCCCCGCCGCTCAGCCGTGCCAAATCTTTGTTCTGCTAGTGCGACTCGATTGGCTATTGTCAAAAAGGATTTAAAGTAAGTCGGTGAGTTGGCTCAAGGCGCGTTTTTAATTTTGGCACCTCAAAAGAAGGATCCAAAGATATAGAGGAGCTTCGATGCACTGAGTGCTCCGTCTGCCCTTGTTTTCCACCGTCAGGAGCTTCTAACTTTTCCTCCTGCGACTTCAAACTGTGACACTACATCAAGCCACTTTACACGCACGTTTCGCGCACAACTTCCCTCCGTCTCAGATAAATAGCAGGCTCTGACACCGGCTCCTGGGAATAAAAGAGCAGGAGCATCTTTGTACACTCATCACTCCAGCACCAGCATTCATGGAGGGAGAAATCCGTCTCCGATGAAGCCATCCCTCTTCAGACAGCCGCTGAGTCGACCATAATGCAACGCGGCAACACCGTATTTTCCCTGATCCATCATCCGTCCGAGCTGTCACTGACAGATTCTTCCCCTAATCCGGGCCGACTCGACACGGCGTCGCTCTCTCTCGTCTCGTCGTCGAATTCGGAGAGTTTCGGCCGAGCTCGATTGCGGCGGGCGGGTGTCAAGGAGTGGTCCCGTGGAGCGATTGAGTTGGGAAAGTAAAAAGCACTAAAAAAAAAGGCTTTTATTGTGCTTGGGGTCAGCGCTATTAGCCTGTAGCCAATGAGGCACGTAACCTCGGAGCAAACAACTTTGTCTCTGAGTGGATTTCGTGGGTGTGCGGCGAGATGAAGAGGTCAAGCACATAAAAACTATCTATGCGCATGGAGATCTATCAGCTATGCAACTATTAGCATTCCGCCCCTCATTTTTATCTTCAACAGCAGCTATTAATGCGAATATATTTATAAGATTTCAAATGTAGAGATTCAGCTTGATAAAAATGTGCCAACACGTTTCTGCAGAATCCTAATTTATTATAATCAAGCCTAAAATCTCCTCAATGACTCCCTCCACTTATCTCCAAATGCCTGTGAATTTGAGGCGCTTATGTCATTATGCCATTATAAAGTGGAACATCAGTTCAAAATATCTCAACATGAAAAGAAAAAGAGCTCTCAATCTCATTTCGCTCGGCTCCCGCAATCCCTTTTTTCATTTTTCCCCAGGAACCTGGACCTTGATAGGCTCAGACAGGCGTATCAAGCCGGCGAGTGACACAGTCTTTATTACATGCATGGTGACTCAGGAGAGGATCCGATGAGTAAACGGCGAGGAAACTGTGTTTGATGCGAGGTGGCAGTTGTTGGGCGCCGCCGCGGCACCTGTGTGATCCGAGGGGACGCGTGGGATTTCTCGCCGGACGCCGGGATCCCGCGGGGGTTACCGACCCGACACGCGAGACGCACAAAGCAGACTAATTAGCCGAGTGGTAATAACGGTGTAGCATTAATAGGAATGAAGGCGAACAGCTGTGCTGGAGTTGTACACTGAAGCTGAACTGAAGCTCGCAGCGTTTTCAATTTAATGATAAAGAGTGTTATTAGCAGGAAGCAGTTTTCTATCTCGGAGCTCCAGGCCTTTTTATTATACAGCAGGCTTAATAAAAACACTGTACGTCCTGATTAGGGTGATTTCTAATGTATACAAGTCCGAGTCATACAAATAAAACATAGTGTTACCATTAGAATGGCTGTTAGGGTTTTTTTTCCACATAAGCCTATTATCCTGAGAGACACTGTGGCCACCTCTCGCATACAAAACGTCTCCGCCACTTTCGGATTGGAGAATTCATTTTTGACCCCAGACGCTGCGTTTCCAAAACAATCGCAGCCCAAAGTCTCCTGCAAAGCCTCCCAAACTCATTGTTATTTCGAGACACCTCTAATCCATTTACATCCAAGCTTTCAAAAGGCTCATTTTCATGCGCGCTGCTATTCATCTGTCGCAAATATTTGGGGGCAATTACGAGCAGTTATGAGGGTACTTTGAATTCGAACATGAAACAAAGCATATTTTTCTTCTCAGCGGTGCGCCGATTATATGGGAGAAAGAGGGAAGACAAAAAGTATCAGGATTGTGTGACGGATGAACTTTGGTGGCTTCGAGAGCTGTTAGGGAGACGTCTGTATTTCAGAGTTTTCAAGGACACAACAGACGCCGCGCGCCGCCCAGTTAAGGATGCTGTGAAACAGCACGATAATAGGGACGCGCTGCACGCGATAAAAAAAGATAAGCCAGGCTCCTGATAAGTGCTGAAGAACAAGCGGCTTTATAGTGGCCATGGAGAAGCCAAAGGGAGGGCCGGAGCCCACGCGAGGCCAGCAACAGCAATGTTTGTTTCCAGCTGAACAAAGAGGAGAAAGAATCCGATAACTCAGCTCGCGTCCAGGTGGATGTTGGTCTGCCTCCGGCCTTGGACATTTATTACATGTTTTACCCCTCGCTCGCTCTACCCGGCTTCCCTGTTCACATCAAATAAAAGCGGGAGGGAAAAAAAAAAAAAAAAAAAACCTGCATCCCCCAAATCTGAAGGGAAATAGTTGCGGTAAGAAACGGGAGCTTTAGAGGCCTTAACCTTCCTCCCACAGCACCGCATGTCACTTTTTCTTTGCAGCAAAGGTGGACCAAAACACTCTGAGCGAAGGGCTCAAGAAAAAAACACCCTGAAAAGCTGCTCCATTCTTTTTCAAAGCTTGCATGCAACCGCAAAGCCGATGAAACAATTCATCGCCATCAAGTCAATGTCCGACCTTAACGCCTAAAGATTTCCAGGTTTGCATAATGCAGCCATCAATGTGTTTGTCCATGTATACATCAATATTCTACAAAGTTTTTCTATCTGACTTCACCACCGCTCACAGACAAGTCAACATTATTGTCTGGAGGCTGCTGCACTGAACATGAGATCATGGTCATTTTCTGTGCCTCAAACCGTCTGAAAACCTGCAGCATGGTCTGAAAAACAAAGATATGTCAAGTCCTTCGATTCTTTCTCTCTATATGACGAACTCGACAGAGAAAGAGAACCAATGTGGCGCTGCTGTGTGCATAGATGAAGGCAGCACACCTGCTCTCTTGTCGGAGAAAGGATGCGCTGTGGTAATGTCTCCCTCCATAAAGCAGCGCCTGTATGCACAAGGACTTCAAGTATTGTGCCGTGAATCTTTATTTTGAAAGGCCTCTGCTTCCTCCCTGCTGGCCCGCAGGCTTGGCTGTAACCCCCCCCTTCTTTCGGAGGACTGGAACTGTGAGAGGGGGTGGAGAAAAAGCTCCATCACCCAAAGTTTCTCCCCTTTTCTCTTTCTGTGGCCTGGGGTGGGCTCGTTCCAGGAACGATACACGGGGAGAAGACACTTTTTCTCAGGGAGAGAAACACCTGCTGAGAGGAGGCTGAGCCACAGAGGCGTCGCTCCTGCTGCCACAGTCAGACTCCAAGCTTATAGCTCACATCATTGACAGCAATACAAAAAAATGATAATAGCTGCCATGCTAGAGTACGAAACTGTGAGGTGATTATGATACAACGAAGCAAAAACACGAGTCAGAAAAACTCCCGTCATTATGTAAATAGGATGATTAGGAGCTCGTATAGGAGGCTGGTTTTAATGTGAAGGAGGTGCTCGCAAAACGCAGACTCGCAGAAGGTCAGGTAGTTTCTTCCCGTTCTGAAATTGGGGGAAAACAAGTTAAATGTGGTTCTGGGAGGGAGAGCGAGTGAGACGTCTGGTGCACACTGCTGATTATGCATTCTCACCAGCACTCTGGCGGTGTCAAAACCAGCTTTTCTCAGTCAGACCCAAGTGAGACAGAGTTTGGAAGAAGCTGTGTGCCATTTTTTTTTCCCCTCTCTCCCCGACTCGACACCTTCTTATCCCCTCGTGTGGGAGCAGATGGGGTGACACACGACAAGCGCACAAACAGGGGGGGGTGGGGGGATGCTGAGCAACCTGTGGACAATCCTGGGAAGCTAAAAATCCCCCGGGTAGGATGTGGGAGTTCACTTCCCACTGCTGAGAAGCCTTGGCTGAACGGCGGTTTTGACTGAAAAAGAACTGGCTCTCATTTCCAACATACGGCACAATCGCCTCAGTAATAACATTACTTTTGGAAATGGAGCCTTTGGTTTATCCGCTTTAAAAGACCATTCCCCTCCACAAATCAACCCCGAGGTCAAGCCCGACATGCTGGCAGGGATCCAGTGTGTTTCACTGTCCTTTTTCCAAAGAAGCCCCATTAGCTCCCGGGGTGTTTTTCTGTGCCTGACCCTGCGCTCTGACCTTCCTGCAGAGAGGGACGAGGGGAAGGAGGCTGAGTTTCTCAGCAGGGATCACTAAAGCGTGTAATTCATTCATTAATCCTCCTCGCCTCAGATTAAGAATATGTGCGTGTGACAGATAAGTGCGTTGAATAAGCGCGGATGTAAAAACGTCTCGTTTTGGTGCGGTTGAAAAGAAATCACGCGTCGTCATTAATGACGGATTTTGCGTCTCATCGGGAGAAGATCCAGGTTCGACTGCAGGTGCAGACTCTGTCTCCGTCACAAAACCACCGAATTGTCGTTCCTCTGCAGCAGCCTGCATGTTGCACGCAGCACAACTGTACGATGTGCAGCGAGGTGGCGAGGTCAGGACGGACAGATGGCTCACAGTGGGAACTGGAACGAGCTGCCGCGTGAAAAACGCGCCGCCTGGCTTCAAGCCGTCAAAGCCGGAGCGAGTCTGAAAGATGTCGCTCCTCGCCTAACGCGAGTCACTGTGGTCGACTTCTCCACCACCACCCCCCTAAATCGGAGCGACATCAATAACCTCCACCCTCCAGGCTGCCTAATTGTAATGACTTTGCAACAAACGACACGTCACTGCCTTTAATTTAATTAACCTCCATCTTTATTGGCCTAATTGTTTGTGACAAGACGTTAGCCCAGACATGGTCTAGTGGGGTGATGGGGTAAATGATATGGTGACGAGTAATTAATGTGTTTCCTAATTGAACTGGAAGCCGTCGGGTTACATGTGGAGTCAAACTTCTCCCTGGTTGAACGGAGGGAGAGATTCCCGTGCTCCTCACGCGTCCGTCTGCATGTTAAACGGCAGGTGGAGATTTGTTTGTGTCTTCACAGCGTCTAAGATGTGGCCGGCAAACGCACCCGAGCACCTCTGATGTGTTCGCCGCGCAAAGCGCTGCACTGAGCTCCTCCGACTGGCTTGTTTGAGATAACCCAGGAGGACTGTGAGCACCCAAGGAGATACGGCAGCTTAAGTCTCAGAGGTTTTTTTGCCTTTTGTTTAATTAAAGTCTCCTTCTTACATCAAGAAAGCTTTGAAAAACTTCAATATTGAATAGCTCATTTGTCCTCGATGAATGGAACTACTGAATAAAGTTTAAAAAATAAAGCAGCAGTCCTCCTCTCAGAGCTAAACCGGTTCTAGTGTGAAAGGCACTCATCAAATATGGAGTCTGTCTGAGTGCTTTTTAAACGACTGGTTTTGCTGTTCTGTCAGGAGAAAGTGAGTGTGATTCGAATCGTCTGGCGAGTAGAAGATCTACCTCGTGAACCCTGCATACCTGCAGTCAGAGCTCAATGTGATGTTTTAATCAACGGCAAGGCCGGTCCAATCTGCAGGGACTTCAAACGCCTCATTCACAGCAAGACACTGCTGGTGAGGCTTCTGTAATCACATTCTAAAACACTAAATTCATGAACAATGTGGGGATCAAGCACAAATAACTCATGCAAAAGGCAGCTACGGTCAGGAAGCGTTCCCTACTATTCATTTCATTTATTCAGTGAAATACTCGGCGACAGTGGAGAAGCCAGGAGTGTGAAAAGTGAAGCGACCCACACCACTAATTTTGAGCAGGAGAAGCCGTCAGGCGGGTCACCACACCAATTAGCCCGGGCCAGTTTGACCTGTCACCAGCAGCGGGCTTTCATCCAGTCAGAAACTGGTCATCTGTGGCACACAAGGTTCTCCACACTGCTGAATCTCTCAAACTAGAAAAGACGACTTGAGCAGAAGTCTTTTTCTTTTTTTTTTATTTTTATCCCTCCCAAATAAATCGGGCACTTTCACAGTTTGGAGGAAAAAGCATCAAGTCCATCATTAAATGCTGCTTTGGCGGCCTTGGATTATTGTGAGGCGCAAAGTAAAAGTCTGCAGATAAATCTGGTTGCTGCACACAATTTACCGTCCACACACTTCGCAGTGAACAAATACTGAGTCGACTGCTAACAATGGGCAGATTCTCACCTAAAATGCTGCGCTAATTGGGCGAAGAGAGATTGTTTGGCTTTCCTGGGTGACGTCGGAGAACATGTTGACTAAAATTCAATACTGAATACTTGCAGCTGGGCTGAACGTTGCTTCAGCAGCAGAAGCTAGCACGCGGCAATTTAAGAAAAAAAAAATCGGAGGGAAGCGTCTTATCAGACAACGAGGCGGCGCCGTTATTCAAGGAGGAAAATTTCACCGGGCTGAAGCGTTCAACATGTGGCCATTGTTAGATTGTGACAGAAATCATTGATGCTCCCCCGCTGTAATCCAACAGGTGAGCGTGAGGACACCAGCTAATCCCTACAGGCGAGAAACTGTTCTGAAATTTGGCTCTTGCTTCTATAAATAGGTGCTCTCTGCTCTTTTAATATGACACTGGTTCTCCCTCTTCAGAAGTAATAAGACAATAGACAGGACTTAAGGATAACAAGGCCGACCAGCAATAGAAAGCCGGGATAACGAGCCTCCTGACAGACAGCCAAGGTAAAAAAATGGCAGCGAACTCGGCGCTTCCCCTCTCATTACCAGTTCCTCACCCTCCGGTTCTGAGCGAGCTGTGTTTGCTCGGCGTCGAGAATCTGCCGCGGTGCAAACTGTGACATCTCCTCCGCGCCGAGCCCGGGATGCTCGCCGCTCGCTTTTCTCCTTCTGATGACGTGTGCGGATCGAGTCGAGCATCAAATGCTGCGGCCGTCTGTAATGCTGCTGTGATCACCACTGGAGATCAGTGTGGAGGGGAAAACATGACCAGCAAATGGGCCGTTTTTGTGCAGGGCACCAGTTCAGCCGATGACTTTTTTCTTTTTCCTCTTTTTGACTGAATAATTTGCCCACATTGTTGCTGTGTGGGCGAAGACTAAGAGAAGAGTCTATTTACCAGCCCAAACTCTCCCCTTCTCCACTGCAACACAATTAGGTGTCCAACTTTTAAGCTGGTCCACATTTTTACTTTCTTACTATTTTTGCAACTGCATATTATTTTGCTGCTTTTTTTCCACTGTTGGGGTCGCAAGGCGGGACGCTCACTCTGGACTCGTCCAAATTTGATTTAAATGTTACGTCTGGTTATTCAATCAGCCGCTATGCTCTGTAAACGCTGGAGGTTGAACAAACGAGCGGTCACAGCACCGCTGCACCGCGATGCCACTTCACCTCGGGCTCTGTCTGCTTTATATTCCAAACAAGTGTCAATTATCTGCCCTTTGATGTCGATACCAAACCTTTTTTCGAAAGCGGGGCGGAGAGCAGAGGCTGCCAGAGTGAGCCACCGTGTTTTTGTATGCGTGGATGTGTGCGGGGAGGGAAAGGAGAGACAGAGAGAGAGAGAGAAAGAGAGAGAAAAAGAGAGATGCATGTATGCGGTGGTGTGGCTTTCAAAAAGCCTTCTGGTCCATTGGCACTCAAATGAACCAATCTGTCTCTGCACAAACATCGAGGGGTTAATAGGCTGCTCACCTTGGGGATGCCAAACTGAGAAAAAGCCCTGTGGGGGGGGGGACAGCCTCCTCCCCACCCCCCCACCCCCCCTCGAAGCCAGCGCCATCACCGCCACGTCCCCATGACTCTGCGAGCGGGGGGGCCTGATTCATGGGGCCAGCAGACATTACAGCGTAATGACCTCGCCTCAGTTTCTTACATTTCTGCCACTAAACTCTATAAATCCAGAACCGTTAAAGGTTCACACTGAGTGAGCACAGAGCAAATCAACCTGCAGATAGGGCGGAATAAAAGTTACCGGGCACTTCCACTAATTTTGTGCCTCTTCAGGAGTTTTCCTGCAGCCACCACTGGCACTTGGATCTACTGAGCGCCTTTGGACTCAAAAATGGACGTCTGAGCATGTTGAGCTGAAAGAAGGAGCCAGAGATTGGAAAAGATACAGCAACAGCTCCTCTTCACATGCGCCTTTTCATCAGTACCTGATGACGCCCACACAATCAGCAGGTTGCTCCAACGTGATACCAGAGATTTTGATGGTTTGTCATCGCATCACGAAGCAAAATGCCTTCTCAGCTCTCCTGCTACGCTTTGTTTCATCTCTGCTAAACCAGGAATAAAAATCCCTCCATAGGGTGATTGGTTTTTATAGCTTTAGTACTCGCAAGGCTGCTGATTGCTCAGTCTTTTGTGTGTAAACTTGAGGTAAGGAGAAGCGTCAAGCTCAATAAGCTAAAATTATGATAAGTTAAAAGTTCTCTGAAGCTGCCACTTCTGCAGTACACAAGAAAACAAACACAATCCTCCTGAGTTCACAACTTGAAACGCATCACCTGCTAAAGTTTTCAGCATGTTTTCTTCTTGCAGAACTACAACCGCGCCACACTGCACGTTCACCAAAAAGCACATCAAGAAGAGGCTTCAATGGCGTCCACATACGGGTGTTTCTTGTCTTAGGGCTTTGTTTAACGCCTTATATCACTGAAATCTGAACCTGATTATCGCTCCAGATAGACTTCCTTCTCTGGGCACAAATGAAGTTTGTACAAACACGGCCGGCAGTCCGTCGGACAGCGATTTCGCAAGAGACGGCGCGACTCACGGACCCCCCCCAAGATAAAGATCCAGCCAGGCAATTTGGAGAGTAGATAAAAGATCTGTGTCAATGTTTGCTCGGTGACGGATAGACAAAATGGTCGAGGCACCAATATCAGGAAACTGCAACCGTCGTCGTCGCGTTTAGACGGCTGGTGTGTTTACTGCCGACCAACATGCTGCACACGCAGGCAAAGAACAGGCGCGCTACATAAACACTTCTGTGTGCGTTAAGCGTATAAAAAGAAAAGCTATAAAATGTTCATTCATTCTTCAAGGCTGCATTTATGGTCGTTGCTTCATGTCTGGAGCTCTCCTGAGGGAAAGCGTTTACAGGA
>JAUESE010052988.1:0-25143 GCA_032274725.1 Malacoctenus triangulatus
CACACAAACACACACACACACACACACACACACACACACACACACACACACACACACGCACACACACACACACACACGTACATTTCTGTACCTTAGCAAATAGAAAGTACCTTAGCCAGGTTGGTCATCAAGCAAAGTAAACATCAACTCGTTCTCAGTTTTTGAATTGTGTTCGAAACTAATCTGATTCTATGTGTGTACTCCGTTTGACTGTCATCACTTTGGTGTCCTAACCTCTTTGGTTTCCTGTTGTCAGGTTTCGCACTGAGGTCAACTATGACGTCCTGGAGGTGCGTGACGGACGCTTTCCCTCCTCTCCTCTCATCGGGAGCTACCAGGGCACCCAGGTCCCCCAGTTCCTCATCAGCACCTCCAACTTCCTCTACCTCCTCTTCTCCACGGACAAGAGCCACTCCGACATCGGCTTCCGCATACGCTACGAAAGTAAGAGTCTCAAGCGTGTGAACTGCCAGACATTGATAACGTGTTTGCAATTTAAAATGAAGATAAAAAGCCCGTGTGATTCCTCCACCCATGGTCCCCGCCTGAAATGAATTCACTATCTGCAGGCAGAACAAATGAAAGAGACGTAAGCCTTGTTTACTGTGCCATATACTTTAAAAAGACATTCAATCTTGGCCGTATTATATATATTTATATATTTCGTCTCCCTGACATTTCATTTCGATGGTGAAGCCACACTTATTAATACCCAGATAATGACAAAGCAAATGAGTTGAGATTTTTCTGACAGATATTCCTGTTCTGACACATACTGCCAAGAACGAAATTGTTGCAGGCGTGCAGAGGCAGCAGCACTTTTTTCTGAATGATCCGTCTCTACGTGGTGCGAAACACAGTGTGGAACAGTGAATCCTGCATTTCTACCTGTGCATTCCGTGTCTTCAATCTTTGACATCTCACCAAAGACTGAATCAAACTTCAGTCACTCACTCTAAGCACTCTCTCTCATGAAAAATGATGCAAGGTGAAGTTGTAAACATCTCTTGTTTCCGTTCTGTTAACAAAGGTTATTCGGTTGGATCGTTTGTCAAGATTATTTCAGGGAAACAAGCTGCCGTTTCTATTTCTCGACCTCTACCGGACCCACTGATTATCCTGGTGATGAAAGCCTAATGAAGCTGCCAGCAGGTGGATGTTGACGTTCAGAGTTTCTGCTATGTTTTTCAAGCTTTCTTCCACGCTTGTTTCTCGCCCTCTCTCTCCAGCTTTGCAGCTGCAGTCGGACCACTGCGTGGATCCTGGCATACCTGTGAACGGCCAGCGACACGGCAACGACTTCTACGTGGGCGCTCTGGTGACATTCAGCTGCGAGGCGGGGTACACGCTCAGCGACGCCGAGCCTCTCGAGTGCGAGCCCAATTTTCAGTGGAGTCGCCCCCTGCCTAGCTGTGATGGTATGTTCCATAATATTGACCTAGAAATGAATAGTCGTCTGCCAGATTTCTCCCTCTCTCTTAAATGGGATTAAAGCGCCGTTCATTGTTGTGTGTTGTTACAGATGAAACATGAGAAATCATTTTGAGCACTTTGCTTCATATTGCATCACGTTCAAAATGCCATATATTCCCGAGTTATTATAAAATCCATATGAGATGATAGGATTTTTTTTTCCTTTTTTCAATGAGTCTTGTTTTAGACTTTAAAAGTTTCTGCTCCGTTTCATCAGAAATGTTTTATATGTTCAGCAGTGAGCTTACCCTTTGATGTTTCGCCTTTTCCTCATTTGTAAATGCTTTATATTTAGGACAGTATTGATTTCTGCCCACTCCTAATGATATTGATAATACCACTCTCTCCTTTTATGCTATCTTGAAGGGCACCTCTTGTAAAATGCATTCGCTGCATTGTGATCGCGCAGACAAATCGTGCCTTTTTTTCGCTGCAAATTTTAATTTTCTCTCCATGCCTGCTCTGACTTTCCTCCCCTCCTCCTCCTCCTCCTCCTCCTCCTGGTTTTTCTCTCCTCCATCTATCTCTCGCTGTTCCTTCCAATCCGGCGTCCGCAGCGCTGTGTGGCGGTTACATCCAGGGCAACGTCGGCACCATCTTGTCTCCCGGCTTCCCGGACTTTTACCCTCACAACCTGAACTGCACGTGGATAATTGAGACCTCCCATGGCAAAGGTTAGCAGAGGAATTCCGTGTCAACACATGCAGCAGTCAAATTCGATTTCCCTTACAAAGTCATTTCTCCCCACTGAGTGTCCTTTTTTTTTTTTATTTTGCCGTACAAGCTTGTCTTTGTGAGGCTGGAGTGCTGTGAGGCTGGCCTAGGGCGACGGCGCCAAGGGATGACTCTCCAGTCACGTCACCTTTGGTTGAGCACTCACATCAAATCGACACAGCCTTATTTGCAGATGCTCACTGTGCGTGGGTGTAATGTGTTTGATAAGTCAGAGGGGAGGAAGGCAGGGAATTGATGCTGTGCACATTAGGAAACCGAAACTATTGTGCCTCACTGCACTGCAGCGATGCGCCGCTCCAGCCAGTTCTTCTTTTCTCTGGCGAAACAACAAAAACTTTTCTTGAAACATGTGGTGTATGTTAAAGGCTGAACTCCAATGGCCTCCCCTTTCTCGCCCTGTCTTGCTCAGGTGTGCAGTTCACCTTTCACACGTTCCACTTGGAGAGCCCTCACGACCACTTGCTGGTGACGGAGAACAGCAGCTTCTCGCAGCCGCTGTGGAGACTGACGGGCTCCACGCTGCCGCCGCCTCTCAGCGCCGGCCTGTTTGGAAACTACACGGCACAGATCCGCTTCCTCTCAGACTTCTCCGTGTCCTACGAGGGATTCAACATCACTTTCTCAGGTGACAATGAGTGAAATCGGCAAAAACGAATGGAGGCTGTTGTGTCACTGTGTCTGCACGTGCGTGTGATAAGGAATAGACATTTTGCTCGTAGAAATAATCTCAGATTTAAGAAAAAGGTGGTTTCAAAAACTTCTGACATCATGCAGTTTTTACTTGGCTTCGTCATGGGATGTTGTCGACCGCAGGGGTAAAAATATAAACCGAGCCAACTCCACCCAAACATTGATAAAATGCCTTTTTCTTCTTCACTTGAAACGTTTTCCCCCATATTAGATAAACAGAAACAACCTCTGCAGAAAGTGTCTGTCGTGATGTCATTTAGTGTGATAAGCTCATTTAGCATCGCCTGAGAGGCTTCAAGGTCAGTTCTGAGCGTCGGTCTTTTGTGCTTCCACCAACTTTGGAGAGGTACTCAAGCACAGTTCACACTGCCGGTCGTCCGTGATTGTGGCCATTTTGAAGAGGGTGTTAGAGGACTTTTCTAAGTGTTGGTTATCTGTGTTTTGGAAAGGATTCAGCCAATTTATGCATGTAAATCAGAAAGGGTGGCTGGATAAATTCAAGGAGGGAAGAAACCACAGAGAGCACTCTCTGTTTCTTTCTAGATATAACACAGGTTCCTGCTCTCAGGAGTGTGTTCTAGAATACCCATCAAGTTTAGTGAATGATTTCATGTCAGGATGCTGAAAAGGTGTGCATATGCAGGCTGTGTATCACTGGGAGTATTACTGCCGTTTTTGCTTTAACAAACATCAAAGCATCACACAAAGAAGATTACAAAAAGGAATAAACGGTTATTGATGAGCTAAAATAAATAGCACCTCCCTCAGTGGGGGCTCAATGAGTGAAAGATTGAGCGTCGGAAAATTGTTTCATAAGGAACAAAGCCCTTCTGAGAGCTCTGCTTTGATAACTTTTAATAAAAGCCATATGGTTGTTTGATGCTGAGATGGCAATTTCAATTCAAAGAGGCTTTGTCTCATATAGGAAGATTTATTAGGCTTTTTATTGGTACAACAAAGAGAAAGGTCCTTATCGCTCTGATTCACAGTTTACACCCAGTTCCGCATCACACACAGCAGCACCGATAATGTGGTCACTTCAGCGTGAAACCAATTAGTTGAAAAAAAATTATACGAGAGTCGGTTGTTGGCATGATTTTCATACAGCAAAGCCGTTGGTTCACGCCTGGTCTTTTTTCTTGCTCCCTGTGTCACAGAATACGACTTGGAGCCGTGCGAGGATCCCGGAATACCACCTTACAGCACCAGGAAAGGACTGCAGTACGGCGTGGGGGACGCCCTCATCTTTTCCTGTTTCCCAGGTTACCGACTGGAGGGTCCGGCGAGGGTGGTGTGCTTAGGGGGCAGGAGGCGGGTGTGGAGCTCCCCTCTGCCAAGGTGTGTGGGTAGGTGGTCACATCCTTTATTTTGGCTGTTGTCAACCACGCCCCCCCCACCCCACCCCCCACCCCTCTCCACTCCTCCCAATGCCATGCCAGGACACGCGTCCTCACGCACACGACAGCAAATTAGGAAATGTACAAAACTGTCAGTCACTTTGGGAGATGAGACGGTTCCCGTCCAATTTTCCTCATTATCATCCTTCCGTACGCCCACATTTTGTCTCTTCGTTGGATGGCTTCCCAGAAACAGCTTTTTTGACCTTGTCCAAATTATATAGTGCAGCGGTCCTAATGAGGATGGCATTAAGAGGGAAAATATGTTAATTATTGATGCGGCCTGTTGTTTATCCATTGGAAACAGTCGGGGTCAAACTGCAGAGACTCGGGTCACAGTGTTGATTCTACGATGCAGGCAGAGTGGAACTTATGTGCGGAAACAAGAAAACATTTTAATTCTCATACTTTCAAACCTCCATCATTGACCCAGTTCTGTTATCACTGTGCTATGATAAGCATTATTACAATGTGAATGCAAATGGAAGAAAAACCCACTAGAAAACAGCATATATTAAGTTCTAATATCATTGACAAAATCTCCACTAAATTCGTAAACATTTAAAACTGCAATCAGAACACTTTGAGGAAAGTTTTTTTTATACATATAAATATATTATCTAACCCCAGAGGTAGTGCTTGAATTCTTTTCGGGTGTTTATTTCCATTGTTTATGTCCGTGTAAAGTAGGTCGAGCTGGATTTCTGAAACTTCTGAGCCTTCGCTCCGCTGCCTTTATTGCTCATGCAAAGTTGTCTGCCGTGTTAAGCTGCTAGTTTATAGTTTGTTGGTCTTTTCTGCCTCTGGGTGAATTCAGGTGTACGAGGGATGAGAGAGAAGACCTGTTTTGATATATATATATATACATATTATTCATATTTCCATTCCTCTGTCTTTATAGTCAGCGCTATTTGAGAAATATGATACTTTTCCGCATGCCTCCAAGTCAGTCCCATCACCTTATCTCACCTCGCTGCTTTCACAAAGTTATCAGTCGGGGTACATTTGTGGTCATTTAAATTCCGGCAGCAATTTTTCCACACAAAACTTTGTCCCCTTTTTCCCGCTTTTTTTTTTTTTTTTTCCTGATGTGATTCAGAGAAAGCAATTTTCAAATAGAGCTGAAATTACTGTTAATCATATTCAGATTGCAGTGCGATTATGATGATGTGCCATTCAACATTCAGGTATAGTCAGTGACCATATTCCTCTCCTCATCCTCTCTCCCATCTCCCTGTCCATGGCAGCATGAATAAATACGCTGAGTTTCAAGCATATAGCGATTGACATGTCCTCTGCTCTCTCCAACACCGCCTCCTCTTCCTCCTCCTCCTCCTCCTGCTGCTCCGTCTCTCCTCTTGTCGCTCCTCGCGCCCCGTCCCTCCGCTCCCTCTCTTTTCCTCTAGCTGAATGCGGCTCCTCCGTGACTGGCATGCAAGGGGTGCTGCTCTCACCCAACTACCCCGGTTACTACGGCAACGACCACGAATGCATCTACTCCATCCAGACGCAGCCCGGCAAAGGCATTCAGCTGCGAGCGCGGGACTTTCGGCTGGAGGAGGATGACATACTCAAAGTGAGGGGGCGGCGGGGAGTTGCAACCTTTTCCTGCGCGTGCGCAGTCTTGTTGGCGTCTCTGCGCGTGCCCACCCCGATCACCTTCGTTCAGATGCGTCCTCCCACTCTCACCCCTCTCCCCTCCTTCCAGGTCTTTGATGGCAGCAGTAATAAGGCGCGTCTGCTGGGGGTGTTTACAAGCAACGAGCTGCTCGACACAACCCTGAACTCCACCTCCAGCTCCATGTGGTTAGAGTTCATCAGCAATGCGGATAACACCAGTAAAGGCTTTGAACTGCACTTCACCAGTGAGTAACACTTTCTCCCCTGCACAGCAACACTGCTTGCATTTATGCATAATAACCACTCTCATTTTAACCCGTTTTGTACATGCTACATTCAGTTTCTCGCTTTTGCCGCATTAAAAAAAATGTCTCTGTTACTTTTCACTGCTTTTAAAGGTTTTGAGCTGGTGAAATGTGAAGATCCAGGCGTCCCTCAGTTTGGCTACAAGCGAGAGGACAAAGGGCATTTTGCAGGGAGCACTGTGTCGTACAGTTGTGACCCTGGATACACCCTCAAAGGCCCCGAAGTGCTCACATGCCTGAGGGGGGAGAGGAGGTCATGGGACAGCCCCCTCCCACTCTGCGTTGGTGAGTTATGTATATATTATTAAAGTTTTTGTAAAGCAGCAATCAATGCTTATCCACTGATCAGATGAAGTTTTCTTTTCTGAGAAACCACGTGTCTGCTAGCGATGCTTGGCTGCAAGTGAAACAATCAGGTCTCAAAACACATTTAGCATTATTATGTCGCCTTCCATCAGCAACAGTAAGTCTAATAGGTTCATATAGCAACTTGACATTACTGTGTCACATCCTGTTTTCAGCATTCTGTCAATTCCTTGAATTCCACTCATGCTGTCCCAAATAGCCCCAAAATATCCAGCTTGCAACAAACTGAATCATGTTGTGTCATACATTTTTATCTTGCAGTGCTCATCTGTGTTTTTACACAGTTTGGCACACTGCTAAGTCAGACAAGCTTTAGTTTTTTGGCTGCTGTCTGAACCATTTCACCATCCTAATAACAATGTGAATGTAGCAGCACAGGTTTGGAAAAGCTCTGTGGTCTCTTTTAGCTCTGCTATTTCGGGGCATCCATTTGGTTGCTTTCCCAGCACCTTATTCAGAGCATTATCTCATCGAAAATGACTGCGCTCCATTTAGCTCCTCGTATTCATATTGCATCACGATTGCAAATTCTCCCATTTCCACTTTTATTTTTTTTTTGTTACTAAAATAAAACTCACATCATTAAATGTGCTCCTCAGCGCGGAAAGCAGGTTTCTGTTAACCTCTTCTAGTCTGAGGTTTGATTTGTTTTTCAGGAGAGTTCAGCAAAAGTTACACCCGTCTGATCACCTTATTTGCATAGTTCACCCACAATTCACCTGTCATCTCTTGCCAGACACAAACATGCAATGCATATTTTCCACAACTATTAAAATCCTATTTCTTCACCACACACTCTCAGCCTGTGTAGTGTCATGTTAACACACCCAGAGCAATTTTTGGACCTTCTCCCAGGCGACATTTTGACAGTGTCTCAGAAAGCAGCCAGAAACTCACCAAGGAAAAAAAAAAAATAAGGCAGGCAGGTGTTCTTTGACATCAGCCAAGGTGATTAGAATAGTATTGCTCAGCTCCCTCCTCAGCCCAAACTGACAGGTAATTTCATGTCTGGGTATAAACAACATTCAGCAAACTGTATATCCCCGAAACACGTTTGTCCTCCCCGTGCTCTTTCCCGAGCAGATGATAGCTTAACAGCCAGACTGAATTTAGGAGCAGATGAGGGACTGTTTTCTGTTTGTAATGGTGAGATTATTCCCTGAATGTGAGGGCAGGCCGAGCACTGATGAGACAGGAACAGGGAGCGGGGCAGGAGCAAGGAGAATGAAACTGAGGTGAAGATAGTGGGCAGAGTTTGTGTCCTGGAAGTCCCACAGACAGAGAGTTGGCAGATTGAATGATCTTCTCCCTGCAGATCTGCAGGTGAACACAGATGCAGCATATATATATATATATATATATATATATATTTAGAGACTACTGGTGTAGATTACGGCATGTATATAAGGTACAAGGAACTGACTAATGGCTTAGGTCACATGATGTTGTGTTAAAAAACAATCCAATTACTTCATTTATCGCCTGAGTAATCAATGGAATACTCGATTACTAAAATAATAGATAGCTGGAGCCCTGCTTACCATTTTGTCAGATATCGTTGCATCATGTAATGTGCTGAAGTTTAACGGCTCCACTGTAAAGTCTTTCTTCACAAAGGTGATGATGTTAACTTTGAGTTGCGATTATAGCTCAGCTTTAATTAAACCTCATGTTTGTTTTTGAGCTTGTAGATTGCAGTGATGCTAAGCTGAACTGTGTCATACTGCAAGGTTTAAGCCTTCCTATTAATATACATGGGGGGGGTTAGAATACCTAATGCAGTGGCTTCTGAGAGTATTTGTTCATATTAATGTCCAAATGGTGGACCAGCTGCAGGCGCATGCAAAAATAAATGTGTATGCATTCTGTGTTTGGTTTGGGTTTTGCTCTTTTGGGTTGTTTTGGTTTTTTTTTGCATGATGGGAAGTAAACCTCATCTTAAAACTCAGTCACAGGCTTTCTATTCTCATTCAGGGAGTACAGTGAAACTGCTCCGAGTAGCAGGTGAGAGGAAGACGGAGGGTTGGTTTTAGAAAGAGGGAGACAGAGATTGAAGGGCTGGAGGAGCTGAGGGAGTTCTAGCATCATGGCGGCATTGAGCAGTCGTTTCTTAGGTCATAAGGCAAGAAGAAAGAGATGGCTTTGTCTTACTGTGATAGATCACCGACGTCTCCTCTCACTCCATGAAACAGTCAGGTTTCCTCAACGAGAAAAAGCACAAGAGTGTGAAAAGCTGGAGACAAAATCCTGGCAGCTGATTCATGTTTTCCCCATTTTTGGAGTTTAGCTCTTTTTGCGAATTTCTCCTCATTTATTCAATCAAAAATGAAACTGCCAATGATTTTTTGAAATAAGTGTTTCAAACTGGATTTGTGCTGTATTTGCAATGCCAATATTTTCAGTTGTGTGTTTCAGATTTAAAATCATAGACAATAATGTGGTTCGAATGTGTCTTACATGAGGGAACTAAAGTGTGTGAAGAGACCCTGGAGAAAGAAAGGAAGGAAGCGAAGCGTTGTTTAGATGACTCATGTTCAAAGGAAGGACAAACACGTGTGATGTGAAAGGAAAAATGTCAGCTTGTCCCTGCCAACGATGCTGACATGTCTAATGTAGTTATTGTTGTACTTCCCACTCACTGTTTACCTCTTAGTTTTTTTGCTGTTGTTCGGTACAGAGTTCGTTCTCCACAGATGGGTTTCACACACGTTGTCATCACTGTTGTCACAGTACAGTCGTCAGACCTCCATTTGTATTGAAAGAAGCTTTATTTTTCTCTCAGTGGAAATAAAAAAAAACTTGGACTTTTAACATCTTCTTGTCAGTTAAGATGGCCTCAAAAAGTGAACAAAAACACTTTAAATCTGATGTTGTTGGAGATTTTTTCCCCCTCCGAGTGGGAGGTGGTAATTGAAGGAGGCCTGGAAATTGCTTTTCAGTCACCGAGCGTTTCTGATAGCAATTCATTACTTGAAGGTGGTTTAAGGAAGAAAAAAAAAACCTCCATTCTTCCCACTGCTGTCGACAAAATGTTTCAGGCCTGCGATTTAGCTTCACACTTTCACAAATGTGTGTTGGTGTCCTCAACTTACTTAGAGACTGAGCTCATGTTGCCTTGTGAAACTGTGATATGATAGTGAGAAACCACACAGACCGAAGGTACCGCTACTACACACACACACACACACACACACACACACACACACGCATAAGTAACGCTCAGTCAGTGATTGACACTCGTCTAATGAACGAGTGATTCTTGACAAGTCTCCCGCTCTTTTGCTTTGATCTACCTATCATGTCGCTCACTGTGACTTTAATTTGACAGACACGCATCTGCTCTGCACCGACATACTATTTTGTTGTTTTTTTTTCCTTTTTTTGACATTGATGCCTCAGAAAAAAAACTTGGACATTCACCACGTCAATCAAAGTATCTGTGACAAAACTTGAGATTGAACTTGCGGCTGATAAATTGAATATCGTGCTGAACAGTCAACAAGTCCATCGGCTTTTAAAGGCAACACTCTGAGCTCACGGTGGAGGTGGTGGATTGCCTTTGCTGATGCCAAGTAGACACATCGAGTATATTGAGTTGGCTGCTTTCCCTCCTATCAGTCAGATTGCAAGAGAGATGATGGAGTGCATCACATCACATTTGACTGCTCTGTCAATAATTAATAATGATGAGAGGTAACTGATGGGATGCACTTTCCTGAAAGTAGGATCACACCGTTTCTGGCATAAGTATCGTCACCTCCTTGTATAGTTTTCTTTAATTCTGTCCTCTTTTTCTCCCTGCAGCCGAGTGTGGGGGCACCATTAAGGAGGAGCCCGCGGGTCGGATCCTGTCTCCGGGCTACCCGGCGCCGTACGAGCACAACCTGCACTGCATGTGGACCATCGAGGCCGCCCCTGGAAGCACGATTAGGTCTGAGCAATCCCCTTTGATTTCCTCTTTCCGCTTGCGTTCTACTTTCCTGATTATATTGTTCTTTTGCAGGCTTTCTTTCAATCTACCACCTTTCAATATACTTCCAATTTAGCCCCCCACTTCCCCCCTTTTTTGCAGTGGTATTCATCACTTTCACAAGCTGCTGTGTAATCAATCTT
This sequence comes from Malacoctenus triangulatus, assembly GCA_032274725.1. NCBI lineage: Eukaryota > Metazoa > Chordata > Actinopteri > Blenniiformes > Labrisomidae > Malacoctenus > Malacoctenus triangulatus. The sequence continues at coordinate 10,700 of JAUESE010052988.1, forward strand.
CAGCCAAGCTGCTGTTGGCCAATAGCTGAGTTACCACGGGGTGAAGAAACGTCACCTCGGAGCCTTCAGGTTTCAGACGAAGCAAAAGAAAAGTCAAGTATTTCGAGTTCAACAACTTTAGAAAATTCAAAAGAGAAATTCCGCAGAGAGTTTTAATTGTAGAAGACTTTTTATTTGCTGTATAAAACGAATCGAAGGTTCTTTTGAGCAACATTTCTACTGCCATATTGCTGGCTTCGAAACACCTTACATTTTGGGTCACTTCTATTCACCTTCATTCCTCCTGCTGCGGTTGTCAATCAGTTCTCCTTTTCCTCACCTCACTCCGCTCACCTGGAGTCACCCTGGTAATTGAAAGTGCAGACGTTCCCTGCGCCCTCAGACAAAGAAAGAACACCTTGTGGCTCTTGTGTGTAATCACCCAATTTGGTCTTCTTATACATGCAGGTGTGAGATAATACGAGGCTTTGCAGAATATTTTAAACCCAAGCACAGTGTCACCAACTCACACTATATTTTCACCCAGTGATGTCCTTGGGCATATTGACGCCTTCCCCCAGCTGGTGTTAGCTTCATTATGAATCCATTAAGGTGCTTAGGACTTTAGGCATGTTAAATCTAGTGTCCGTTATACATCATCAAGCCTCTGATAACGTCCATGTTTTTGACAGCTTTGAAACGGGCGAGCAATAAGCCACAAGCACAGCAGGAAATGGGTACATTCATGTTATTAACAGTGTTTATGCGTCGTCACGAAGAAGCAATGTAAACTAATGTAATAATCTTGTAAGCCCATATACTTGAGGGAACAGCGCTGGGGGCGCGGTGCTCTTCATGGAGAATACCGTTAAATCCATAAGTACATGTGTATGTGGAGGAACACGCGGAAGAGGCAGGGAACACAATGGCTGGTTTAACTGGGATGGCTCTAATCTCTCTTCTCATAAATTGGATTAACTTTTCTCCATGAAAATCACACGCTCGTCATCATAGAACATTGGATCATGATGATTTGTTTATTTGAAATCGAATGCCTCATGCATGATGGGGTAGATCATTGGGTTTATATATATATTTATACATACATGTGCGTATCTATGCATTCGATAAGCATATCTCTTTGGCTGTAGGGAGTAGTCAGGATCATTTTAATCATGAATGTGATGCGGCGGCAAATGCAGACAACCTCTTTGACCTGCAGACACCAGCGGCAGTCCAGTTGTCACATTCCTACTTTGTTTCCAGCGAGCTTTCCCTGTCGCTTGTTTCAATGGCTCCTTAGCTTCAATTCAACCCTGGCTTTCATTCACTTACATTGTGCTGTGGTAAAGCAACAAAAGCCAAGTCCCAATAATTTCAGACAGCACGGCGTGTACTTTTTCCCTTCACTGTACCTTTATGTATCATTTTGCATAACGCTCAGCCCCGTGCGTTCTCTTCATGGGTTTCTATGTGCCTGTGTGCCATCCCAAAGCATGCACATCTGACATTCCCGGGTCCCTGGTGAATGCTCAGTTAGGTTCATTAGTACCTTCACTCGGAGTCCCTGGCATTCCTCTGCATGGTATGCTCCATATCCATGCCTTTGATCCTACGCACGCAATTCATTATTGAGAGGAATTTGCAATGCATTAGCCCAGGGAATCCTTGTATATCAAGTGGTGGAGCTGAAGGTAGCACACTAATCAAACTGTGCTGAGTTTATGTGGAACCAGAAGTTGGGCTGAGTGACAGCAGACATCTTAATAGCCTGCAGACCAGTTTGCCAACAGTTATTGACAGGGAGAGAATAAAGGTACACAGCAGCGAGTGGAATACAGGCATAAAGAGATAATAACAAGATCAGATGAGTAGCTGTGCTAAGGGAGCCAATGAGCCATTTCACTGATGTAACATTCAGTGGTTCCTGCTGCACTGATCAAATCAGAGATCCAGGCCACATAGAATACAGAACAATCATGCACATTAGTTTTCCAGTGTAGTTGATTCCCAGTTTTAGTGAGATGCTCATTGCATGCTCCCACAATTAAATTGGAGAAAGAAAATACGGTCTGTCTCCTGCTGGGTCACCAACACAATTGAACTCTCCCTGTTTGAAGATTTCTCTAAAATCAGTGCTAATCCCATAAGTTTGGAGAGTCCAGTTAATTTCTGATTGTTAAAACACAGAGTTGCAGTGAAATCATCAGTATTCTGTGTACTCTCCAGCATTGGGAGAGCCTTTTTAGCATTAGTTTCCTTCAGTAAGCCATGCCGACTGTTTATCAGTGCAGATAGGCTGTAATTTAACTAAGCACCTTTCTATCTGCCCTTGTATAATTCTCCAGCCAATTGCTCTGCAGAGCTAAAAACCTGCATAATACCGGTGGCATTAATTTGTCTGTCATCTGTCCCAACTTTATCGAACCCTAAAAATGTAGCGAGCTGCAGGCTCTGGGTGAGAAGCAGGGGACATCCTGGACAGCTCTCCCATTCGTCACAGCTCAAACACAGACAGACACACACTGTCACACACACACACAATCACATTACAGACATCTATTAACTGAGGCGAGACTTCGGACCGCTACGACGCCATATGTCACACATGGACATGCATTCCCAAAAGGTTTTTACAGATGTTTTTGAAATGTCACGATGATGTTCATATTTCAATCAGGTTATGCATCTGGGCTAAAGAGGCTTGTGTTTATGTAAGTCTCGAAGGAATACAACGTGTGTGTAGGAGGTAGTAGTATTGGAACGAGCCTCCACTTTACCTCAGAGAGGAAAAGACATATTGTTCATCTCTTCGCAAGTTGTCAAAATAATCTTTGACAGTCTCAGTTTGAAATATACACGTTACTTCCGACTGACTGGAAACTTAAATTCAGTTGAATAATTATTATCCCTAAATGAGTAAACACTGTTTGACACAAGTATCCAGACAAGCCAGAAGCGTTGGTCCCCGTGTCTGGTTTGTTCGCTGTCCTTGAAAGTCCATTATATGTATGTTTCTCAGTCCTGATGGATGATCCCACAGGGGCGGTCCCACAGAGGCCACTGCTTCACGGTGCCACTGCATTTAACCAAACTAGCTCAATTAGTTTGAGGCGAGCGGGGCGGCTGCAAGAGTCTGTTCGCTCCACATCCGTCTTCTCCCTCACTCCCTCATACCACACACATCCATACACACTCATACATACTTACTTATTTATCATCTTCATGCACACATACACCTCCTCTGAAAACTCCCCACAGGACTCGTGATTGCAGCTCCACTGTTTTGTATTCATATGAGTGTGCTCGCTGCTCTCTATTTCTCTCTCTATCTCTCTCATATGAATACAAAACAGTTAAGGCAGAATCAAAAGAGACCTGAGAAATCTCTTCCATCCTTCTCTTCTCCATCTCATCTGCTCGCGGCGATTCCTCTGACACTTGATTGAACTATTTTATCTTGTTAAGAGGGGACCAAGTGTAAAAGAGAGCCCTCAGCTGTAAACTTCAAAACATGGTTTCCTATGATTCTACAAAACGTTAAGTGCACACAGAGACCCAAATTTCCTTTTTCCTTAGCGAGTCGTACAGTAATTTCACATCCATCAATCTGTTGTTTATTCATCTCTGTGGCCCCTCCCCCACTCCAACCGATTTCACCTCGGCCCCTGAAGCATTTGTGTTAAGTGGAGAAGCTGCCTCTGAATGGACTCTCTCCCCTGCAAAGGCAGCGTTCTGCCTCCCCTGAAGACAACAACTTTGTCTGATTTGCAGTAAAGCATTTAACAAGTGTGAAGTTTTACACGCATGGACCACGCAGTGAAAAGACATAAAGAAATAGAACCAGCCTGGTCCATTAAATGAAAAGTGCAGTCCGTGTGTTCCACTGAGGCCTCGGAGTGAAAAGAAGGGAAAGAAGAGTGTTTTTACATGCCAATATCAACATCCTGTGCTGTTGTTACCTTCCCAGAGAACTCTTATCCTTTTTAACATCTTTTCTTCCGCCCTATCTCTTTATCCCGCCCTGCCGCCGTCACTCTCGCAGTAACAAGGAGAGATGCGCCTATTTAGACGCTACATAAAAGGAACCAATTATCCTAACATGCAACCCACGTCCATCCAATCCATCGAGCCACACGGCACAATCCCTACATCCCTCAGTGCTTCCTGGGCGCTCCATCAAACTCTTATCCCGCTGCCATCATCCACCTTTTCCAGCCGCCTTGCAATGATTAACGTTCGCCGGGGTTTATTTCTCCCTCCTTACATTACGCTTTTCGAAGAGGCACTACTTCCTTTCCACCCACTTCTCCAGCTTTGTTTTACCACATAAATCCAGAAAGGAAACATGATGCCTTTGGGTGCCTGACAGGCCTGAAGGTTGTATTCGAACATGACGCCTTTCAGCAGGAGCATTGATCCGACGCGTCAGTGGTGCTGCATCCTGCCATTGCTCATGCAAATCCCCCGAACAATCTTTTACGCCAATTGAAATCATCAGGACTCCGTCAATAGATGCAGATTCTCGCATAAGTACATACATCAGATGTATCTCCAGAGACGTGCGTGCTGCCTGTTTGTTGTTTGACACCCACTCTGCTGGTCTGTCAGCTGCTGTCGGTCCAACCAAGATGCCCCGCCCCCCCCAACACTAAACTGTAAACTTCAGTGTTTGATTCCCTGTGCAACAGAACAAAACACAACATGTTTAATGTTTAATTTAAGTTTGGCGGCCACCCGGTGGCAATTGATCCTCTGTGCAGCCCAGGGAGAAACAGACAGCTTTACCCGCTCCATCTTCTGGCTCCTCGAGCATCTCATACATAATACTCGTGTGTTTCAGGGTTGTGTTTTTTTACGTGCCGTATGACTATTTTCTTCAGCTTTGGATGATTTCTGTTCTGAATATCACAGGGTGTCATTCCTGCCTTGGTGAATATTGGCAAAGAGGAGTGTAAGTACAACGAGGAGGATTAATATTAATGCCAGCGCTCAGATATCGAAAGTTGGTAACGTGGTGTGCTGCTCCGTCGAGATAAGCAGGTTAATGACCGAACTGTATGTACGCTCAACTCCGCTGGTTGTGTCTGTTTGCCAGGCGTGAATGTTCATGTATGTGCATGTAATGCAGCATGCCCTCTAAAAATAACGATCAGTTTACATTTACTCGAATACTCTCTGACGCGCCTGTCTGCATTTGTTTGTTTTATGCACACTTCTTCCCACAAGCGTTGCAACAGGACTTGTCATGTGGGTTATGTACAGTATCCACACACACACATGGCACGTTGTTGAGTCGCCTCTGGCTGCTGCACACACATCAGACAGTATGGGAATCGGAGTCTGACACCAATTATGCAGAATCGGTGGGAACTTGTTGCTAAACTCGACATACCAGTGGGTTGCTGTTCCTCCTCTGCATCATCCATAGCTCAGGGCTCTGTGTGTGCGGATGGGTGTAAGCGGATGGAGGTACCAAAACACATAATGTCCTGTAATGCAAAAAACAAAAACTTACCATGTACGTTTGACTCATCTCAAGGCAAAAACATCCTCACCTAAAGAATTGAGCACTCCTTATTTCGAGGTAAATATGTCTTCTTTTGAGGAGTGAATTTTCACTTGTTTCATTGATAGATTGTTTTGATTATTCCAACTGCAAAACAGCTTGTTTGACAGTTTTCTTTACTTGAAATAAATCCAGAGTACAAAGCATTGCATCAAATTTAGAAACGAGGTTGACTTCATGACTTGTCAGACGAACGTAAAGCTTCTCCAGCATTATGAAAGCACAAATAGAGATTTACAAACTACTTTTGAATTCTATCAAATTGTTATGGATTGTTTGTCATCCTATCCACAAAATGTCTTGTCATTAATCCAAAGTGAAAAAACAAATTTCTTCTCCAAACAAGACTGCTGTTTTTTCTCTTCAAAACCACCATATGATACAGCAACTCCTTTGAATCTCTCGAAGATGTTTGTTTTCCTGTTTCAGTTCTTTGGAGCGAATGATCTGTGATTCTTTCTTTGAGCCCATGTGATCAAGTTCAGCTAAATATAGTTTGAATCAAAGTGCCACAGCATCCCAATCTGTTGTGGTGGTTTGAAGGTATTCAATCCAGCAGTTTGGCTGAGATAAAGTTCTGATGCAAATTGAATAAGTTGGCAAAAACAAGCCCGGTTATTATCTTTTTGTTAGCGTTGAAGATCAGCTTAGAAAGTCGTGCCACAGAAAGTATTTGTCTTCTTTTGGAGCAGTCGTCAACATTTCCGCCTCTTTCTCATTTGTTTACTTTCATCGCTGCATTCTATCCCTTTAGTCCTGCTGAGCCTGTCCAAAATACAAACAAACTCATGCTCAAAACTCCAAGCAATACATCAATATGAATTCACTGCATTTAGACTGACACGCGCACGCACACATGCACACACACACACACACTCTTACAGCGACAGTGCGTTTCACATCCGTCGGACCACCAGCTGGCTGACAGCTGTCTAAGCCAAAGTGAAGGGTAGATATTTTGACAGCATCATCTTTCTGATGTCTAGACTGAAACTATTAAATGCTGTGGCAGACGTATCTGCTTGACTGACATTGTGGAACATCCATTGAATGCTCTGGATCCGGCGCCTCTGATTCACTCTAAAATGTTATTTGTTTTCCTCCTTTTCGGTCGGCTTTCGCTGGTTTTTGTCTTTTCACTTGCTCTTATTTTCCCCTTTAATCACATCATTACCGCGTGTTTATTGATTCTTTCTAATACTGCGCTGATGTAATCCCTTTATTTCCTCCTCATAGATTTTGACTCATTGGTACATTTTGCAAATTGCGACCTGTATTACATGTATAGATTACATTTTCCCCTCATGCAAATACTTCCATTTCATTTGGGGCACAGATTGCTCGATTGATGACAGAATGTCCTCTATCAACTTTCCTTTTGCAGTCTGCATTTCCTGGTTTTCCACACTGAAGAGGTCCACGATGTGCTTCGGATCTGGGACGGGCCGCAGGATGGGGGGGTTCTGCTGAGGGAGCTGAGTGGCTCAGCGCTGCCCCCGGACGCTCACAGCACCTTCAACACCGTCAGTCTGCAGTTCACCACGGACTTCTTCACCAGCAAGCAGGGCTTCGCGTTGCAGTTCTCTGGTGAGCAGCACACATAATACAGGCTTGATGGTGTAGTTGAAAGGGACTGAGTGGAGCGCAAATGCCGCATTCGTTGGTTTAATTGTGAACAATGGCAATAATACAGCCCTTTCATCTGCTGACTGCAGTCCATTTTCTCGCCGTTGCACTGATTAAGCTTCCATTGGCTCTTTCAGTGTCTACTGCGACCTCCTGCAACGACCCGGGCATGCCGACTAATGGGACTCGGGGCGGCGACAGCAGGGAGCCCGGAGACCACGTCGTGTTCCAGTGTGATCCCGGCTACATTCTGCAGGGCGCCAACAGGATCACCTGCACAGAGATCAACGGTCGCTACTTCTGGCAGCCCGACCCTCCCACGTGCACAGGTAGACCCGCGCGCTTTAAGCATCCCTCTTACATGGATTAGCTTTCAAACAAACCCAAGTGTCGTCACAGATTCACACAGCAGCTCCTAATCCCTCATCCTCCAGGCCATTTTTTTGTGGCTGCTTTTTTTTGAACCCTCAACAAAGGTGCAGATTTGTTGAGTTTGTGAAGTTTTTCTTAATACGTTTAGTCATCCCATGTCTCTGTTTTTAATTTTGATGTGAACCCTCAGTGATTCTAAGATTTTTGATTGCAATCAGCAAAAAGAGAAGGGAGAGAGTATAAAAATCAGAGCTGACAGTCCCCTGTGTAGCTTTTCTGACTGGCTCGCTCTGACTTTTGTCAAACAGGTGGATGATACAGACCCCTAACTCAATTACTCCTTAAGTGAATCCTAAGTGGCAAACCAAATTCCCAAGTTCCCTGAACATTTACTGCAGTTCCTGCAGCAGACAAAGAGATCCGATTATCCAGCTCCTCGGTAGCTCCACCGACCTTTCAGTATCACCTGTACTCTGTTCATGGAGTTTATTTTTCTCTTTTTATTCTATGAACACGTATGTAATCACCTGCTGAATAACTAAACAATGGGAAATAATTAACAATGGCAGTTGAGACCTCATTATTAGCTTCAATGATTTAATTAGGGCTTAGCCTAATGAGATGATTTCTGGGTGAGGGTTCAAACAATTCTATGGCACCTTCAGGTGAGGAGGAGGTAAGCTGGCATCAGCAGCCATTAGCTACTTCGCACTAATCTCAGGGTGTGTTTGCACTTTTCCAGGTTTGGACTGATTAGCGCTAACGTGCAATTGTGACTGTGTTTAATTTGAGACGGTGGGATGACTGTCATGTGCGCTGAACGAGCAAACAAAGTATGTTCCAAAAGCAAGTCTGTCCACCTCAGAACAAACTGTTGGCCTTGCGATGAATTATCATTGAAGTCTATATGTGGCACAGTTCAAGAGCTTCAAACAGAACAAACACAGAAGTGCCTGACTTCAAATGCCCTGATTAGCTTAATGAAGGGCCTTCATGCTGCCGTTGTAAATTGAAAGATTAAAGTACAGTTATTTTTACTCCTTGATTGGTCTCGGACACAAAACTGACCCACAAGTGCCTCGACACTTCCCCAATGCTCCATCATAACAGCATGCTGTGGGGGAGCCATTGCATGCTGTCATCGAGACACATATTCAAAATAACTTCTAAGAAAAAAAAGAGTCGAAAATTAGATTAGATAGGGCAGATTATTCTCGTGCTCAACACTGAACAGGGTGGTTTTAGTTTACACAGAGCTCGCCGCACATAGAGGGATTCACGGAGCCAAATTATATCGTGCTTTGCACCTCTGTTCCATCCAGAGACCCAGTTACCATAGCAACATTAAAATCTGTGACCTCAGGTGATGGTCATCCAGTTAATTAGCAGCTCCCCCGCTGCCTGTGCCTTAAACTTATAACTTAGCAGCGTAGTTAGTTTGAAGAAGACGCTTAGCTTGAACATTTTGGACATTTCAATACATTGAAAAATATGATATAAATTCAGTCTGTACAGTATGTCAGCACGGTTCTCCAGTAATTACTTCTGTAATCTGACTGTGTTTGTGTCTTATCACAGCTCCGTGTGGAGGGAACCTGACAGGTCCCAGTGGGCTCATCCTGTCTCCAGACTACCCTGAACCTTACCCTCATGGGAGAGAGTGTGATTGGACGGTGACGGTCACACTGGACTATGTCATCTCTCTGAGCTTCAACCAGTAAGTTTCGGCTACACAACAGTGTTCAGCTGAATATTTTTTTTGGTCATTGCTCTGTGAAAAGCATCCCTGGGGTGCTGGCTCGTGTATGCGGCGTGTTTCCTGATTGTTTTGGATGTCGATGTCTGTGTGACCAGGTTCAGCTTGGAGCCCAGTTATGACTTCCTTCATATCTATGATGGGCCAGACTCCCTCAGCCCCTTGTTGGGTAGCTTTTATGGCACGGATGTCCCTGAACGCATCGAGAGCAGCTCCAACACGCTGTTTCTGGCTTTCCGCAGCGATGCCTCCCTCAGCAGCAATGGATTCGTGCTGCAGTACACAGGTAGGCACATTGCACTGGTTGATTCGGTGGAGCTGGTGAAAACTTTGGATTCAGTCTCCGGAGGTCTTTTAGTTTCGTTTAGGTTCCAGTCAGCCGCGTCGTATGATTCTGAACAAAATACCCACTTTTCAATAAGTTGCGACTTTATTCCCTAAACAATTGGTGCTTTAAAAATTCTTCCTCTGGCAGGGTGAGAATAGATTTATCCTCTGCTGCTTATCGACCCCGCAGATTGTTTCTTTTTAACTTTCTCTTGTGTCTAGTCCAACGCGAGCGAGATTAGTGGTGTGAAAAATGCCTCAGTGAGAGAAAAGGGGTGTCTATGCTGCAGCATCCTGATCACCCCCACCACCACCATCATCATGGTCTGCCTGGTTGTTGTTATCAATGTGCAACTCCCCTTGTACCCTACTAACACAAAAGAAAATCATGAAAATGAAGAAAAAGCTGACAGCGTGCATGCTTAAGCTCTTTTTGATCAGTCCAGCTGCACAAAAGGCTTCTGATAAAATGGAGCAAACAGCGTTCTGTTGTCTCATGTCTCAGCTTGGCTGACCGCGGCAAATTGTTTTTGGGGACCCAAATTTCATTTGCTCACATGAGACACTCGGTGCCGCGCACATGGTGCACAGTGATCACAGGCGCCCTTGAAAGAAGGCCAAATTGTTTGAAGACAGAAACAACATGTCTGTGTTTTTGTACTCTAAGGTTTCAGCCTCGCAGGGAAGCACCTCGGCACCTGTATGTTAAAGCCTTCTAACAAATAGACGGAGACTCAACAAGCTCTCAATTTAATGGGGCGTCTTTGTTCGGGATTTGCTTGAGAGAACCGTATTAAATCTTTCTAAATCTCCGAGCCTCAATTAGAGCCGTTAAAGGTATCAGACATTTAACCAATTCCAGATCGACTGTGAGCTCGCTGCTTCTTGGCTAGCGTTCAGGTGGGGCCGAGCCGCCTGCTAATGCAAAATGTACATAAGCTGAGTGGAAGACAGTATTTTGGGGGGAGATGCGGTTACAGAGACTACCCCTTAACTCAGTCCCAGTGATATGTGCTGCAGTGTGTGATACAGTGTGTGATATTGTATGGCCAATCTGGTAGAGCAGATGGACCCAGTGTGTGGCTCAGAAAAACTCCCTCACCCGCACTTCCAATTCTCCACACTAATGAACCATAACCAAATAATACATAAATTACCTCCTCAGTTTCAGACAAACAACATGGCACCAAAGCAGCTTTGGCTGTGGGTTTCGCCCTGTTTGGTGAGGAAGAGGCGAGCTGACGAGTTGGCCCAGCAAGTATTTGGTCAGCTCGCCACTGAAAATTGCATTACAAGATCTGCCCGAGGTGCTGTCAGCCCTTTTTACCAAGCAGTTTTTATGTCTTTCTCTTTCTGTGGCCGTGTTTGATTGGGCTCTCTGGGGAAATATATGGGCTAAAAACTTCTCATGGCTGAGCCACATTTGAATAACACACAGAGACACAGACAAGGACATTCATACGCGAAAACGCGCGCACATACAAGCACCCTCGCACTCGCAGCTGTCTAATCCGATACCTTCACTGAGTCCTGGGCTCATTTTCACTTCACATCACATCACCTGTAGTCCTTTGTGTGCTCTCACAAAACAGATGATGCCTTCCTTACATTTTCTTTCACACCTACAAACATCCTGGAGCGAGAGCTGTTAAATCGGTCATCCTCGTTGCGACAGCCGACCTTCTCCCAACAAGCTTGTGTCCAGGGCCGGTGCTCGCCTAATGTCGGCGCCATTAATCACGCCTCCACTTTTCAGGTGTGCTGGTTTAATTGGGAAGGCAGCGAGGGAAGACTCGGCTCATGAAAAAGGCTGCAGCTTGCCGCAAACAGGTGTCCTGACTGACAGGCAGCACAACATGGAATACAACCTGTGTGCTCCTGTTAGGCTTTGAAAGTCCCATGGTTTCATCAGCCAAAGCAGGCTTATCATGCAGCTGTTTTAATCTTCCCAGCAATAAATGTGAGCTTTGTTATCGCAAAATGTAAAAAAAAAAATGGTGCAGAGAGAATTTGCAGGTCACGCTGCAAATTCCAACATTCACTTTCATTGTATTGGTTCTTCTCAGTAAAGTTAGATGCCAAGCAAAATGCATAAAAGCCACGTGAACTTCAAGGGACCTTTTCTGTGTCACCTCCAAGTCACATTATAATATGGCTTTGGTTAATACCTCAGAAGTGTGAATGAAGCGAGGCCTATTTTTTCTTGATGGCATCCCATTGAGCCTTTACAGAAAAAACTGCTTCTACACTCTGAGCGTTAATAAAGACGCTTCATATTTTAGGTTTGCTCGTTTTTGTTGAGCCCGTTCATGCTCCCGTGGTTTTTTTTTTTCGTTTTTTTGATCAGGCTCTGAATTAATAGTTGAAATTTTCCTGACAAGAGAAAACATCTCACTCACCTTCCTGTTTGTACGTGAAGTCATCAAATATTGAAGTTTGCCACGGGAGCAGAGTGGACTGTGTTTAAGATTGAGCCTAATTGTCTCGGGCATTTTTCCTATGTTTATTTTCGCGGCGAGGGTGTGAAGTGTGCCAAATTGACAGGCCCCCGCTCCCGCGTGCACATTTTCCGCCTTAGAACAGTGTGATGGTAAATTGAGCGAGACATCTTTCTTACGACCTGAGGAGTGGTGATTGATATGTGGTTGGATGCAGAGTGTTGGTGAGTGAGCTCTGGCAGGGTGTTTGGACTGTGTGTGTGTGTGAGTGTGCGTGCGTGTGAGTGTGCGTGCGTGCGTGCGTGCGTTTGTGCATGCGTGCATGCGTGCGTGCGTGCGTGCGTGTGTGTGTGCATGCATGCGTGTGCGCGTTCCACAAAGAAAGCTTGCGTATGTGCATTGTCTTCTCTACTTGACTGCACAGTGAGGCGTTGTTTGAGAAGCGGTTGTGTGCAGTCAGCAGACCTTGAGCCAGAGCCACGCCACTCTCAATCAGCTGCCTGTCTGTCTCCACAGCTATACATACCCCAGCAGCCACAGATGAGAGGCCACCGTCAAGGGCTGGAGAGAAAAGTGGCAGTCAGTGAGATATATTTACCGCGAGAGGAAAGCACCGAGTTGCAGGATGCGGGGCGGGAAAGAGTAAACGCAGCCACGGAGAGAGAAAGTTAGAAATCAAAGTATATCAGTGAACCCTCGGCAGAAAAACAATCTCTGTTCCAGAATCACCGCAGCTGCAGGATGCAGATGCAGAAATCCTCTTATTGAATAGCGTCACGTGCCACCTTCTGTCACTGATTTTCCACCGTGTTACCTCTCTCCGCAGAGAACCCCCGGGAATCTTGCTTCGAGCCTGGCTTGTTGCGCAACGGGACGCGGGTGGGCACCGATCTCAAGCTGGGCTCCACTGTCACCTACCACTGCGACAGCGGCTACACACTGGAGGGGGACCCAACGCTCACTTGCATCATGGGGGGAGACGGCAAGCCGAGCTGGAACAAGCCCAAACCCATCTGCATTGGTAAACACTGACATCTGGAGTCGGTTGTCAGGAACACAAACTCGCATCAGAGCTTATAGATTCATCACGTGTCAACACACACATCTGATGATGTAGCTTTTACACACAATCATGGCCTACAGGTCCTATACGCAGAACTGTGTATGTTCTGTAATTATTAATAGAGTTAAGCTAATCTGCAGTTTGGGGAGCGCTGCTCAGTTTGCATATCTCCTCCTCACATTCGCAGCAGAACCAGCATCCCTCTGACTTTTCTCTGATATTCCTTTGACACGGCGAACACACGCTGTGCATATACCCCTGCAAAGCTGGTAAAAGATCCCCGGCTCCACAGAGCCTGGCTCCCACAGCAGGACTCCTCGCTTCACTGTCAGGTGGAAGACATGTGCGAGCCACACACCTTTTTCACACTTGCATAACACACGTTCACATGCACAGCTCTTTAAAAGACACGGGCGGTGGTTTCCGGAGGTTTTGGCCGCGAGAGGTGGTTCAGGCCTCAGAGCTACCAGGTTAACCCAGACAGACACCTGGAAAACATTGCAATTTCACTGTGGCAAACACCAGGACCATCTCCCACCCAAAGCCCAATCAGACAAGAAAAGTAATTTAGGAGTGAAGAACGGAGAGGATGGAAAAGCAAGAAGTGGAGGGAGGAGTGAAGTCTCTCACTATTTGCAGTAGCTTTTACCCTTTCTCTTCATCGTGTCCTTTTTACAAATGTCCCTTTCATGTCTTGTCTCTGTCTCTCGCCGCAGCTCCGTGTGGGGGACAGTACTCTGGCTTGGAGGGAGTGGTCTTGTCCCCTGGATACCCTGGCAACTACAGCAGCGCACGAACCTGTTTGTACTCTGTCGTTGTACCCAAAGACTACGGTAAGAACAAAAGGAGGGGGCCGTGTACTTTAACCATCTCAAATGTTGAAGGTGCATTTTAAAACTAGTGTCCAAAAGAAGAATGGCATCATTACCATCCATTGTTCTGTTCTCAAAAGTGTCTCTGTAAAACTCAGTATTTATTTTTAGTGTGTTTCTTTTTTGTCTGAAATTAAGTAGTAAATTGCTCTAACTGCTCCCACAATGACCGAGTTTTTGAATACAAAGTGCTTTAGTCGTTAGTCAGAGGTTCACTGCATGCATTTTTCATCCTTTTTTTCGCCACACAGTAAAAATCATGCAGTGATTGATAGTCCTCATATCAGTCGGTCCACTATATACATATTTTCACATTACTTTGGAAGAGCAATTTAATCTCCATCTTACACACCAGGCATCCAATATTCCTTCATACACACACACACACACACACACACACACACACACACACACACACACACACACACACACACACACACAC
>JAUESE010052993.1:8229-23188 GCA_032274725.1 Malacoctenus triangulatus
AAAAAAATACCAATTGAAGCTGTCACTGTTATCACCCATACTCTGGACCTGCGTCCCTTAATGAGTGAAAATACTGTAGTAAAGTCAAAGAGTGGCAGAAACACACACACACACACACACATTCAAAAGCAAGAGCCATCAATTTGTGAAGCCCATCGATGAAACAGCATCGCAAATCAGTCGAGGCCATAAATGCTAATATATGGGGCAATAATGTATGCTTGTGCTTTTCCCATCAAATAAATAACCAGAACATCATCAAGAGAAAAAAATCTTGGGTCTGCTATTGATTCCAGCTGACTCGCACACTGAACATATTACAACACTGTCAGTCGATGTTGAAAGGGGTCCGGGTGGTAAAAAAAAAAAAACGATTGTAGTTTGGACCAAAAGAAAATGTAGGACATGACCAATGGACATGTGTCCTTTCTTTCGTCAAACAATGTGCAGGACATTTCAGGAGAATGTGGTTTCACGGCGAAGGAGCCCAAGGGCCAAACTGACTGCGGTACATGAAAAAAAAATACAACAGAAGAGGCTCCAACTAGCCAGTGAAATTCCTACGATGTCAACGATGGGAAATGTTTTTTTTTCTCTTGAAAAAAGGCTTCTTCTTGGTTCCCACAGTTGCAAAACATTCCTGAAATGTTCTTACAACACCTGCTTATCATGGCGTGAGGACCGCTTTATGCCGACGCATAACTGGAATCGAAGGAAATTATAAGATTTGGTACAAAAGACTCAGTTTCAATAATTACAGCCTTGCTTCGTAAAGATTTATATTGTATAAAAGCTTTGACTGACTTGCGCATCAGTGGATTTGGTACTTATTTTCATTTAATAGGTTCCATCTTGATTTAAATTGAAGTTGTGACTCCTTCTCTCCTCCTCTCGATCTCCTCGTCTCCCTGCTGTCAGTCAGCAGAGGGTAAATAAAGGGGAGGTTATGAGGGCCATCATGGCTGAACCCCATCCATCACACAGCCACTTAATACCCACAGCTGTCACTGTGCACGCTTCTGCGCATGTCTGTGTGTGTGTCCAGGCAGCCTCGAGTGTGTATGGTGTGCGGGCTTCTCCAAATGTTACATGAGCAATTGAAAGAAGGTTAGCAAAAATGTAAATAATGCACCTAACATCAGCCCAACACGCTTCCCACTGTTCTGCTGGAATGGAACCATCTGCCTCGATCGTCCCCACGCGCGCGCGTGTGTGTGTGTGTGTAAGGGGAGTGTCCAGGCCAGCTAAGCCCGAACAGCACACAGGCAGGTTTTTTTATTTTGTGCCACCGACTTGCTCTGCATGTGAACTCTGTCAGCCAGAGAGGTGGCAGGAACACGAGCAGACACCCGAACGTGGGACAACCAAAGTGTTGGAGCACCACATTCGCATGCAGGAGGCGCACCGGCGAATCCTCAGCCTTCACGGAGCCGTGGCGCAGTTTCCACATTGCAACGCTCCTGCCTCATGTCTCCCATTAAAGTCCTACAAAATGATACTTTGCGGCCCGTTTATTGATGTCATCTTCTCGTTTACTTATATCCATCGCATCTTCATTTTTTAATATATATAGGGCAATTTTTTTGGGGGGGGTGGTTCTCATTTGCACACAATACCAAAGAACTTTAATTTCTGTCGTAACACAATAAGTGTTAAAATGTTTTGGCAGATACTCGTTCGAGTAATAACATTATAAAGAAAAAATGCCATATTTAATAAAGTAATCTTAATTCCCGAATCCTGTATTTTCACTCTCAGAATCTTTCTTTTAGTCTCAATTCTAATAAATTCAATTTGTTTTTTTACATTCCCAATTTTTCCTGCTTGACACTCATCTCAAGTCTGATCTTTGGAATGCAGTGGTCGAAGCAAAAGGCACCGTTCGTACAATATTCTGTGAAGTCCCCCAGTGAGTGTCTCATGAACAGGACCCAAATGAAATTTTTAAAAAGCTTAACTGTCACTTTTATAGAGTCTTGATGTTCCACACTGTGATTCGCCCTTCAGGACCGATTTTATACATCATTGTTCCAGAATATTATGACTCAAGAGATTTAAGATCTTGACTTTTGAGTTATGACTCAGAAAACCTCTTTCAAACCATTCCTCTATGAATATACAGGTGCATCTCAATCAGGGGCGGCTCCAGATTAATTTTCGTGGGGGGGCACAGGGGGTACAACTCATTTTGGTGAGGGGCACCAAAAAGGTGGAGGAGAAGTTCTCCTCCCACATGGCAAGCGTTTCCTCGAGTCTAAACAATCAAACAAACGTCTTGTCTTTGCTGCATTCAGTTACAGTCAGATAGCAACGTTGCATTCATGAGCGTTGGAAATCGGAGTTTCAGTAATATAAAGTTCCAACGAAAAAAATTTTCGCGGGGTTGGGGGGTGGGGGGGCACACAGGGGGGCCAATCAGATCATAGGGGGGGGCGTTGCCCCCTGTGCTCCCACGGAAGATCCGCCAACGATCTCAATAATTCAAAATAGTGTGAAAAGTCGGTGCAATTCAAAAAGGGGAAGTTTATTGACAGAACTCATAAAGGTAATTTATCAGCAACACCACCCAGTGAAAGCTAAATGCAGCACTGCCAAATGAAGTTATTCTACAGCAGCACTTCTTCCAGGCTGCATTACCTGAGACCAAAACTTCCACTGGAGCATTGAGCTCACCGAGTGGATTCAACAGCTAACAGCTCATGTTAATGCCATGTTCACAAATGCATTTCATTCAGATTCGCGACTGCTTGTGTAGATTACGGCATGTAAAGACAGTACAGGTAGCAGAGTAATTTGTTTATTGACAAGGAAATAATTGTAGCGGCCACATAATCAGGTGATATGTTGAAAAAAGTGTGTAAGCTCAGTGTTAGAAAATTGAATAGAAAAAAAGGCTGCAATTTGCACTTCATTGTTAAATTTCAACTGTGCCACACACATACATTTTCCTGGGCAGGGTTTACTGGGAAATTATTTAACGTAATGGAAAGAAGTTTTCATCAAATTACTCAATCGCAAAAATAATCAATAGAATACTTGATTACTAGAATGATCAGTTGCTGCAGCCCGAGTCTGGGTGAGAGGGAGGGACCGGTCTAACAAAGCCCATCCTTAACCTGACATTTTTCACGATTAGCTTAAGAGAGAAACTGGTCACCTGGGTCATCAACAGGCTATAGGAGAACTATAGTAGTATATGAGTAGAACCATTTCGATGACAGAAACTACAGTCTGGGAGGAAAAGCGGTTCACTGAGCCCATGGGAATCGTATTTGGCGCTGCGGCCTCTCTGCGGAAGGTCAGCCAGGAACGCTGGGTGAGTTGGAAACTTCCTCGGAGATACCCCCCGCCCCCCCTCCCTCCCCTCCCCTCCCCCCCAATTTCAGAGGATTGACTGGTCATGGTCGGACTTCTGATGTTGGGGGTAAGGTACTGTGTGCCGCATACTGATGTCACTTTCAAAAGACCAACATCATATTAAAAAAATATTTTTAATGGTTTTATGTAACAATTGAATTATCTAAAACACTGGAAGGTTGTTTATTAGTATTTTAATTGTTTAAAAAAACATCCCACCGTGTTACATGAATTAATATCATGTGAGAGGTTTCCCTTTTTGAGTTGAATAACTGATAAAAATCCAATTTTAATGATATTATTATTTGATGAGATGCACCTGTTTCATAGTGCTTTTAGCGGCTTTATTTCCTTGTATCCAGAATTGCCAGATCACATTTCAGGACCAATACACACCAAAAAAACAACAACTTTTTGCCGGTTTACATTCCATTTAGTGCCGCTATTTTTAAAAGCTGTTCAAAGGCAACAAATCTCCTGTTTGTGTGAAGATCTGTGCTGCTTGTGGGCTCAAGGAAAAAGATGTGAATATCAGTGTGGAGTAAAGAGGCTCTTTTTGGGTATTTTTCATTCTTTAAGTCATTGCCACCAATGCTCGCCACACTCGCAGAAGCAGATTCCTGCCTCATGGAGACGCCGGGAAACCTTTTTTTTTTTTCCCCTCACCTCTCCTTTCGACGTACGCCAAGCCGAACTGATCCGTAATGCTATCTGTTCCATTTCAATACACCTTGGCACTAAACTGCAAGGGGAGAGAAATAGCTGGGGTGTGCACCAAAGTGGAAAAAAGTGAGGGCGAGCACCGGCGCAAAAAAAAAAAAAGAAAAAAAAAAAGGGTAATATTTCAACCCTGATAGGAGGGAGAAGATTTCCACCGGGGCCAAATCTGTTTAGCTTAGATGCTGGCTGCCCATCAAACAGTCTCCAGTGTGCCATGCAGGCTTGTCAGAGAGTGTCTTCGGGCCTCTGCGCCCCCCCCCCCGCCAAACGCCGATCCCACTGCTCTCCATCAGGCCCGTTTTACACGCTAGAGCACAGCAAAAATTTACAGAGCGATTTTCCTCCTTACCCTCCGTCTGCGAAATTCGCCAGCCAGCTTGGGCACAATCGAAATGAGCCGGGGACGTGCTATTGAATATCCATTTTTTCCACGCGTAAGCCGGCTGACATCAAATCGTCCGTGGAGCACCCGGCGGTGGCGCCCGCGCTCCCCTAATTGGTTTTCGATCAGTAATTGCCACTTGAAGAAGATCCCTGCTACCTGCCAGACATACACCAAGTGCCTGCCAATTAGCATCCTCCATTGATCCAAAGAACTTAGCAGGAGTGTTTAAAGTGAAAACAGGCCGCGCAAACATTTGGGGGGGGGATTTTTCACACGGCTGCATTTTGGACGCCGCAACTTGGACACCGCAGTTCCATAATTGGTGCTTGGCTCTCGTCTCAGCAGGGCGTGAAAAATAAAATAGTTAATCAGCTCACAAGCACACTCGAAATAGGAAAACACAAAATAAACTAAACAGCCACAGCTGTTGAGTTTGATTGCGGAATACAAAAGTGGCCATTCAAACAGGGATATCATAAGAGAAGGGGGGCAAATTGAATTAAACTCCGGTGTAGAGCGGCAAGTGATACTTTCGGAAAAACATGAGCATCAGATGCAGAGGTGTCCGAAATAGTTCTTATTGAGAGCAAGTGTCATCCTCCACAACAAAACGGGAAAAAAAAAAAAAAAAAAAAAACACCAACAAAAAATAACAGACAGTCAGACAAAGCGGGAAAAGTGGTTGACACACTGGCTCGGATTTGAATTGTTTCTGCTCATGTTCTTTTTAAAAAGGGTCATCGGCCTAGTTTAGTGGCAAGAAAAACATTTTTTTGTGGGGTTAGCACTGATAAACACTTCATTCATTCACAAACCTCCAAGAACAACTTGAGAAAGAACAATCGTAATCCAAAAATGTGTCATTAGCTCACCAGCCACACCTGATTGGCAGCAAATACATGTGCTGTCCTTTTTGTCCTATTTCGCCATGACAGGCGATCCCATATTAGACTGGAACACTTGTAGAATATCCCAAACAGTCTCCAAGACAAACATGACTAAATACACTCACTGACTGATTAGACTCGCTCACTCGTGAACAGTGAAGTGATCAGCCAATCGCGTGGCAGCAGCCCATTCAAGAATTCAGCAGTGATGTAAAAGAGCTTCATTTTCCTTATTAACTACCAAGTTGCACACCAACCACTCATTGTGTTGTGTTGCACCTTTGTGCAAAAATCTATTTTGACCCCGCAAAAAAGAGGGAAAAAGGTCAAATGGGGAGTTTACCTCTCCAGTTTTTGGAATAGGTGAGGCAAACAAAGTGTTTTTTACAACAATTTAAATGCTATTTTGTTTTGGGGACATTTATTTTCTGCAAATGACAATATTATCTAATGGAGAGATTGTCTGATTTGGTCTTTGGCTGTAAACACTCAAAACAGTTGAGAGAACTAACTCGTGCTAATTCCCTGCACCATCTAGTGGTACTTCCAAATTGATCAGGCTGTGACTTGCTGGTTAGCCAACGGCATGATACGAAATTGATGCCACATTCTGTCCTTTTCGGCTAACAACCTGACACATGATTTGTGAAGTATATGGCGGGGGGGGGGGATCAATGGTGGACTCTCTTATCAAGCGATTTGAGGAGTTTTGACAAAGGCCTCAAAATGTTTTGATGTTTGCATAACGACCATTTGGAAAAAGGCCTTGAAGTCAGTCGGAAAACTGAACTTGAAGCCCGATATAACCGTAAAACTTCCGAATGTAAGCAAGACGGATCATATTTTTTTGCCACAATCTGCACACTCTTGACAGGCTCGGAACAAAAAGGACCACATTTGCTTAATTGGCACTTGTGTGAAGCGTCTGATCAGCGTTCATTTTGTACGCGTGGCGCCAAGAAGCCTCCCGGAGAATTACAGTAAAGATTTAATTCGGCAGAAATCAGGCTAATTATCGGACGCACAACAATGATGAAGGAAATTAGTGGCAAAACCCTCGTGCTGATTATTTCCACAAACAGAATCTAAGCAGGCAGTTAAATATTCTAATCCTAGATCAACAACAACTAATGTGGATCCCTCTAACGATCAAGGCGAGCGGAGGGCTGTGCGGCACCGACCACCAACTCTTTCCTTTTGCCGCTCTACCCCCACCCCCCCACCCCCCGCCCCCTCCCTGGTTTGGCTGTTGCCCCAGAGTGGACGCTGATGCTGAAGGGAAAGCCCCACTGCTCAGAGCTGCCTCACTGCAGCCCTCCAACCGGGAGTGGCTGCGTGCCGTCAGAGGCAGCACTGACAGCGCTACGGCGTGTCCTTTGAATATGCTTCTCCTCCCAAATTTTTTTCGCTGCAAGCAGCTTAAGGGAGACATCCACACATTTCCAGCGCGGGGTTCTTTAAAGTCCCCCATACCCGCCGGCTTGAATCCCAGCTCCAGCACTTAAACTGTGGCTTCATATTTACAGACTTTCTTCAGTCGTACTATAACCTCTTTATCTGCCCACTGGAGTGGTTCTGTTTGTTTTGTTTTTTTGGAAACACAAAACCAGAGAGGACAGAAGTGTATTCATATATATGAGAAAAAAAAGTTTGAATGTCCAAAGTTCCAGAAAAACCAAATAAACCCCCCGTCCCCCGATCGGGACCCTGTGGTACGGATGGACACTGGAGAGCCGAGCAGCGAGCGCGCTGATATTTTCCAACTTAGTTATTTCTGCAGTTGTCAGCGGTCCCTGCGAGCCCCCCGCTTCGTTGGTTCGGTGTGACTCTACTGCTAATGCCCGCACAATGTCCCACACGGTCCAAATGTGCTGCATCCACCGCAAAATCCAGTTGTGGTTTCCTCTCCTCACCTGGTTAGGATAGTTGCCTTGCAAATGCACATTCGATGAGCATTAGCAAGACACCCCTCAGACAAACAGGCTGGATTAGTTAGTGACAACAAACTTCCTATTATTAACAACCGAAAAAAAAAATTAGAAAAGGGGATAGGATGAAATTAATTAAGTTACTGTATAACAACAATGAAAACTTGATCAACATGATTAGTGCTTAATTCGGTGATGTTTAAGGATTGAAAATAATCCCGAGACGGTCGTGTGTCATCAAGCAGGTTATCGTGGAAACAGGAAAAAAAAAAGTAGTTAAAAAATGCTAAGAGCAAACAAACACATATCATCCCTACACAGTTGATTCTTTCTTGAGTAGTTTATGGGAGATGTAAATAGCATGCAACCCATTCAATTCATAGTTAACCTTAACTACACATATATAGAGTAGTAAGGGGCCCAAGGAGCAGCCAGGCATCAAGGGCCTTGCTCAAAAGGCCCACAGTGGGCATGAAACCTTAGCCACAGAACCAATTGTACTAGACTGCTGAGTAAAGCACCAAGCTTGCCCTCCTTTATCCTTTTCTGTTCTGATGGTGGCACTGCTTCAACTCTTTTTACTTGGGGATCACCGTAAATATCCTTGCCTTCTGCCTGCAGTGGCGCAGCTATGCCTAAGCATCCGAAACCCAAGTAACCAATCAAATCAGCCTTCCGATTGGAAACGAGACGGTCCCCCAACACGGCTGCATGAAATGCACTAAACAGAACGTATTGCAGAGCGCTCGCAGTAAAACTGGATGATTTGTCACTTTCTGGCTGCGACTGCAGTCTCTCATCATCGCTGTTTTTTTCCAGCCGAGGCTCGGTTAGTTGGAGTCAGACGGAACGACATCCCAGTAAAACAAAGACAAGACACTGTGTTAAGACACTTCCCCCCCCTTGAAGGATGGAAAGAGATTGTCACACACCGTCCTTCCTCGCACTGCCTGGATGCGGGACCCCTCCGAGGTGCTCTCATCTAAATTCCCCCACTTCTCCCACAGCCCACATAACCATCACCACACTTTCATGAATATGACAATATCTTTTCCGAGGAGGGAGTATGTGTGCAGGCAGCCCGAGGCACGGGGGGGCCTTCCATCTGTAAATCAGTCTTCCTAACTTCAATCATATGCCAGCGCGGCACCGTAAATAACATCACCTAGGGAGGGTTCATAAGTCTACGGATTCATAACTTCCCGGGCCGGTTTGACTGATTCCACTAAACAGCCACCATTAGAATAATCCCTTTATCGATGCTGACAAAAAAAGACAAGAGGAGGACATTTCTTTTTTTTTTTTCCTTTTTTTGTTTAGGAGCAAAGATTGATGTTGTGGACACAAGGCAATTCTTAGCTAAAATCCTTGGCGTCTTCTGTGTCTGCCGGGTAGGTTTAAAATGCACAGCATGGCTGGTAGAGCGACCAAACACACAGGTCATTAAACTTTGATTCCAAGGTTAAACGGACTAAAGGCAAGATGTTTGGATACATGCGCGTTTAGTAATACAAAGCAGTGTGGCGAGGAGATGAATGTCACCGCAAACCCCAGAAAAAAAGTGTCTGCTTGACACCAATTGTCCTTTTTCACTGAACTAGAATCTCATAGAGGTGCCGGGTCGGTTCACTCCCATCAATGAAGTGGGAGAGTTTAAGTAACAGGAATATATCGAGGAGTGACACCCTTTTAAATCTACTCCTACTGGTCGACTACGGATGTGCCCGTGGCACAATAACAACAGCCTCTCCAACAAACAGCCTGCTCGCTTTTTATTCTTGCAGGAAATTAAGTTGAAATTCAAGACAACCCTAAACACTGCCAGGCATTATAAATCACATAGCACATACAATGTGTTTTATTAGCATAATTTGCTCCCAGTATTTTGCATGGTCTGGGAGAAATGTGTGATAATGCATCATTTTCAAAGGTAAACACATTAGCGTTATGTGCCATAACGCTGCTATGCCAGACTCGCACCTCAGTGCGCCTGGTAACCTTCCACTGGTGAATCGGGGACTATTTCTCAAGTAGGTGCAGGAAAACTTCTTAAGAGCTCCATGAAAGGGCTAAATTTGCAGATTTATCTTGTTAAATACTATCTTTTGATTAACCACACCCCAGAAATGTGATCACCCCAGCAATTCTAAATTTAGTTTTTCCAACTTTTCACAGTACACTGTCAGCTCTTCAAAGTCTTGAGCAGCCCGAATGTCTCCATCTGGCTCTAATCAGTAGACCGACTTGAAAACAGTCTGTATTCCCTGACTGGACTTTGTTGAGTAGTTTGAGTAGCAGTTTCAGAAACCCACTTGACCTATTTGGAACCTGATCCAAAATAGATTGACAATCAATCTGAAAAACAGCACACGTTCCTTCCCGTACACGCAGTAAAAGCAGATGCAGACAACACTCTGTCTGAACAGATGTAAATCTGATTTACAACATTTTCCCTTCAAAACCTTTCAAGTCGGTCAACCTGCAAAGATTTACCCAAACACACAGTTATTCTGACATGTGGAGATACTGGCAATTATATCAGACACATTTTTGCAGGTTTAGAAGGTTGTGCATTTATAGGATATTTTATTTAAAAAAAAAAAAAAAAAAAAAAACACCAAAAAAGCTATTTTGTGAGTTGAAAAAAGGTTAGCACTAAGGAACAGAACAAAAAGATGTAGCAAAGCATTTTGGCTGAGAATGATGAAACACACACTGTTTGGTGGAGGTTGGGGGGATGGAGTTCTACACAACTTTTTATTCTACACGAAAACTGCAGGAGGAATGCAATTGTGAAGTGATGCTAATGTGTGAAATGTTAATTACCAAAGCCAACCAAGTTCTTATTTTCCCCCTACTGAAACGACCAACCTCTGTTCTCCACAGGTTTTAGACGTACAGACATTCAGGCGTAAGAGGAAAATCAACATTTTGGGTGTTTTTCAATCATTCAGAAGCTACCATGTCATTTTCTAAGCCGAGTTGAAAGCCAGCAATGTTTTGAAGGTTTCTGGTCTTCCAACTCCCCTCTTAACATTCAAAAAACATTTAAGAACATTTTCTGCATCATCGCTGGGACTCAAGTTGCTCAAGTATATTCGATCAATTCAATTATTTCTTCTGTGATTTGCAAACAAATGTTCAGTTTGTTCCACTTTAACATTTAATCAATTTACACGTGCACTAATGTCCTCGTTCCTGATATACACGTTGAATACGATCCCACTCGTCGGATTGCAAAGAGCAGTGTCAGGAGAAACCAACCTGATCCGAGGAGGACAAAGCGGGTGGGCCAAAGAGACCGAACAGCCGCTTGATGGCTGACGGTCGCAAAACTCTAATGGTCAAATGTTGAGGGACAGAGGGTGGGAGCAAAGGGGCAACTGATGCCACGCTCCAAGTGATAACATGACCTTTACCAAATTTGGAGCTAATTGAGAGGAAAAGGAAAAGGAAAAGCATTATTCCAAAGGTCAGCGCCTCTGTAAGTGATTCCGAATGTTTTTGCTAACCTTGAGGGGGTGAAGGGTGTTGGGGGCTGGTGGACAAGCCTGAGATGGCTTGGCTGCAGGGTTTTGACCTCCGCGATGAGGCGTTTCAGTGCAGCGAAAATGGCCCATTAACAGGTGAAAAGGAGCAGAGAGGGTTTAGACCTCTGATAGCACGACCGTACCAGAGCCAAGTGCAGCTTCAGCACTCAGATTATTGCCTCGCTTTTTATTCTTCTTTTTTCCCCAGCGAGGGAGAGGAATCATTTCCATTTCAATTTCCAGGATATTATTTCGGCTGCCAATCAAACGCGCGAGTCGCAACTTTTTTTGTGAAGGAACCCACATAAAATATTCAAAAACGAGATTGTACAGATGTCTCCTGAGCTGATAATCTCTGCTTGGAATAACTGGAGTGTGGGCGGCAGAGGGAGGAAGTTATATAACACTTTGTGTAATAGATTACCGCTTTAAGGGAGTGTATCATTATTGTGAGGCGCCCCCAGCACACCCATCTGATGGGCCTGGAATCCTTCCACGCCAACCGCCTAACAGAGAGTGACATCTCTTGTCGCCAGTCACTGACTGGCTGCAAGGAGAACAAGCACCGTCCATGTTGTTTCTCCCAATAAAGCGTTTTTTTTAAAAAAAAGGGTTAGGGTTCGGATCGTAAAGCAAGGAAATAGCCGGAGATAAAGAAAATAAAAAGCGAGTGGCGAAAAACGGCCGAGCAAGTCTGATGCCAGAGGGAAGGGGCAAACGAGCACTTAATTTATGTGTGTGTGTGTGTGTGTAGGGATGCCGGTGAGGACTTTACGTTAGGAGGCTGATTCCTTTCGTAGCAGCATGCACAACATCGCACTGTGCTACCCCCAGTGTGCTGCGACGCGTTGAGGAATTCGCACCCCGGGGGCCTTATTTCAGAAGCCTAAGGCTTTGCCACAACACAGCAGCCCCGTTCCCTCATTTAGAAGCCTGCGATTCACTATGAAACATATGACAGGAGCTATTAATACCAGCCACACGCACGACCCATCACACCTGAATATCACCCAAACTTATGCTGCTGCGACTGGAGGGGGACTATTTCGAGATGATGTGAGAGGTAAACACTGCGCCGGTGTTATTGTGAGGAGGCTTGAGCAAGAAGCTCCTAGTGAGGCGAGCGATGTCTGACATGACCACAATTACCTGTGAGGGGAAGGTGGTGGTGGTGGTAGGGGGTGGGAAGGGGGGTTGGGGAGGGGGGGAGGGGGTGTAATTCAGAAGGCTGACTAACAAGGTGAGATGCTACAGCAACAGAGCAAGTCATGCGTCCAATTTAGTCTTTTCTGATAGTGGGCGTTGGGGCCACCACTGCCAGCCAGGGCGAAAACTGTCCGTTGAGTCTGGTTCAAAATGGCTAGCTAGCATTTCTCGAAGTTATGACAATTCCTCTAAAATGGTGAAAATTGGGCTTTTGTTTATGTCCATGCATTTATCTTTAGTCAAGTTGACTACAGTAACAGTGTCTTGTCTGGTCTGCCTAAAAAGCCAAATCAGACAACTGCAGTTGATCCAGAACGCTGCTGCTCGAGTCCTCACCAAGACCAAGAGAGTGGACCACATCACTCCTGTTCTGAGGTCTCTCCACTGCCTCCCAGTCTGTCTCCCCGAGAACAGACTGGAAAGTTCTCTTGCTAGTATATAAACCACTGAATGGATTAGGCCCAAAATACATCAGAGAGCTTTTAGTCCAGTATAAACTATCCAGACCACTCTGATCATCTGGTGCAAGTCTGCTCTGTGTTCCAAAAGTTAAAACTTAACATGGAGAATCAGCATTCAGTTCTAGGCTCCGTACATCTGGAACAAACGACCAGAAAATATCAGGTCTTCGGAGAGTCTGAGTTCTTTCAAGTCAAGGTTAAAAAACGTACCTGTTCACTGCTGCTTTTGACTAAAAGGTTTATACTTTTACTTTTTAAATTTTATATTTTCCATCGAATTTCTTCACTGCAAATCTTAATATGCGTGTGTCTTTATATTTTTGGGTTTTATGTGTTGTTTTCTTAATTGCTGTTTTTAATCACCTTTTACATGCTTCTTTTACAATGTTTTAAATGTGTGTCTTTGTCCCCAGCTTGTTGGATTTTAATGTCCTGTGTGAAGCACCTTTAATTGCCTTGTTGCTGAAATGTGCTTTACAAAGACACTTGCCTTGCCTTTGTTTACACTTCTGTAATCCATGAGAATTTGAGGAATGAATTAACTTTAAGGATGCTCCTCACACCACCAGAGTCAGGAGACTCAGTCCGCTTGCTGGAATGCTGGAAAAAGACCTGTAAAACAGCTACAGTGACGCAGTTACCACAGCTGCTGATCAAGAGGAAACAAAGCATGAGGAGGGACCCAATGATTGGCCAGGTCCTTAAGGAGGAAGGCAGCCAAGCAGCTAAACGCACACCACTTTCTCTCTTCCACACGACATTTGAAGCCCACCAGGGTTCCCAACTTTTAAAAAAAAACTGCGGGCCGGAGTTCACTTGTTTGGTCCTCGACAGAGTTTACATGCACTTTCACACTAAAACCCAAACAAAGCAGACTAAGGAGGGATCTCTGGTCCCTTTCAAGTGGACTGGACGGCCTTGGCCCTGCAGCACCTCACCCTGACTTTCTGCTCAAAGAGCACAAACTAAATGTCCCCCGGTTTTGTTTTATTTTTTCCCCTAATTGATTCCTTGTTATGCGCACCACACCTGTCAGGGCAGACTTTTGCCCCCTTCATGCTTGGACACAAAAGCTGCTCCCAAGCTTTGTCTAAAAGCACCACAGCTCAGCAGAAAAAGAAGAAGAAACAAGCAAGATCCTGGGGGGGAAAAAAGAAAAATAATTGGCCTGACACGCAGATACTCAACAAGATGGAAAAGGGTGGAGGGAACAGTGAGCCTGCTGTCAATCAATCAGGTGGAAAACATCAGCCGAGCGGAAAAGGGCAGAGAGGTTTCGTCAGAATGAGAAAATAAAAACGTGTTGCCGATGGCAAGGTGGCTCGATGTTATCTTAAACATGTAGTAAGCACCGACTTCAGGATCAATGGCTGGGGCCCGTTTTCAAAAGCGTATGTGGGGGAAGCAAAAAAAAACAAACAAAAAAAAAAACAACAAAAAAAATCAGTATTCTGCGAGAAACTTTGACGCATCAAAGCGTTTCGGAGGCTTACCTGGAACAAAGCTCCCCTGCACCACTTCCTTGTACGCCCACCATCCTTCGTGTATTTTCGGCGGATTCGGCTGTGCTGTGGGGTGAGAGGAAGGAGACACACAGAAAAGAGAGGGATATCAGTCACTCGGCTCTCGCCCTCAGAAGAAAAAAAAAATCACGGGCCCTGTTATGCTCAGGACGCACAAAGTCGTGTTTTTTTCATGCGTTCCGACGAATCTGAGAGAGAAGCGCCATTAGATCAGAGTGGAAGTGGGGGTCCGCCGGGGTGGCCCTGAAGCAGAGCGGAAGTCTACTCCTCATTTGGATCCGTGTGTGGACATGGACGCCGACTGGGATTTTTGCCACGTGATTCGCTCTGTCCCTGGGTGGTGGGACGGAAATCCATTTTGTCGTGTCGCGCGTGGAAGAAAGCCCGAGATTAGAGCTGGGTGGTGCCGTATAATTGAGGTGACGAAAAAAAAAAAGGTCTCAGCGCATTGAGAGAACCGCGACCAAGAATTACCCACCGGGGCTTTGAGATATTGCTTTCTACACCTCCATATTTTTCCTTTCTTTTTTTTTTTTAACTCAACGCAAAAAAGCTCAGCTTAATCGAGGGGTCTCGAGGTTGCCCCTCGCTTGCTTGTCTTTAATGGAAAGTTGCCCTTACACCTCCCTACCACCTCCAGACCTTCAAGCTTTGCTGCAGTAACACTTGGGATTAGGTTCAATTTCAGTGGGGGGGTTGGGGGGGGGGGCATGGACATGGTCCAGAGAGGCTATTTTCTACAAGGGCAATCTCCACAACCACAGGCCCGGAAAGTGTCGAAGAACGTTGTGGCATTCACAAATTCAATTCAATTAAAAAAAAAAAAGAAGGGATCCTATTTGTTGACTTGTTTGTCAGTTTGATGTATTGTTCCTCTATTTAAGGGGGGTGGTAAATTAACTTGGAAGTATGGACCGCCTTTGATTGGAGGTACGGGGAAGGGGGGGGGGGGGGGGGGGGCA
>JAUESE010053004.1:0-25119 GCA_032274725.1 Malacoctenus triangulatus
ACAACGCCATTGTCGAACCCGTCAAAATTTCTATTATAATTATTTTCAGGAGAAATAAATTTTTTGGAGAAAACACTGTTTTTCCATTCCGCACCCCTCTAAATGTAGTTTTGAAGTATTATTTTTTTTAAAAATATAGCTTTTACTAAAAATCCTACATATAGCACCTTTAAGTGAACTATAGCATACATATGAATAAAGACCTGTGTACGTGACAGTATTTCTTCCAGGTTACTTGTTAACAGTTCTTGCAGCCCAAAACCATAAATATGCCCAGAGTTAAAATGACAACAAGAATGTTCTTAGCTAAATGTTGGTAAAAACTGGACAAGGGCTATACTCATCAATGATTTTTGTAGCCAAGTACTTTTTTCAATTCATTCTTTCTTTCAAACCAAAGGGGATCCATATCACTGTATTCTTTTACATGTTAATTGTTTGACACAATGCATTATTTCAACATCCTCAACTTTATTCATACGTGCAATAATTCACATTTTAGCAAGAAAAAAGTTCCATCATTAACACAGTCATCTGGTGACATCTGAGACCAGTTTTTTCCTTTGCAGAAAAAAGTCTATTTTTTTCCCAATGATTGCAAAGCTCATTGAAAAAACTCTTTTTTAATTTTTGGAACCATATTGTTCATTAATAAGTTCATTACCCATAAAAATGCAAACTTCTCAAACCCTCCATTGGCTTGAAGCACACATTTTATGCTTTTGTGACCTGTTGAATCCTGACTATACTGTATTATTGTGAACTTTGACTTATTTAGTCGGCCTCTCTTTCTCAGTAACTGTCTATGGCAGCTTAGTGACTTCCTATCTAATTTGTGTCAATTTATCATCAACATAAGCTTAATCAAATCATTGGAATTCTGAAACTTTTCTAAAAACTCCCATTCAGAGCACTGAATTTTCATATAACTTATTTAAATTCACAATTTGTGGTAGCAAATGATAGAGTTTCAAAACACGTGTTGCCTGTTGATGCTCTCTGAAACTGTCAGGTCAACCAGCTAAGTTTATGAAGTCTGCAGATTCACTCACCACTGTCTCAACAGCGAATCATGCAGGCAGCATGGAAACCGATAAATCTGTGCTTTAATCCCACATGCAGGCACACTGTTGTATTTGCTACGAGGCCACAGGACGAGTGTCTGTCAGTATCACTCCATCAACTTTTTATTAGAACCCGACTGATATGGGAATTTTTGAGACCGATACCGATATTGGGGGCTTTCAAAAACCGAATCCGATGCTTCTGATGAGAAGCCCCCAGGCTCAGAACAATGCAGCTGACGAATGGATGGTAGTGGTCTCTGTAGCAAATATGACAATGAGCCAACATGGTAGCTAGCTTGCAAAGGCGCCAAGTGCCTCAAACTGACGTTAACTGCCCTCATTACAAAACACAACATAAAATATTCCTTTCTGTGTACCAAATATGAAATTGACAGACTGGGTAATTTAAAAAGAAATAAGGTTAAATATTGTTTGTCACCTTAACTTGCCAATCCGTCTGTCTCTGCCAAGTTCAGCCGTTGAGAATGCGCCCGATTTTCTTTTCTTTTTTGTTTTGAGAATGCGCCCAATGACACACCACACATGACAGCAATGACGTAACTACGAAGCATTCTGCATTTACTTAAAACATTTCATTGAATGACAGCCATTAACTCAATAGTATTGATCTATTTCAAATTAGAAAAAACATTACTCCCTCAGAAACTTCATTAATTTACAGTTCTTTTAACTAAATTATTGATTTTGAGTTACCTAACCTTAATGATTTTGAGTTAGTAAATACTGTTCGGGTTTACAGTTTGGATCAGATCAGTCTCAATAGCTATGCATAAACAATTGTAATATTTTTTGAAAAGTTTCAACAGTTTTCTAGTCATGTGTTCCATATATCCGACAGACATTCACATCCTGGAAATCACAATTAGATTGTTGCAAACATTTTTCTCCTCTCATTCAGTTAAGGGTGCATCGAGCGCTGCATGCCTCCAAGGGAAATCTGCATCACAACTGCTCTGTTGAACCATATTGAGTGGCAGAAACACTTGATGTGTTAAGATAGGCTTTATTGATCTCACATTGGAGAAATTCACTTTTTACGTTGCTCTTATAGAGACAACACGGGGTACAGAAAGAAGGGAAAACATGCTTTTAAGAACAATAAGGAAGTTTTAACTAGGAAATAAAATAAAAAGAATTGTGCCATCTTATGTACAGATAAAATTTAGATATTAAATGGTGGCATCCTATGTACTTTTTTTTTGGTCAGACAGTAATGAGGTGGCTCGGTTTGCTTGTGTGGTGTTGTAGAGTCTGACAGCAGCAGGGATGAATGACCTGTGGTAGTGCTCCTTCTTGCACTGAGGGTGTCTCAGCCTCACAATGAAGGAGCTTCTAGCTCCTCCACTGTCTGGTGCAGAGGGTGAGAGGTGCTGACCATGATGTCTGGCTAACACCCCCCTCTCAGCCACCTCCTCCACAGAGTCCAGAGGACAGCCCAGGACAGAGCTGGCCCTCCTGACCAGCTTATTCAGTCTCTTCCTGTCCTGTGCTGTTTGGGGTCCAGCAGACGACAGGGGTTGGGGGGATGGAGGGGGGTGACTGTGAGGCACGGGGGAGGGGGGCAGGGGACTGGAGACATTAGAAGAGGGGGAAGCAGGAAGGGAGCCAGGGGGCGTGGGTGATAAACCGAACTTGTTAGAGCAACAGTTTAGTTTATCCACCAAGCGTTGGTCTCCAACAACAAACCCACTGGCTCTCTGCCCAAAGCCGGACATGTTCCTCAGTCCTCTCCACATGTCATGGATGTTGCTTTGGGCCAGCTGCTCCTCCATCTTCTTCCTGTACTGCTTCTTGGCCACTCTGATCCTCCATCGAAGCTCCCGCTGGACTCTCTTCTGCTCCTCTCTGTCCCAGGAATTGATGGCCCTCTTCTTCTGGTTCAGGAGGACCTTTAGCTCGTGGGTCACCCAGGGGTGGTTGTTTGAGAAGCACCATTTCTTCT
The DNA here is from genome assembly GCA_032274725.1 of Malacoctenus triangulatus. Lineage (NCBI taxonomy): Eukaryota > Metazoa > Chordata > Actinopteri > Blenniiformes > Labrisomidae > Malacoctenus > Malacoctenus triangulatus. The sequence continues at coordinate 3,031 of JAUESE010053004.1, forward strand.
GAGTTGGAACTGTGTTGATCAAAATGAAATATGAAAGACTTGGAAAGCTCAATTTTTAAAGATCCCGTTGAGTCTTTGCGTCTGACTCACCATTGAAGTTTTCAGTGAGAATACAGTAGACCATCGGAGAGTGGAACTGATGCAAGATATGAGAGGTTTTAGACGTTTCCCTGCTTCAACACACCGAAATCAGATGAAGGCATCAATATCAGGCTTGTGCAGTACTTAACCGTCTGCTGAAGTGATCCTTTTCTCCTGACTCAAGTGTGTTGAAGGAGAGAAATGTTTAAAACCTGCAGGACAGTGACGCTTGAGGACTAGATGTGCCCACCACTGCTTTAACAATTAGTTTAAGAAGTTTTTCTAATTGAGTTGTGTCAGTGCCTGTTTCATCACCAAACATCCAATGCAGTGGGAACATTGAGTAGAATGTCTTAAAATTTAACAGATTACCATGATTTTTTTTTTAAACTTACATTCAATTAATTGGATAAGCTACTTATTGTCTTACTGGTTAATAATTCTACATTCTTGTTTTTTAGATTTAAAATGTTAGATGGCCATACTTGAATGTATGTTGAATCGGTAAAGGTTTAACCCCAGGCATCTTGTGGTGAAAGGAATTGTAAGATGTTGCAACATTGACATCTGTTAGCATTCACTGTTGAGGCGACTGACTGTGAGAGTTCTGCAAAGAGTTTAGTGCACAGAAGGAGTTCACTCCATCATCACTGTACATTAAAGCTGTGGGAATCAAATTTAAGGGAGGTCTGGAATGGTAAGAAAATCATCACAGGCTGCAAACACTCCAAATCAGTGAAGGATATGGAAGGAGTGTCTTCTTCTGTGCTGTTGTGGGCTGAAGATGGAACCCAAAGAAGAGAGACTGCCAGAGACTGAACTCACTGTAAAACATGCAAACCTTTTGGTTGTCATGGGCTGGAGTCTGTAGTGACAGCAGCAGGGAAAAGAACATGGGACAATCTGCTAGGCATCTTGGATTCCACCACCCATCCTCTGCAACAGTGTTGTTTTCGGCAGCCATCTTAGTTGTCGTCTTAATCTTAGTCTTTTGGACGAAAATGATTACTAGTTTTGGTCACATTTTAGTCACAACTATCTGTGATATTTTTAGTCCAGTTTTAGTCAACGAAAACTCAAAAAGGTTTTAGTCTAGTTTTATTCAGTTTTTGTTTAAAAACAAAAGTATTTGTTTTAACAAATTCATTTATGTCCATAAGTATTGGAAATTGGAATCAATGTTGACAGGATGTGTCAAGTGTTGCAATTCATAAAACACGGTTAACCTTTACACGTTTGCATAATAATCAGATTCCTTACCAGACTGAGCTCGAGCCTCGACTTTCCCACAGATGGAGATGCAGTGCTGCTGTGCTGTACTTCATTGCTGTTGGGCAGAAACCTTTTATCTCTATAGTTCAACTTGTACTTTTTTTCATGAATTGATGCCCTTCATCAGACAAAAGTTGGGAAAAAAGCAGATCAACACACGACCAGCCGGGGCTCCACGACCACACCCGCTCCGAGGCCGCGGGCGGGAACGTGAGCAGCGCGAATGACTGACGTCCTCCGGCAGCTGCACCCTGACCCAAGTGGATCGCCTCGATGCCCGCGATGAGAAATCGCGGGCGCATTTCTTGATTTAGAAATACGCCCGTGATGAGAGCTTTGCGCGCCTGCGATGAGAGCTTTTCTGCTCCCTCGATTAATGGCAGTGATGCAACGCCATACATTTTAGTGTTTGACTGACACATTACAGCACCATAGGCAGAAATGTAATGCACTTTGAACATCCGACAGACCACCCACCACCATTTTCGTCCAGTCTCGTCTTGTCAATGAAAACTCACACACACAACTCGTCATTAAGACGTTCTTCTGACTCAAAACCATCAGGATGAACGATTGCATTTTTGGGAAAGAGAGAACAAGGATGAGGAAAACCACAGATACTCACTCAGTACACTTTGAACATGCATCTTTAAGTTTGTGAACCTTCATACCCAACATAATAATTTGACTTCTGCTTCAATGTTTTTTCCTGCTCTGTTGCATGTTTTAAACAACTTTCTAGCCACACAGAATTTTTGTTTGTAATTTGGATCTGTACTGGCTTAGTGAAAAACACCTAACCTTGACCTTGTTGTTTGGGTATAATTGACTTAAAACAGAAAAACCCAATGGACTTTATACAGATGCACATTTAAATTGTAAGTGTCATTTACTTGTATAAAACATTTTGGCTTCTTGAGCAGTCGGAACATAATTGGTGACTTTTTCCTCATCGCACACTGTCAAGCACACACTCATAATTTTGAGGATGGCTATCAAGCAACCTTTTCACACAGCATTGGTTTTGACAAAGGGGTTCCCCTGGGATTTGAAGATGACCCACTCACAAGTGATCCAGAGCAGCCCAATGAGCCTTGATAAGTATCAAAACTTCTTGGTTCTTTCTTTGGCCAAAATTTGTTTTGATCAGTGAAGCAGGAAAGTCCTTAGTTGGAAGAGCTGGTAATTTAGCATGTCTGACTTACAATGCCAACAAGCCGTCCTCATAAACTTTGCACTTCTCTTTTTGTCTCTGTGACTCATTGGTTGTCGGTGAGCTACTCCAATGAAGCTAATATTTTCTCATATTTGATTTACCTACAGATGTTTCGGAAAAAAGCCTCCTCCTCCTTGAGAATGAGAAGGATAACAGAGAGCACAAGATGTAATGATATCTTTCTTTCCTCTGTGCAATCAAAATTCTAAAGGGGTGAAGGTTAAACATTCTTTGTTGTTGGGAGTGAAGCCACACAAATTTATAAGCCAGAAAAGACCTTCAAAGAAGTCGGGAATGGGACTCTCTCCTCGCGTTGCCTGTGTGTTTTTATTCATCTGGCATATTATCTTGGTGGTTTCCACAATGACAGCTTTGGATGTTTAACTCAAAACAATCACTTTTGCCTTTATTCTGTGTGAATATTTCTAACTGGGTTTTTGAAATGACCTCCAAGAAATAAAAAACAAATTATTGTATTTCTGTTCAGAAAGTCAGAAAACTATTTTTTTGTTGCAAACTGTGTTTTGTAATGAATGCTGTATTTCACAGTCATAGCTTTAACTTGAAAGACTGAAGTTTGGGTTTAGTTCACTCGTTTACGAACCATAAAAATGTACGTCAAAATCGCACACATTAACCAAAATTATAAGAGTAGTTTAAAGATTCTTTGGAACCCCACTGAAGCATAAACCAAAAGGTTATTATTAAGGAGACATCTGCATTTGAACAGAAAGCACCACCCTTATCGGGTTAAAGTCAATTTAGAGAGAGGGGGGTGGAGTTAAAATTGCACGTTGGAAGAGAGGAGGGAGTGTGAAGTTTAATGCATCTGAACTCTGGTGGAGACCAAACAAGCAAACTGGTTGGTCTGAAAAAAGGTGTTTCTGACTTCATTGCTGGTGAATCAAGTGCATTTTCTTTTCACAGCAATAAAGGCAAATCAGCAAGTTAACAGGAGCGTGAAACTGGCCCCAAAGAAAGAATGCAACATTAGTTGTTTTAGGTGTAGCAATAATTGAAGTTTTGGTTTTCTCAAAATGTTTGCGTTGAGTCCAGGCAAATTGATGATCAGCGTTTTGGTCCTTCTTGCTTAAGGCAATTGCACCTCAAGTGAGCCACTGTTGTAATTTCTTTTCATTTCTGGCAGAGGAGTAGCATCTGTGAATCCCAAACCAGGGCCATAAGCAGTTTGTGAAAGTGTCTTAAAGCAGTTCGGCCAGTTCAGGCCAGTGATATGGTAGAGAGCTTTCTTTCCACCATGAAAAAATGTCCTCTCACCTTTGGGGTGGGAAGGCGTAAGGCTTGAAAAAAAAAGAGCAGTTTTCGCATGGAGTGACAATGAGAAAAGACCTGCAGCTCCTTCAGGGCTGCTGTTTGGTCTTTGGTAGCTGATACAGGGCTTGTTGGAAGCATTTCCTATACTTGGTGGTCACAGGCAGTATCAGCTTTACTTTAACAATATATTAACATAAATGCATTTGAATGTTTCTGCCTGAATACTTGACATGGAGCAGAATTCCCCTCGTTCCGCACATAACCTTGTTTAATACTTAGCACCTTTTTTCCAAAAGCCAGTTAGCCATAAAAAATCAGAAGTCTTGCTGTCTATGAATTGTTTGCATTCAGCAATCCTGTGAAAACTTTTTTTTTTTTTTTTTAATATTTTAAATTCGAAATGCATAAAAGGTCCCTTCTGACTTGTCACAAGATTGCTGCACAATGAAGTAGTCTCTTAGTTTTGTGTTAATGACACCAGTGTCAAAGTCATGATTGATTATCGACAATTTTTTGCATGTTTCTTTTGATCTTTGCTTTTGGGTTCAAGATGCTGCTGGTAAATTTGCTCTGAAAGTTTTCTCCAGTCAATTTCTGAAGTGCCATCTGTTGGTTTCTATTTGAGGGGGAGGGCTGGTGATGGATGGGCCACTGACTTATGTGACTATGTGTGATTTTGTGTTAATTTCTCCTTTCCCTTTATTTAGCATTTCACTTAATGCTTCCTTCACTTCTGACTCTAAATTTGGGATGGATCTCATGTCTTCGAAAAAACATTCATTATGTTAATTTGTTACACAACTCATTTTGCCTCATTTTTCTTGCCGTTTGTGCTGCTCCTCTCAGGGAATATAGACCGTGGGCGAAGCTTGTCCTTCCATGAGGTGCGTTGCAAGCAGGAGGTAGAGATGAGGGCTGCAGCTGAGGAGTCATCCAACAGCAGCAGCAGTGTAGGAGGTGGGGGCAGCACAGTCCTACAACGCCTCCTGCAGGAACAGATGAATCGAAATTATGTGCTCCAGCAGCAACAACAAAGTGGAGGAGCTGGAGCTACAGCAGGTGGAGGAACTTTCTCTGTACAAGGTCATGGAGGTATCTCTGATGATCCATCCATGACCCCCCACATTGCCCGACAGGAGCCCCAGGGACAGGAACTGCAGACTGACAATGGTCTGGAAAAACTGAGTGCTACCCGGACTGGAGGAGGTGGAGGAAGCAGTGGAGGTTTGGGTTCAGCTGGAGGTGGTGGAGGAAGTAGCAGTGGGGGTGGAGGGGGAAGCCAAGGACATTGCCCAAATCCCGAAGACCTCCCGACTTACGAAGAGGCGAAAGTGCAGTCACAGTATTTTCGTGGCCATGGTCCTCCTGCTCAGCCTCAGCAGCAAATTCCTCATCCAGCCCAGGTTGGCGCTGCCTTCTACGTCACAGGTGTGAACAATGCCAAGGTGCGCACTGAAGGTCGTTCTACCGTACAGCGAGTGACTGGTACGGGAAAAGTGCATCAGGATGATGGACTGAAGGACCTAAAGCAAGGCCATGTTCGGTCTCTCAGTGAGCGGCTTATGCAGCTGTCGTTGGCAACCAGTGGTGTGAAGACCCATGCTCCTGTCACCAGTGCTCCACTCTCCCCTCACCTGCCCCCTCCAGGGCCACCTGGTGACTACTACAAACCACAGCATCGTGGTCCACCTCCAGACTATCCTTTCAAAGGAATGTGTTCACCTACCAGCCAGCAGGAACATGGAAGCCAATTTTACCGGGAGCAGAGAGGGAGGGAGCAATCAAGGGAGGTCCCCCATGTCAGATACCAGCCCCCACCTGAGTACGGCTCCTTCAGGTACGACATTCACACAACACCACCATCAACACATGTTTACAAATTTATGCACCAATGGATGAGCCATTGATAGTGATATCTTATTTTACACAAACAAATTAAGATTTAATACTTGACATACAGAAAAAAGGTACGATAGAGAATATCAAACTACATGCGTTTCCTCCTCGATTGTGTGATTAGGGTGGATAAAGGAACGGGTGGAGAAAATGCAGAGAAATATTTTTATGTCTTTGTTTCTTGCCTGCAAGTACAAAAAAAAAGTTTTTCTGTCTTACTTCTCTTGTTAGACGTCTCAATGATCAGGAGGGCACAGAGATCCATGGAGCTAGGTTTTAAAATGGACCACTAGTTAAAGGTGGGATATGTAATGCGAAACCAATGGTGACATTTAGTGTTTCCTGGTTGTAACTGCAACAACAGAAAAATAATTACAGCCAGCGTGTTGCCAGGTGTCCTGCAGATAACGTCCAGGGCTGCGGATAACGTACGGGGCTCTGAAGCAGCTGGTTGATATGCTGACTCCGCCATTTTGCCATAACTGGCAACCTGCTATTGGCAAACTCTATTGGCTTGTAGAAGTAAACAACGCCATTGTCGAACCCGTCAAAATTTCTATTATAATTATTTTCAGGTGAAATAAAATTTTTTGAGAAAACACTATATTTCCATTCCGCACCCCTCTAAACGTAGTTTTGAGGCATTATTTTTTTAAAAATATAGCTTTTAATAAAAATCTTACATATAGCACCTTTAATACTTTGGAGTTAAAAAAAAAAAACGGTCCATAACTTCAAAAGTAAGGTAAAGCCACAAATTGCAGGGGACATTGGACCTGCCCACCAAGGTTCTTAACCATTGCTAGAATTCTTATTTCAACCATTCCTTTGCCAATTGTGTATCTGAAGAACACTGTAGAAGAACAAAATAAAATGCTCTTCTTTGATATTTTGGTTATAACAAAACTTCACTCCGACTTAATTTCTCACAGCCAACCAAGTTGATTATTTTTGGTCCATTTGGCATGAACAGCATACCCAAGCTGATCCTTCGAATAATGATAATAAACCATATTTATGTAGCATCCTTCAGGAATTGTTGTCCTAAAATGCTTTGAAGTAAAAAAAAAAAAAAACATGTATATACTACGATAATATTAAATGTATGTGATGCTATTTGCTACGCTAGCTATCGCAAAACTTCCTGGGATTAATTACCGTTGTAACTAATCTTACACCACAGTGACTCTGACATGTTTGTCATTTGGCATCAGAGAATCCTAAGTGACCCATTTTTTTCTGTCAAAATGCTGCTTTTCGGTCAAAATTCAAATTTTCTTTATGAACATGTTTCATTTTTTTTTTTGACTTGCATTAACTGGATGTCATGCTTTACATAACACACCTGGGCATAAGAGCTCTTTTAATACAAGTGAGACCTCACAAATTGTAGACGAGAGGATGTAACATTTGCCCAGAGGTATCAAAAATTGTAAACAAAGGAAAGTATTGTTACTTTAGTATATTCAATGTATTCAGTAAACCGTCATTTATCGTGGGGGTTACATTCAAAAAAGAACCTGCAATTGGCAAAATCCGCAAAGTATTCACCTTTGTCATTAACAGCTATTAAACAGGACTGTGTTCTGTAATGCAGCTGCAGCTGTGCAGCTTCTACCTACTAGAGCCTGACCAATATGGGATTTTGGAGACCAATACCGATATTGGGGGCTTTCAAAAACCGATATCCAATGTATTGGCCGATATCCAATACATATGGTCAGAATGTTATTAAAAAAAAAATGAACATACACAGGATGTGTTCTTTCCAACTCTAATTCAACTCAAATTCTCATAAAAACTTAAATATGATTAAAGACTAAGTAACAGAACACAGAACACAGTAGCAACTGTAATTTGAACAATAGCAATATTATAGATGACCACTTCAGAATGAAAACAAGTGGTTGCATACAGCTGTTTGCAGCTGAAAAAACAGCTAAAACTATATTACACTACGCTCTAGTGCTCCATGACAACAAATGTCCTCATGGAAACATGCTGTTATGGCACATTAAGGAGAGCAGGCCAGTTTTATACGTGTTAGTTTTAGCAAACGTATTCGCATTTTTTCTGTGTAAATTGCCCCTTTGTGAAGTAAACATGTATGCAACTGTTAATTTCCATCTCTATGATTAGCTAATGTAGGACTATCATACAGCATTTAAACGCTGTGTAAGTTGCCTCTTTGTGAATTAAAAAAAGATATATGCAACTGTTGACTTCCATCTGTACTATTCGCTAATGTAAGACTATTATATAGCATTTAAACGCTATGTAAGTTGCCTCTTAGTGAAATAAACAAGACATACAATTATAGAAGGAATATAAGATTGTTATATTGTGTCCCACTACATTTCATGCAGGTTTTACTGGAGCTCATAAATTCAGAAGTAATTTTTTTTTTAAAAAAGGCTCCAACTGATGTATTTAGTTATAATCTTGTTTGGAAGTTTTAACAGCTGTAACATTTTTGCTGAAATCTCGTTAAGCCCCTTGTGTCAAATGGAAGATGGAACTTTTCAACAGCTTGCAAATATGACAAATTTGTAATTCTAGCATGTTTTTGTGATTATAAAATGTAATAGGCCAAACACATAGACCATAAAATCACTAAGTCATTTAAAGTGTATCAGTTGCAAAACACCTCCCAGTGTGATCACTTTAAGCTGTACTTGTTTTCATTCTGAAATGGTCATCTATAGTATTGATATTGTTCAAATTACAGTTGCTATAGTGTTCTATTGTGTTCTGTTACTTAGTCTTAAATCATGTTTAGGTTATTATGAGAATTTTAGTTGAATTACAGTTAGAAAGTACATATCCTGTGTATGTTAATTTTTTTAAAGTAACAGTCTGACAATATGTATTGGATATTGGCCAATATTGGTTATCGGCCAATACATCGGATATCGTTTTTTGTATGGGTATCGGTCTCTAAAATCCTATATCGGTCAGGCTCTAATTGATACTGCTCAAAACTTTGGTATACATTATTGACAAGTTTTCATCAAGCTACACAATCTTCCTAAAGCCGATGTCACATGATGTATTTTAGCGAAGTTAATCTATTTTGCATTGGCTGTGAAGCTATGGGTGATGCTCACAGAGATGGGCCAGTAGATTTGAAGTGTGACTGCCTTTCGCAGTAACTTTTTTCTTGCATGCTCTGCAGATAGGATAACTGTCCTTCACCAGTTGTCTCTCTGCATTCTTAAAAACACAAAATATGCCGAGACCTTAAATTTTGTCCTTTTGGTGGGTTGGTAAATGTCCTTCGTGCTGTCTGCACTTTCCACCATGCTTACGTTACAATGCCCATGTTACAAGCTACGTATTCACGTGAAACACAGTTGCAAATCGCTCACAAGACTTGCATGAGGCTGTTATTACATATTCTTCTATTCTAATTATCTACAATAATGAGATTAAGTTAAACATAAATGTTTAGCGTTATTGCGTATAATTACACCGTGGTTTACTGTCATACCGGAATCTGTTACATCCTACTATGGATCTATGAATCCTGAAAGACTGCCAGAGGCGATGCTTAAAGCGTTGGATGTTTATTCTCGCGCATGCACAGGTTGAGAAATTGTATCAACCTGTAACCCCTGGATGACCCGGAGAGTCTATATCAGGGGTGTCAAAGTACGGCCCACAGGCCAGAACCGGCCCACCAGGGGGTTCAGTCTAGCCCAGGGGATATATTTGCCTTATTGAAAAAAAAAATCCCAATGTGTTGTGGTTGAGAAATTCATTTTCTTTAAATCTGCAGTTCCTATGTTGTCCGCTAAGGGCGCTGTGTTAGTCAGAGCAGACAACATGATGAAACACTGCGTCGGAACTAACAGTAGATGGCAGCACTGAGCTTCAGGTTGTGTTCGCAGTACTTGCCAGATAGCATTAGCATCAAAGCCATACAGCGAGGGGGAGTTCGTCAAAATCTGCATGCTGAAGGCTGCCGAGCTTGACGGGAAACACTGTGGCAGACAGGATTTCAAAACTATCAACAGATTTAGGCAGCCAACTCAAACGCAAAGCAGAGTAATTTCTGGCATTTTCTGTTGGAATTGATGAGAGCACTGATATTACGGACGTAGTTCATCTGGCCATATTCATTCGTGGAGTTGACCAGACAATGGCTGTCACAGAGGAGTTTCTCGAGTTGGTGCCCATGACCGACACGACAACAGCTGAGGACATCTTCCGCTCCGTCATTGGAGCGCTGGACAGAGTGGCGGCAGATTGGTCCTGCACCGTAAGCCTGGCTACTGATGGTGCACCGTCAATGATTGGGAAAAAGGCAGGTGTTGTGACAAAGTTCAGAGAGAAAGTACAAGCCATGTTATTTTTGGACATTTCATTGCTTTTTGCATCAGGAGGCATTGTGCTGCAATTCATGGAAAAAAGGGTAAACCTTGTAATTAAGGAATTACAGTGCCCACCATGGCTGCAGGACCTTGCATTTATGGTTGATATTACAGAGTGCTTGAATAATCTGAATAAAATGTTGCAAAGACGCAAAAAAATTGTAACACAATATCATGACAGCATACGTGCATTCAAGTTAAAGCTCACGTTATGGGAAACGCAGATGGCAACCCTGCTCATTTTCCCTGTCTAAGAGATGTGTGCACGGCAAGTGTTGATCCTGACTTGAAACAGTACAAAGACAAGACCTTGGGGTTGCTGAGGGAATTTGAGAAACGATTTCAGGTCTTCAGTGAACTTGAGACAGAATTTGCATTTTTTCGCTCACCATTCACAGTCAGCGCTTCTGATGTGCCCATTGACATGCAACTTGAAATCATTGATTTGCAGTGTGATGTAGAATTGAAGGACAAATTTGCCTCTGTGGGCTTAGACCCATTTTACAAGTATCTCCAACTAGGATATCCTAAATTGACAGCCCTGGCTGCAAAAATGTTGTCTCTTGGACTACCTACTGACTGTATGTGAGCAAGTTTTCTCACGAATGAATATTAATAAAACAAAGCTGTGCTCAAAGCTCACATATAAGCAGTTAAATGAGATTCCGAAATTGGCTGCTACTCAGGACATGATGCCTGATATTGATGCATTTGTGCAGGCTAAAAGATGCCATGTTTCAGGGACAAATACAGAGCAAAACTAAATCCAATGGAATGCTGCTTTCAATTTTACACTATAAAAATAAAACGGCTCTGAATATTTGCTGTGGTAATTGCTGTTTAAAGTAAGTGCTAGTCAGTAACAGATTTACAACAGAAGAGTTTTGAGTAAAATATTTCTCATGCAAGCATGCATGTTATGTATGTAAGTTTCTTTATATGTATACATTTTATGCATTAACAGGAAGGAGACCACTTTACCACTTTACCATTTTACCAAATGTCTGTTTAAAACAGTTACCACTTAAGATTTCAAATGTGTGGAGTCAATTCGATTGTTCAAATTTCTTCCCATATTTATGTATAATAAATGTAAAACTGAGTAAAAGTGTTGTTGAAATGCAAATACATATCTTAAAAACTCTTTGGTTGTTCATAATATATTTTGTAAAAGGAAAATAATTTAAAATCAAAGAAGTTTATAATATACTTCTTTGCACTCATACAAAGCTAAAAGTAGACTTATTGTAAGTTCTATGTAATTTTACAAGGAGTTTACTGGTCTGGCCCCTTTGAGATCAGATTAAGCTGTATGCGGCCCCCTGACCAAAATGAGTTTGACACCCCTGGTTTATATCTACCAGTGTCACCAGATGATTGAATCCCCCTGAACTGCCTGATAAAATAATGTGAACACATTTTCTGGCCATCCATAATGACATGGCTGGCTGAGATAGCATGGCCGAAGTAGCCCTCTGCCTGTTGAAAAAAAAATATTACAAGAAACTTAGTATTGGCAGTGACCATGTATTTGGTACCTCCTTCTCCAATCTGCATCACTCTGAGAGACTTTTCATGATTTTGCAGTCGATCCAGTTGGGCCAGTTTATTAGTCATCTTTTTTTTTTTTTCTCAAACTGGAAGCCAAAGATTTGAAACAACAGCCAGTACCAAAAAAATTCTAATCATGGAGCTGGGACGGGCTGTGACATGATCTACTTGGCTTTCATAAAGATTAAAGACAGGAATGTTCACTTTGCAAAAGGCAGTTGTTGCGGCAGTTTTCCTACCTTAAGCAAAAAGAAGTCTCATGACAAGCACATGGCAGGTGAATGACGCCAGGTTCCTGGCAGTGTTTGACTATCATTTTGCCAACAAGGCAAGGCTTTACTTGTCATTTCCAATTGTGTCCCCTCTTCTGTTTTTGGAGCAGGCTTACTGTGTGAAACCCCAAACAATGTCTCCTTAGCTGGAAACTGTGACACACTTTTCTGCTTGGGTGATGGCAGGAATGCCATAGAGCACTGTACTGTTTTCACATAAATCCTGAAATGGGCTATTGGTTTCTGTTGGCCATTAGTGATGCAAAAAAATTAGAACTTCTTGTGTTCATTGGCTTTTTAAGTTGTAAAATCTGCAATATTTAGTGCATAATTATTGTCAAAAAACTAAACTGAGTTTTGTTTGCACTTTATTCCATTTGGGTCTACATAACATAGAGTCCAATGTCTCATTCCTCATCCTGACTTGAGGTTCAACAGAACCCATCCATATGAAGCTTGAAATATATCACTTCAAAAGCATCAAAAGAAGTCTTTGATGTCAACTCATATAACAAAATAGTGAAATTTGAACCAACATGGAAAGGGAGGGTCAAGTCTCAGCAGCTGAGTATCACAATGAGTTGCTGACTGAAAGTGCATCAAACAAAATTTTGTTCACTATCATCTATGAGCAGCAAGATAAGAATTCTTATCTTCTATTCAGAGAGTCCTGCTGGATGTTTTGTTATTGATAATTTGGCCATAAGTTCCACCTTGGTTGTGAAGTTCATTTCCTCAGTGTTGACTAGAGCCCGACCGATATGGGATTTTGGAGGCCGATACCGATATTGGGGGCTTTCAAAAACCGATATCCGATGTAATGGCTGATGTCCGATATTGGCCGATTCATAATAACCTAAATATGATTAAAGAATAAGTTACAGAACATTATAGCACACTATAGCAGCTTTAATTTGAACAATATTAATACTATAGATGACCATTTCAGAATGAAAACAAGTGGCTGCATACAGCTAAAAGTGATAACACACTAGGAGGTGTTTTGCAACTGATACATTTTAAATGACTCAGCAACTTAATGATTTAATGATTCATGTGTTTGGCCTATTACATTTTACCATCACAAAAACACATTAGAAATATAAATTGTCATTTCACAAGTTATTGAAAAGTTCCATCTTCCACTTAACACAATGGGCGTAACTTGATTTAGGTAACAATGTTGCAGCTGTTAAAGCTTCCAGACAAGATTACAACTAAATACATTTGTTGGAGCCTTTTAAAAATGGAGATGGAAGCTAACGGTTGCATTTATCTGTTTATTTCACAAAGGAGGCAACTTACACAGCGTTTAATTGCTGTATAACAGTCCGACATTAGCTAATAGTAGAGATGGAAGTGAACAGTTGCATATGTCTTTGTTTATTTCACGAAGAGCGCAACTTACAGAGTAAAAACGCCAATACGTTCGCTAAAATTAGTGCATGTAAAACTGGCAAGCTCTCCTTAATGCGCCCTAACAATGTGTTTCCATGAGGTTGTTTGTTGTCATGGAACACTAGAGTGTAGCGTAATATAGTTTTGCGAAGCTTACCATCAGCAAACTTCACATTTCTTTGTCCTGTTTCTCTCCGCTGCCTGTGATTCTGAGTGTGTGTGTGTGCGGGGGGGAGCGGGAAGGCGGTGCAGCGAGAGCGCACTGCTTTCTGTGAGGGGAAGGGGAGGAGCAGCACTGAGCTGCTGCTCAGAAAGGGAGGGGGAGAGAGCAAAATCACCGTGCGGCATAAGTTTCTCGTTGCTGCTTGCGGCAAAGCAGAATTTTGATATCGACCACGTTTTGGCTGATGCTGATATCGCGGCCAGACCCGAATATCGGTCTCTCGTGTTGACAGTCTGAGAAAAGCGAGTGGAATTTCAAGTAAATGAGGGGTCACAAAAGTTACCTACAGAGCACCTTATAACAGCACTTTTTTTTTTCTTTTTTTTTCCAACAGGCTCATATTTACATTTATATATAATAGATATTAACACATTCTGTAGCATTGGCAACATCACAGCAGGTGTTCCATTGTTGTCTTTCACTTCAACAGATTGCTGTAAAATATATATTTTATTTTTTCAATGTCTCTGTTATGCTGCATAATCATAAATGGTGGACATTAATAACAGCTACACTTCATACAGTGTAAAAAATACTAATACAAGCCCAAAACTGCATAACCACATGGTTTCTCTCTCTGCAGGTCAAGTAAAGACCACCAACACCAACAAAGGGCCCTCCACCAGCACAGTCCCACCTCCTCTGTAACATCAGTGGGCTCCTTGTCTCGGGCTCAGTCTGCCACACTTAGCAGCATGCTCAGTGCCTCCCACTCATCCCATCCTTCCTTTCCCCACCAGCAGCACCAGAGCCAGGTTGAACACTTCATCGGTATGGGGCCTCGGGGTCCACAAAGCCCTAGCTCTCACCAAGTGGGAGAGCCTATTCACCAAACTCCACAGAGGGGCAACAGTTTCCCACCTGACACCTATGGCTCCACCCCAAGAATGCACCACCAACAGCAGCAACAGCATCATATGTATCAACAACAGCAGCAGCAGCAGCAACAACAGCAGCAGCAGCAGTTCCAAGGAACCTTACCTCCCCAGCTCCAGGGGTCACTCCAGGCTGGACATTTCCACCAGCCACATTCCTTCTCCCACCCTCAGGGAGAGCCATTTGTGATGATGGCCCGTGCCCATCAGATGGTTGACATGCTAACAGAGGAGAACAGGATGCTGAGGCAGGAAATAGAGGTCTGTAGGGAGAAAGTCACCAAGCTGCACAAGGTAAAAATCTCAGCACATAAACCCTATAAGGAGGACAACGAAAACAACAAATGAGAAAAAATAGATCATTGTAATAGGTTAGTGTCATTTCGCTGAACAGACAAGGTGGAAGTGGGATTTAATATTTATATGTGTGTAAGGTTAGAATAATTATATAATCATCCCATTAAAAACTTTATTTTTTTATGTTAGAACAAGCTTTTTGTATAAGGGGTACATAATCACAGGTTGCCCATAATTAGAGGCTGACCTGATCAACCACTGTGTTGTTGACAGCAGGTTTGGGGGGACAGTAAAAAGCGAAAGACTTTTCTTAAACTGCGAGAGAGCTGGATTAAAGATGATAATATCGTAAGGTTTGCAAGGTACTTTTCAAATCCAAACTGTTTGAAAAGCAGTATATGTTGTTGATTGTGTCAAATCTTTGTGAACGAAATATGCGCTCGAAAAAATGTTCGTTTTTTTTTCACTCTTTCTTCTTTCTTCTTCTTTCACTCTGTCTGAGTAGTTGGAAACAGAAATACAGTGGGTGTCCGAGGCCTATGAAAACCTGGCAAAATCCTCTTTAAAGAGAGAGGCCTTGGAGAAAACAATGAGGAACAAGCTGGAGCTGGAGATGCGTCGCTTGCACGACTTCAACAGAGACCTCAGAGGTGAAAAGCAGAGAGAATGTTATCTGAGTGAGGCCTTGCTCACTGTCAATTAGCGCCCTGTACATATTTTAGGGTTTTTCGTTTCATCTCATTCCGTCGAATACCTCAAAATATTTCTGATAGTTTATTCTTATGAACACATAAATCTAGTGCAAAAACATGTGAAACATTTAGTTTTCTCTTAAAAAGCAACCTAAAAAAGACATTAAAAAATGAGAACAAATAACGATAAGTTATTTTGAGATATTTTTTGTGTTGTTTTGAGCAAGTTGACAAAATTTTGTCTGAAAGATGTTCCATTTTCTGAAACAATTCAGACCAGAGGGCAATTAGGTGCAATGATCTTTAGGTGTTGTATGTCTGTAATGTTGAAATATTGCAGTTTAGTTTTCTGTAATTTCTTGAGCATTTAAGTTGTTTTACAGAGCGCATGGAGACTGCAAATAAGCAACTTGCTGCAAAAGAGTGTGACGGTTCAGACGACAACCGCAAAACCATCTCCCAGCTGCTTGCACAAAGTAGGTACCTCACTCAATTTTGTGATGTGGGAGTCCACTACAGAGGTTTTTGTGTATCTGTACAAAGAAAATATCCTTCATTTTAACTGGTATATGGGTCCCCTCCTGTTTGGAACATGCCGCCTTCATTATTTTTTTCCAAAATTCCACTTTGCCTGTGATCTGTCTCTTACAGAAAGTCTTTTTCCAGCAGGAAATAGAGATTTACATGTTCCCTATCTGCTTTTAGTTTATCACAAGCCTCATTATTGTTTTCTTTGTTCTGGCTGCTGCTGCCACCTTTGGAGTGAATGACCTTGTACTGTCATGGATAAAACTGTTGGTACCATCAATCACAATGGTATATGATATACAAATAAGGATTTCTGAAATTACCTCATGCTCATACCTCATAGAGACATTGCATCGCAAAATTAGAGATGCCGATTAAGTAATGTATCATTCAGTGAAAGTGCTCCGTGCAACCCAATACACTTAATTCGAACTCGATGAGGTGAATAGTTAAGGAAGAGTCAATATGCCACCTGTTGTATTTATGAAGTGCTGAGACACTGTCGGTGAGTGGGCGAGGCCTGCAGGTGGGTTCATTTTGAGGAACCGATGAATGCTGTTTCTACAAACTGTCTTTATTAAAATGTATGAAATAACTGGATGACACCAGAAAGTAAAACATTTTTTATTTGACCTAGTAAATTGCAAATTGCACAGTTTTACATTTGTTTTTGTCCAGATTGAGTTCATTTTTTAGTGTTTGTACCATATTTCAAAAGCAGCCTGTTTGTCATCCAGATAGTTTTGAGTTAACTTTTTTCAATATTTTTTGTGTTTTTTGGGGGGTTTCTTTCGTTAACAAAAGGATACCAACACTTATATCTCTTACTGTGTGTTGACACAATATGTAAATTTTATATGAAACAGAAAGTAAGCCTCTGCCATTTGCATAAGCTCATTTCAAAAAATTATAAAAGCTTTTCACTTTGAATAGATGGCATATGTAGCTGTTATCATTGTAATACATATTGTGTTAAGTTTGTAAAATAAATAAAAAAGTAATTAGTTCTAGATCCAGCTGGCTATGTTATAGGCTGCCTCGTGATTACAGTATCACACAGTTTATCCTTTTTAAATCTATGTATGACTAATGATAACTATTGACCACAATGGACAATGTTTTGTGATCTCAATCATGCATGTGTTCAGACAAGGAAACCCTGTGTGAGAAGGAGAAGCTGGAGAGGGAGCTGAGTGCATTGCGCTCCACCACAGAGGACCAGAGGAGGCACATTGAGATCAGAGACCAAGCACTCAACAATGCCCAGGCTAAAGTGGTGAAACTTGAGGAGGAGGTAAAATTTTTTCTGAATGTGCGACTGACCCTTCTCAGTTCAGATCATACTTTTCATTGCTTTGATCAAGAAATTGAATGTGACAACCATTGATATGCGATTTATATTTTGGGTTCCCTATAAAATACAGAAATAATAAAAGAGAGCTGGTCAACAAATTGTTTTGATGTATTGGCATTGTGGCATGACAGTTGAAATATTTTGTGTATGGCATGGGTATGCCAAGGTTTTTTTGACTGGAGCAAGGACAAAGGCAGCTCAACTTTAGCATATCGCTATGGAAAGTAAAGAGCCCTTTGGTGCAGAATAAATGGGCAAGGCTGATACAAAAACCATTGGGGTGCTCCCAGCAGCAGGCATGGTTTTATCTCATTGTGTAAAACAAGGTGTTTTAAAACAAGCTGAATTTTCAGTGAATAATATTTGGATTGTACAAAGTCACTGATGCCCATGTAGCAGGAACCAGGTATTTGCTTTGGGTAAAGCTTTTGGTTTAGTAATTTCAATGTTATGACACATTGATTGTGCCTTTAAATGTTCCCTTTCAACATTCGTTTCGGTATCTCATTATGGGACACGCCCCCTGTGCTTGTCCCCAGAAGCAATTTTCCATTACGTCAGTCCCAGTCCTGACTGGCCAACAGACTTGATGCTCGCTCCTTGGAGGATTGGCTTCCTCCCCCTATAAGAGCGGAGCGCTATGTCGTCAATTCATTCTTAAACCTCTTCTTGCGCCTGGAAGCAACTCTCAGACACAGGTTTTTGGCTGGCGCTAGCTTCTGGCCATAGAGCGAGTTTACTACTCAGTCGCCGACTGCTATGCATTAGCTCCTCTGCTGCTGCAAAGCAACGAGAGCCAGCTAGACTGTACCCAAACAGTTGCTGTTTTCCTCCAGTGAGAGCTAGCCTGTCCCCAAACAGTACCGATTCCGTAACCCTGTTGCCAAACAGTAGCGACTCAACTGGCCCGACTCCGCCTGCTCGCCGTGCCTCGGGTTGCAACATGCCCAAGACCCCGTGGCGACCATGGTCACCTGCGAGCACTGCGCACGGCTGTCAAATACGACCCGTAGGCGCAGACTGGCGAGGCTGGCCAGCCTGTCAAACGCCGACCCGTTGCTGGGGGTACCCAACCCCACCTTGAGGTTGTCGCTCCGCTCTCAGTCCACGATGCCCCCGAATCTTGCCTGCCACAGGCAGAGGAGGGCACCGTGAACATGATGAGGGATGTTGACTCGGGGGAAGAGTCCATCAGCCTAGGGGCCGACGAGGACTCAGACATGAACGACTCCTTTACTCCCACGTCGGCTGCAAAGCTTACCCCCAAGGAGGACGCGAGTGGCTGCTCTCCAAACCCGCCCGCTGGGACCGACCTGCAGAGATGACAGCGTCACCCTCTCCAGCTCTGTGGAAGGAAGTTTGCGTGGTCACCGGCCTCTGCTAACGCAGTCTCAGTAACAAACCCTGGCCCATGCCAGACTGCTCATGTCACATCTGGCCACCTTGGGTTTCACAATGAACTGGGTGAACAGCGTTTTGATTTCCAATCAGAATATCAGGTTCATCGGTCTGTCTCTGGACTCGAGTGCATTTAGAGCGCGTCTGTCGGCGGAGAGGGTGGAGGCCTTTTAGGCCTGTCTGGCACTTTTTCGCAGAGGGACGAAGCTGAAGTTCAGAATGCGTCTCCGACTTCTCGGCCTGATGGCGTCGACCCTTGCAGTGGCTCCGTTCGGCCGTCTGCACATGAGACCATTTCAGAGGTGGGTCGCGTCTCTCAGGCTGGACCCTTTTCGCCACGGGCACCATCAAGTCCCAGTTTCCATGGCGTGCGTCCTGGCCCTGCGCCCTTGGAGGCACAAGGTTTGTCTGACGGTGGGGGTTGCCATGGGAACCATCCTGACCAGGAAAGTCATTACTACAGACGTTTCTCAGTAGGGCTGGGTTGCCACTTACGAAGGCAGGATGATAAATGGCACATGGAGCTCGCAATTGCGGTTACTTCACATAAACTGCTTGGAGCTTCAGGCTGTGTCGCTGGCCCTGAGACATTTCCTGTCTCTGTTAAGAGGACAGCATGTTCGGGCGTGGCGTATATCAACAGACAGGGCGGGCTGCGCTTGCATCGTCTGCACATGCTGGGACACAGACTGATAACGTAGAGCAGCTCCCACCTGTTGTCCCTGAGAGCCACTCACGTGCCAGGCATATTGAACCTGGGAGCGGACTTGCTCTCCAGGGGCGACCCCCTGCTACAAGGATTGGAAGCTTCACAGCAAGGTGGTTGCCCGGATTTGGGAGAGATATGCCGAGGTGAGAGTGGATCTTTTTGCGTCAGCGGAGAACACTCAGTGTCCCCTGTTCTACCCCTCACAGATCAGAGCGCCCCGATGGGGCTGGATGCATTGGCGCACGAGTGGCCTCACTTCCTCTTGTATGCTTTTCCCTCGCTTGAGGTGATGGCTCCTACTCTCGCCAGAGTGCGGGAGAGGCATCTGACTCTAATCCTGATAGCACCCTGCTGGCAGGGGAAACACTGGCTGGCGGAGGTATTTCCTCTCCTGTGCGGCCACCCTTGGCATCTGCCTCTGTGCAGGGACCTCCTGACGCAGGCGCATGGTGAGATTTTTCATCCTTATCCGGAACGCATGGTTCTATGGGCCTGCCCGGTGAAAGGTTAAATCTGGCCACTGCCGAGCTCCCGCCGAATGTCATTGCCACAATTCAGGGTGCGAGAGCGCCATCTACGCGCTGTGCCTATGGTGGTAAGTAGAGCAGCTTTGAGGAGTGGTGCATTAAAGCTGGGGTGCTGGCTTTTCAGAGCCCTGTGCCGGTTATCCTGATGTTCCTGCAGGAGCTGCTGGATAAGGGTTTGGTGTTCTCTACTTTCAAAGTGTATTTAGCTGCTACATCAGTGTGTCACATTGGCTTTGGGGACCAAACAGCTGGTAAACCCCCCCTCGTTTTTCAGTTTATGAAGGGGGCACGGTGCATGAGACCAGTGTCGAAAGATCTGGTTGCACCATGGGATCTGTCTATGGTGCTGGATGTGCTGTCGGGTCCCCCTTTTGAGCCGGTGGAGCTCAAGGTGCTTTCTTTGAAAATGGCTCTGTTACTGGCACTGGCTTCGGTCAAGCAAGTGAGTGACATCCATGCACTGTCGGTGAACCCTGCTTGTATGTGTTTTCTGATAGGGGATTCAAAGGTTTTACTGAAACCTCAACCCACGTTTGCGCCGAAGGTTTTTAACCCGGCAGTGCCGTATCGCCCTATTGAGCTCTTCTACCCTCCTCCTTTTTCATCAAAGGAGCACGAACGCTTGAATGCACTCTGCCCGGTGCACGCACTACGCGCCTACGAGGATGAGACAGCTGGGTTCAGAAAATTGGAACAGCTGTTTGTTTCCTGGGCTGCGCCGCACTTGGGGAAGCCTCTCACAAAGCAGAGGCTGTCACGCTGTATTGTGGAGGCTGTTGCCTTGGCCTGTGAGAGCAAGGGCCTCCAACCCCCCTCAGGACTACGTGCTCATTCCACTCGTGGTATGGCCGCATCATGGGCGCTGTTCCAGGGCGTATCTATTGCGGAGATATGTGAGGCCGCTAGCTGGTCTATTCCTCACATGTTCTCCAGGATTTACATTTTGGATGTTACAGCACCCACACTGGCTCACAGAGTTCTTTATGTAGGTTCTGCGACAGGTATCGGGCTACCTGCGTGACTGTGGTTATCTTTGACAACAGGTCCTTGAGGTATGCTTGTCTGGCAATACGGGAGTCTCTGTATCCCATAGTGAGACACCAAAACGAATGTTGAAAGAGAACTTTAGGTTAAGAAATTAACTCCGGTTCTCTGAAACATGAGTGAGGTTTCTCACCTGATCACCCTCCTTGCCTGGAGCGAGGAAGAGGTGTTTTTTTTTGCTCGGACTGAATTGATGACGTAACGCTCCGCTTTTATAAGAGGAGGAAGCCACTCCTCCAGGGAGTGAGCGTCAGGCTCCCTACCCACCCCTTTTTGTTGTTGCTCCTTCATTAGTTCACAAGTCTGTTCTCAGGAAGCATCAACATCTGCAGGATATTCCAAAGCATATTATTGCAACTGGAGATGAAGGCTGAGTGAAATGGTTATAGATTTAATTTCACAGGCTTCATGTAAAGTCTGCTGAAGAATAAAGGAAGATTGTTTGATAAGATACTGATGCAGTTCAGACAAAGAGCTTTCGAGAAGGCTGTCCACTGAAGGGAAACCGGGACCCTTGAATTGAATAGGATTCCTGCACAGAGCACCAAGAGGCAATAAAAGAACATCGAGGAAGGCAAAGCAAGGATACAAAAACTTTGGAGTAGAGCAGATTGGTTGTGTTATTTATACATAGATCACATTTACGACATGAGTAAAATCAGACTCAGCAGTCCAGGATCAGTTTTTTCCCAGTTGTTTCCATGATGATCCAGATTAAGGCCTGTAGGTTGCAGACAGGTCAGTAAATTTTATTAGTATGTAGGTAATTATCTGTTATTCTAAAGTGTAAAGTTAAAGTTGTTGAAGAATGCAAGAAGAATGCAATGATCTAATTCAATCTTCAGCTTCAGGAGGAGACTCTTTTACACTGTCATGTCACTAATCTGAGATCTTTTACAACCTCCTTGCACAAATAGTTTTGGCCTTTGTTCTTTTTTTCCAACATTAATGCAAAATTTTGCTGGCTTCAATTTGTATCAGTTTTCTTTGTGAGTTATTCCACAGAGGATTCAGCATTTCATTTGTTACCGTATTTTCCGCACTATAAGGCGCACCGCATTATAAGGCGCACCTTCAATGAATGACATATTTTAAAACTTTTTCCATA
>JAUESE010053015.1:11665-22276 GCA_032274725.1 Malacoctenus triangulatus
AAAACAGTGTTTCTACACCTAAGGATGACTCTCAAAATACTGAGACACCAGTCAGTGAAAGATCCAGGCCCCCTCCCTCATGTCCTGAGGCTGCCACAGAATGATGAAATGTTTAAGTGTTTGTATTTTTAATGTGGCTTTCTTTATAAATTGCAAAAACGTCAGAAAATAATTACAATGACAATGTGATGTTTGGTCATGGAAATAATGGTGCACAAAGGTCAGAGAAGACACGGAAGCGTGTCTCCGAACAGTCACCCTGTCATGTTTTCTACTGAACTACAACATGTGCAAGTGGACAGCAACACTGCAAATGGGGATTCTGTCAGTATGTTGAAGAAAGGCGAAAGAGAGCAGGTCCCGCTTCCCATCGAGTTACAGAACCAGGCGTGCCTTCTGTAACAGAAGGAGTCGGGCGTTTAAATGCAGAAACAGCTTCTGTTTTATTAACATGGGCCCGAGCTCTGTTCTACATGAACGCCCCTTTAATCGCGACTGTTTCAACTGCCTTCTAAATTACTTTTAATTCTCCTTTTTCCGCTTTAAATGCCTCTAATTCAATACAATTGAATTCACCTGTAAAACAAAGGTTTCATGTTTGCTATATTCCTGAAGTCGTGTCGCATTAGCAGCAGAGAGCAGATGGAGTCACAGACCGGAGAACTCGAGGGAAAGCTCATTACCTTCAATCCGAAGCCATGAGGGGGTCAGACTGCAGAAGTGCACAGCAGGAACATTATTCTTATAAATGTGTACCGGGTAGTCGCTGCTACAGTGGCTTATAATTGGGATTCAGTTAACCAATTTAACAATTATGGGCTGCAGTGCTTTACATTTTCCCCGTTTCCCTCCTTAACTAAATGTTATGCGAAGGAAATTAGACCTCTGCAATTTATTAGCGGTGGTGAGTCCACTTTGTTGATTTCCTAATTTAGGCCATTTCCCTACCCATCAATTTTTCACTCTGCTGGGAAATCTGGACTTGCAGTTGTATAATCATTTCTTTATTTTTAACTGCTGTAATTATGTCATTATCATTATGGTTTCTATAATGTAGCTTAATTACCACAATTATGTGTGATTTCTTGTGGTCACCGAGTCATCATTATGTGCTTGTTTTTTTTTTTTTTTCGGTTCTCCCCAGAAGGATGATTTTATTCTTGGTCTGCAGCCAACAGTGAAAAGGACCCATTAAGCTTTTGCACTGGCTTCATATTAACTTTTTAAGTTGAGGTTAATTCAAAAATCAAGTCTGAATAAAGACGAGCCAAATGCCCAAGATTCGACAAGATTTTGTTCAACTGCTACAGTCACGAAATGGGTTCCCAGCGGAGTCGAATAAAGTGCTATTCCAGTTGAAAACATTACTTACCTCAGGTAAATTGGATTTTAGCGATAGGGATCACAAAGAGCATCGACCCGTCACTGTCCTGTCTCTTTCTTATTTCCAGTCGGCCTGTGAAAGAGGAACCAGAGGATGACGACTTCACTGAAAAGAGGACAGGGGTGAAAAGGAAGAGAGTTAAAGAGGAGACCTTGGAAGGCCTTTCAGAGTCCACCGTGTCCCCCATGTAAGTCTGTTTATGTCACTTTGGTTCAAATTAGCCTGGAAAACATTTGTACAGGTAGATTTTTTTCCGATGTTGTGGTCTTTATGACTCGGAAAATGTGTAATGATATATCGTATATCATATATAACTTGCTTTTGTTGTTGAATATTCAAACCAGACCATTTTTTTCATTTTGTGTAAGCTATGGATGTTTTTATCTGCATGCAGTGTGAAAAAGAGAGACGGAGACGAGGGAGGTGATCACGAGGATGATGACAATGAAGATTCTCAGAAGAGGAAGCCTAAGAAGAGAGCAGGAAAGGTGAACCTACAGTAATCTGAGTTACTCTAGATATGGATATAAGTTTACAGGTAATTGGCTTGATTCCACATCTTCAGGTTTTTTTTTCTTCCTCTGTGCAGGCGGTAAAGAAAGAAGAGGAAGAAGACGAAGCAGAGCAACCAGTTTCCAAAAAATCTAAGAAGACAAAGGCGGAGATCGCAGAAGCAAGGCTGTTAAAGCTGAAGATGAAGGAGGAAGAGGAGCGCAGTCGATGGAGATGGTTGTGAAAGGCTGTTCTTTTTATTCTCGACTGACTTGGACACAGTCCACCTTAAACACCCTCGCCCACACACAATCTAACAAACACTGTTTGAGGAATTGAAGAAGCAGCAAATTTCACGTCCCTTCACATATCTTCTTTTTTTTTTCTCCATTTTGCTTTTTGTCAGGTGGGAGGAGGAGAAATATGAAGATGGGGTGAAATGGAAGTTCTTGGAACACAATGGACCATACTTTCCGCCCGAGTACCAGCCTCTTCCCGATGACGTTCACTTCTACTACAACGGCAAGTTGAGGCTGAAAGTAGGATGTGCAAAAAGTTGCTGAAAGCATTTTGTTTTTTCACCATCTTCAGAAATGTTCCTTTTTTTCAAGTGATTTAAAATTACACTGCCCACTCACAGAAACATGCAAAGTATACTAGTTTTCTTTGACGTTTTGATCACATTAATAATAGTTATTAGTTTCAAAGTTATCATAGGTTCACATGCTTGAGCAATCGAGGCCCATTTATGTAAGTGGCCTCCTTACCTGACCAAGTAGTTAAAAGCTCAGTAGCCACTTGTTCTCCAGAGGAATGCGGAGGTTCTTTTGTACCTGAAATTGCATTGAGATGACCACCTGCCAAAGGGAGATTTAGCTAATGTATGCCTAATGAATGATTGAGAAATTCTTCCTGAAGTCAAAGTGAGACAGAGCTATTGTATGTTGACTCCATTCTTTGCTATGGACTTATTATTCACAGTTAAAGTCGAAGTAGTAGCACACAAAATCCAAGTTGAAAAAGGAATTTTACTGAATTCACACAATAAAATTATCCTCTTTTAAAAGGTCAAGTTATTCCCATGTGGCTCTAATGCTCATTATTGTATCAAATACAAAGATGTTTTCCAGGCTTTGTGAGCTGAACCTGAATGTGTTTTGCAGACCTCAGCCCACCAACTGAGCTCATGCACATTGAGCACTTTGAACGCATGTAGAAGTAGAATTAGTTCGTAAATGGGCACACTTATTTGGCTGCCTGCTGGCTAATTCTATCTTAACATGAAATATACATAATAAAACATTTCTCTGTCCACCAAGTCCAGCAGTGACGGAGCTCCTGCTGCCTCACTTGCAAAGACGTGTTAGAGATTCTGCTTGTAGCTCCTCATCTAAGCTGTCACTGCCAGCAGCCAACATGACAAATGTTGCCAGCATCAGATCATATCAGCCGGCACTAATTAATAACATCATGAATTACTTGATGGCTGGCTAATTTTGCTTTTGAAAGGGAGTGCGTGCTCTCTGCGTGTCAGCATCTTTTACCCGGCCAAATGTTGTTTAGAAAAACCGTCCCTTGGTGCGATACGTTTTAATTGTGACGTATTAATGTATAATTTCTTTCTCAGTTCTTATTTACTCGTGTTAGAATTACCGTTTAGAACTTGAATCATCCAGGTCACTCATAAAATTTCAACAAACGCCACAGTCTAAATGGCGAGGGAGAAAAGAAAAGAGTCGTTATTCCTTTTGGTGGGACCAAGTTTAGTGTTGCAGGAACGTGCATTCCCTTGTGAACGTTTCGTCGATTTCCTCAACAAGCAGGACAGGCGGTTGACCCGAACAATGTGCTGAAACACCACCGCACCAGTTGGACTTTCAGGAAATAGCTCGGAGTGTTAAATTTCATGGCTTTCCCCTCACAGTGTTTACATATTCTCCATTTTTAGCAACACGAGGGGACAGTCAGACAGCAGTGTAACATGACAACACTCTCACAAGGGCACTTTCAATTTGGATCGGAATTTACACTAACATCTGCTTTGATCAGTATAAATTGCTGCATTCACAGAGAAGATCTCACCAACAATAGAGTGTATGTCTGACCTAAAGATTGTGATCTTATCCACACATTCGACACTTTTGCAGAGCGGGATCTTCAGGACGCCAGACATGTATCGGATCAAACGCTGATTGATGATCGCAGTTGGTTTTGCTTTGGTTTGCACTCTCGCCTCAGTGTCGTCCTACAGGGAGTTGGTTTGATCTCTTAATCCCGGTGCGTTTGTTTTTGTTTTGCACCCCGAGTAGAGTGTGGATCTTTGTCCTTGTCTCAATAAATTGATGGATTAGTGTCACAGCCCCTCGGCCTGCTGGGAGGTTTTGCATGCCTGCCTCTGATCAAACTTGACACAACTTGACCTTTTATGAGTGAAAGAAGGCAAAACAGAGCTGGATGAGTTTATATGTTATGACAGGGCATGTATGAACATTAAGCTTTAAACTGAACCCTGACTGTCGAGCTTTGTTCGTATGCGGGCTGCATCTGATCTCTGATACTGAAAGAAATTTTCAATGCAGTTATTTTGATAAATTGTGTCTTTTCAGTGCGCCTTTTGCCTATTTTTGAACTAATAACTAAAGGCAACGAGGTTGTACTGCGATGACTGTGGCTGTTTTTCAGGTCAGGAGGCAACAAAAGAACTGTTTTAGTCGTTTTGCATGATTGGCTGTTTTGTAAAGACAGTAGTAAGTTATCAACACACACTTAAGTGTCCTGTAATAAATAAGAGTACAGTGTAGCTGTGGATAATGTGGAAGCTCGCGGTGACTTGGAACCTCGTGAAGAAGACAATGTCTTTTCCAATCAGTGTCACAGCTGCACATGTGGGTTATTAGGAGGATTGTATCTGCTTTCAAGTTCTGCTTCAGTGTCACATTGTGAACATACAGGAGCCACTTTCTTACTCACCACACACTGAAGCAGGTGCTGTCTTCAGTGTTACTCTGACTCTGCTGCTGCGAAGCTAAACACATTAGTGACTTTGGAGCTTCAGCATTTTATTTGTCAGTAACTGAAGTTGTGTATTGGCACTAAATACACAGTTGCATCTGTTGCAGTGCAATTAATTATGGGTGATTTTTTTTGGCTACACTCTTTATCACAGCAGCTTCTGGCTTGTTTTTTTTTTTCATGATATTTCTGCTCCTGATGTATCAGCATTAAAGCACCCAAAGCTAAAAGAAACTTGGCAGTTACCTCAAAGTCCATAGATGTGTGTTTTTGTTTTAATCTAACTACCTTGTCAGTGAGGTATTGAGTTGTATTTTTGCTGCAGTAGCCATCTGATATATATTCAATCCAAAATTTCTCCCTGGAAATCGGTACAGCCGAGATACAAACAGGCCTGGTCACATGAGATTTCTCTAGTCACATGACGCTGATGTAATTTCGAGAAGACATGTTATTATTGAATTCAAAACTTGCGTTGGCTGTAAAATGTCAAACAACTGCTTTTAGAGTTTCCAGAAGTGGGAAAATTACAGTCTAAACTTCTGTTGCTGCTGGTGATAAACTGGTTGAGAAAAACAAGTTCTGTTTAAGAGGAGATGCATTTGAATGATAGTCCGGGTGTTTCTGCTCAGGTGAGAAGGTGAAGCTGAGCCTGGCGGCGGAGGAGGTGGCCCTGTTCTTTGCCCAGATGCTGGACCACGACTACACCACCAAGAAAGTGTTCAGGGAGAATTTCTTCAAAGACTGGAGGAAGGTGAAGCCGAGACACACCATGCAAGTTAGCTCACCTCGCACGTGATGTGAATGACTCTGTGCGTCACGCTCATAACAGGCTGGCCGTCAGTCCGGGCTGATTCTTGGCTGTAGTCCAGAGTCAGCCGATAATCAAAAACGTGCTCCATTTTAAAATGTTACCATTTCGCTTCTGGAAGTTTTCTTGCTGTAATATCTATATACAGTAAAAGTTATCTGTGTTGGATACGAGTGTTGGAATGAGGGTGTCTCGTAAACAGTAGTTGTGTGTAAATACAGGAGAAGTGGATGCGTGTGGTACATGCTGGTGTCTGTCAGGATGTCCTCCGTACGGGGAAAACACCGTGCCAAGCCCTTAGGCATATCATGCAGAATTAATTTTGCGCTGCTTAGTGCTCAATGCACTTGAAAATACGATTTATGTGAAGGCATTGATATGCTAATCCAGACAACTAGCTCCCCTGCATACGAACAAATCCAATTAACTGTTTTATTATAGCCGGAAAAAAACTCTCCTCGCTCCACTGCCCTCAGTGCCCGCCCACTGTCGGGTGTCATTCATGCTTAGACACGCAGACTGAGTGTGTGTCCACGCTGTCAGTATTTCTAGAGAGAGGAGTGTGCGTGTCTGTGTGTGTGTTTGTGGGCTTAGCCAGAGATCTACAGATGAGATGCGTCTGATCTGATGCATCTCTGATGACTATCGATGACGAATCAGGGCGAGATCCGTTCTGTTGTGGACAGTTTGATGGATGAGGTTTTTTTTTGTTCATTTGTAATGTTTGTGTTTAGGATGGATGCTCTTTTTCGTCAGGTGATTAACCATTTTTATTTTTCTGTTCATTGTTTTTCATGACCACTGCTTTTGCAATGAGTTATGACTCAAAAGTTTAAATGCCTCCCGCAATCACAACCTTATTTATAGCTCGCTGTCATTTTTCTGCTGTTCAACAGTATAGCCATAAGATTCGAAAGATGGATGTTTTCAACACGGGAGCAAATGTGTGTCTGAAATAATGGGCTGTACTTTTATCAAGTTTGTAGAAAAATAGTAAAAGCTTTCAGCGATTTAACTCCAAAAACTTCAGCAATAAAGCTCCAGCTGAGTCCCTTTGTGTTGCTGTCTTGTCAGTCACCTTGGGACCTCTGCAAAAGCTTCAAAGTTGTTCATGATAGTTGAAATTAATCTGATCTGGTGCTGCTTTGTTTATTTATATTCCAAGATAGTCGAGCTTTTTCTGGCTGTGACTTTCCTAGATCATGTGCATGTGTACCACCAGGCAAAGTTTGTGCAGTCGCAGCAGTTCAGTGAGTGCGTTAGACTTGTGGCTGTCAGTTTTGTGCCTTCCTGCCTCACCACTGCCCTTTTTCTTCTTCATGGTAATTGACAATGAGAGAAGGAATTGGGAAGAAGTCTCTGTGGGCACCGGGCGGCAAAGCCAAGTCTCATTAACAGATTATTAATTATTAGCAGCCAATTGCTGTCCCTGCTTTTTGAATTAGCGTGTGTGAAAAGCTTGTTAGGAGAAAAAAAAGACTCAACTTTGGCCTTCATTACAACACTGCTTTGTATTTTTCTTCTTTCTTTTTTTTTTTTTTTTTTTTTTTGAAGTTTGTCCACTCTGCCTCCATGAAAATGAGTAATTAAAGGAGAGGTCATTGCTCTGTTTTGACAATGTTTGTCTTATTGGGGCGTTTTTAAAACGCATTATTTTTTTAATGAGTTATATGAAGGTTCAATGGTTCAGTGGCCTTTTTATAGCTTCCAGTAAATTAAATCTAGCAGCTTTGTGTGCAGAGGCTCAGTACGTTTCTTCTCAGTTAGAGCGTCTTATTGGCCCAAAAGAAAAGCTCACTTACCGTTGCTGAGTACTGACATTTTATCTTATTATGCATGTTCATCAGTGTCTCCCACCTTTGACTGCAATCTCTTAAGAATGTTATAATGTGGACAAGCAGAAATGTTGTAGTGTCTTCAAATGAAGAGAGATGCTGTTGTTTTTTTCAACTGCGGTTGATCTAACAACCATATTTAAAAGAAAAAATTTCTGATTCCTTTAATCCATGTTTGAGATGTGATTCATAGATACTTAATAGGTTTTTTCTGGCCAGCTTTTTGCCTCTGAATTGGATCATGGAAATATTTTACTGATTTAAGAAAACTCGACAAGTCTGCGTAACATATTTTGTGTCCATTTTAGGAAATGACGGCTGAAGAAAGGTCACTAATTAAAGATCTTGACAAATGTGACTTCAGAGAACTCCACGCCATGCACAAAGCCAAGGTGGAGGCCAGGAAGAACATGACCAAGGAGGAGAAACAGGTACAGATTCTCCGTGCAGCTCGGGCCAGTGAAGTTTTTTTGGGATCTTCATGTCTGTTTGTAAAACGTGTTGCAGGTTTTAAAAGAGGCCCAGCAGAAGATTGTGGATGAATACGGTTACTGTCTGCTAGACCACCACAAAGAACGCATCGGCAACTTTAAGATCGAGCCTCCGGGTCTTTTCCGAGGCAGAGGCGAGCATCCAAAACAGGGAATGCTGAAGAAAAGGATCCAACCTGAGGATGTCATCATCAACTGCAGCGAGTAAGATTGAGATATTGTAGTGACGGAGTGTTTACTGACACTTTTTCATTACAGCACCCAAAATCCAGTGTAGGAGTGTGACCTTGTAGCTGGAGGAGAAGCAGAGACCTGCTCACTCGTGTCAACGAAACAAGATTTTGATACAGAGTGAAAAATGTAAAATCGTCACAAATAACTAAATGTGGTGCATTGGAAATGTATTGAATTGAGAAACTTCTTAAATGTGGTACGATAAAAATTTCAATTTGCAGGACTTTAGTTTATCCTTATTTTCTATGGTTTAACTAAGATTACATTCATGTCGCTCGATATTGTTTTCTCTCAATGCTTCTTTTTGTCACAATGTTGTCGTCTCTTTGATATAGAAGTCTTTATCCTGCCAATTAACCACATTGTGAGTGATTCCTTCTTCGGGTGCAGCAGATCCCATCGCCCCCCCACCTCCACTGGGTGACACTGGTGGTAGTTGAATCCGACAAAGAGCTAATGCTAGCTAGCTATCACTGAGTTGAATGTTTTTGCATGATTGATCTGAACTGATCCGATCGAGGATGGAATTCCGCTAATGAATCAGCGAATCCTGTTTGTTTTTTTTCAGCCGCTTCCCCCCTCGACACACAGCCATGAACAGAGTCGTTTGACTTTATATGTTCAAGTCCTTGTGAAGTTTTAGGCTGGTGGCATTTTTGAAGGTATTCTAATTTGAGTTGCAGTTTTGTCTTCATGCTTTTCTTGCTCTCCTCCTCCCTCAGAAAATCTCGCATCCCTGCGCCACCTGCTGGACATAAGTGGAAGGAAGTCCGACATGACAACTCTGTGACCTGGCTCGTCAGCTGGACGGAAAACGTCCAGGGCGCCATAAAGTACATAATGCTCAACGCCAACTCCAAACTCAAGGTGAGCAGTCACTTTATCTAAAAACTGCAGACAGACTGAATAATTACTCTCTTATTTCACCACTTCTCACACACCAAAAGGAAAAATTCTACAATTTTAGGATTTCAGTCCAGTTTTTCAGTGGCTAAATTTATACAACCTTTCCAGTAGAGCATGAATGCACCATTAAGTTGGTCTTGCTGTTACCATAGCAGCCTCTCCACACAGCTGCCTGCCACTCCAAGAAAATATAACACTGACAGGAGTGAC
Organism: Malacoctenus triangulatus; assembly: GCA_032274725.1. NCBI lineage: Eukaryota > Metazoa > Chordata > Actinopteri > Blenniiformes > Labrisomidae > Malacoctenus > Malacoctenus triangulatus. The sequence continues at coordinate 21,041 of JAUESE010053015.1, forward strand.
AGATGCCATTTACCTGTGTTTTTTTCCATTTCAAGGAGACCAGGCACTGCCTGAAAGGTTAAAAAGAAAAAAAAATACATCAGTCAAACTCGACTTTTGAGAGCCAACGTCACTTGTGTGCAACATACATTATCAAGGACAGTTATTTTAGTGGACAGAAAATCACACCTTCCGGTCAGAAGGACAAAATAAAACTTTGTTTTAATAAAACAAAATTTGGTAGATACAAATTCTTTTATAACACAAAAGAGTTGTTTCAAACACATCACTGCTTTTAAAACTTACTTTTTTAGACTCATAGTTCATCTATTTCTTAGGGATTAATGTTCGATTGTGCTGCTCAGTTTCTCAGAAACTTTCTTTTGGGATGTCTCCATAAACAATAGGATTGGTTTGCTTTTACTCATAGTGAGCTGTTGATGCCCAGAAGATGGCAAAGAAGGCAAAGGTCATGATGCTTTTCTTCCTGAGTGTCATTTATCAGTGTATTATTTTGTCTGTCTGAGGATTTGAGCTTAATCTATAATAAATTCAGGGTTCGCTTTCGATATTTACCCTTAAGCTCTTGTGTTTTAGCTCTGCAAAACTGCACAAAGTTGGCACACTTAGTTGAAAAAAAAAAAGCCATTAAGTGGGACTAGTGAAACATATGTCTTGTGTTTATTCACCAACATCAAAACAATGAATGTGCACAGTGACTTGTCTCATAAGATCTCACTTCCAAGTCTCAGAGCGCGCTACTTCATCTGTGTATAGAGATGTTTGGAGCCTTTTGTTCCTCAGAAAGGAGTCTGATCGGTCTCCTCAAGTCAATACAGTTGAAAACTATAGTCAGATGAAATAGAAGGCGTGCAGTTGCAAGGAAAGAAACGTATTAAGATGTTGAGAGTGACTCACTTCTGCCTGAAGCTTGTGTGGTTCATGGTTACAGGAACCAGCTCATAACGAACGTGAATGTCTGACCAAACTGAGTTTTTGAAAAGGAACACAAGGAATTGAGAGTCCCGTTTCTGCCATGCTGCTTATCGCTCCGAGTTTGATTTCCTCTTTTTTCTTCAAATGCGAGTTTAACAAAGTTCATGAGTTTGTTTGGCTGAATAAACTTCAGGCAGTTTGATCAGTTTACCTCCGTCTGTGCTACACAGAGTTCAGACTCTCAAAAATTGACTCACTGAAATGAAAAGATGCAGCGGTGTGTGGATGCAAGGTAACACGGCTTAGTTTTGCTGATAATTG
>JAUESE010053015.1:32780-46405 GCA_032274725.1 Malacoctenus triangulatus
TCTTATTTAAAGAGAGACACCCTGCAGGTTTAATTACCTCTGAATGACAGAAATAGCACCGGTGAACAAAGGGTTAACGCTATATGAAATATGAGAGATTTAGCGTGGAATCATTCCGGTGGTAATGGAAGCCATGCTGCTAACTTGGAGGTAAGCTGTGCTGTAATTAACATTTCAGCAGAGTACACGGTAGACTGTCGCTAAATGAAAGTGCAGTGAGGCTTCAACCTATGGATCACTGCGTTTTGGTCCGCTTATGACATTTAATTCCTGACTGAAGTCTGTTCACTGAATGTTAGATGAGATCTTTTGACAAAAGCACAAAACCAAGTCGCATGATAAATTAAGTCGTGGCATTAAGCAGCATCTCAACAGGTCTCTATGGAAAGCCCGACAGAAGGATTGGCTTTAAACTGGTTTCCATCACATTCACTCTGAAGGAGAAGTGGCTTTTCCTTCAGGTTCAGCATCTGCTTTTTCTTTATTCAAACAAATTGGAGTGTAGAAAGAACATAAAGGCGCATAAAGGAACTTTAAGCTGAAAAAGTTCAAAAACGGCCTCACAGACACTCAACTGTTTGGCTGTTTAAACCTGGTGTTTGTGTTGTCAGGCTGGTGGAGAAGAAGGAGGCGGCGGTGGTGCGCTGCAAAGAGCAGCTGCTGAAGATGGAGGTCCAGGCTACGGACAGAGAGGAGAACAAACAGATTGCTCTGGGTACCTCCAAACTCAACTACTTGGACCCACGCATCAGCGTGGCCTGGTGAGTGCAAGCAAACACGGACACTCCAAAGTCTACTTCACGGACGAGTGGAGCTTCCATTTGCACCCACTCGGCTGGACTGAAGGTTGTTTTTTTTTAATGATTTCCTTTAGGCAGTGGTAGTTTAGCACCATTACTTTTTTCTGTCATCCAGGTTTCAATCAAGCTGAAACACTAAAAAAAACTAATAATGAGACTGTAGGCCACTTATTGGACAGTGAAGGACATGAATGTATTCACAAAAGTCCAACCTGCCATTATTAAAACCCGGCAGTGAAGACAGTGTGTTTTCTGTGATCTGACTCCAACGTTCCTACTGTTGTTTTGCAAATCATAATCTCTCTCAAGATGATCACATTTGTATCAGAAAATGAAAAACTAAGTCAAATGGACAAATTGTGAGTAGTTTTAAATTGTGCAATGGAAAATTGGTATAGGTCTCACTTGGGTCAGCTCCTGTGAGGTAATCGATTCCTATTTTTGGAGTTGTACTATTTTGAAGTTGAGTCATTTTTAATGCAAGTTTTGTAACTAAACCAAATGACTTATTTGAGGAGAAACTAAGCCGAGCTTTCCTCAAAAAACCAAAACTGATTAACTTCCTGATTTATGGCACAAGAAAAAAAAACACAAGTACCCTCTTTGAAGATCATTTTTCAGTAAAGATCACTTTATCAGAGATATCAGAAATATTTGCATAAATGTAGTAACAGAATTCCTTTGACAGAACAATAAGCTAATTGACAGTTTGGGTCAATATTACAGAACGCAAGTCAAACGTAAAAACATTTCATTTTTTTGTGTGGCAGCTGGTTTGAGGTTTCCGACTGCTTGCAGTGTGTTAATACTCATCATCTGCACATGTGTGACTGACCAAATATGTAATTTTTCTGACCAAAAGTGAATTTTGGTGCTAATTTAGACTCACTGCTGCTTTTTATCCAGGTGTAAGAACATGGGGGTACCTATAGAGAAAATCTACAACAAGTCTCAGCGAGACAAGTTTGCCTGGGCCATCGACATGACGGAGGCAGACTTTGTGTTCTAGCTTCAAATCCTCCAGTCTCATCGACTGATTCCAGGATTAAATGACTAGACATGCAATCGTAAAGTACTGTAGGGGTCATAAAGTGACTGGTTCATTAAACTGTGATGTCCTTCCTTAGATTGTGTTATATTGTTCCACTCAATGTTGTTTTGCTGGTGGCTGTTCTTTTTTTGTTCAGTACTTTTGGCACTTTATTTGGTCTCTTGTCTTGTTTGCAATAATCTGAATAAAAGTTCCTTCTATGGAGTGACAAATCTGGTGACATCTTTTCAAAACGGCTTCTGGAGAAATTGTTGAAATTGCCTAAATCTGCATACCAACGACGGATGAATGCCCAATTCTCCTGTGTTTAGCAAACCTTAAATGTAATCCAGTTTTAAGACATTATAAACAACTGAGACAAAATCACCATGCAACATTGAGATGTTCCAAATAATTTGCATGAAAAAATACAAGTCTGCCTTGAAAAAATAAATACTGAAAAACACTGTGAGCACCTCGGAGATAGTTGTATTTCTAAAAATGTACTCAGCACCAGGCCAAATATTTATGTCAACCATGACAAAACGGCAATGTATTAAATATCTTTAATAGAAGAAAATGAGAATTGGAATGCATCCCACACTTTGTTAGTAACAGTGCTGTTGGTCAAACACTGCAAGCTTCAGATCTTCTCTGTGATCATGTTGGTATGGATGGGAGGTTCTGCTCGCCTGCTGCTCTGAAAGTTTACTATTCAGCACAGGCCAGACAAAAACTGTCCTCGTTCGGGTTTTCACTGCTGCGATACGCGCGTACGACAGCAGCGAAATCTCCTCCGGGTTGGTGCATCGGATCCCCAGGCTGCATTCCTGCACATGAGCACTTTTAAGTTCAGAAGGGCAAACCACACTATTCTAGCTTACAAATAACGTTCCACTTTTCAAGTCATTACATAACTGTAACCGTTTCACAATATTCAATATATAAAAAAGCATTTCACACAACGACACACCAAATCAAAAGAAGTCATTTTCTGAATGGAAAAGTCTGCTGCTCCTGAATAAAGGACCGACTTCACACCTCGTCGCTTAGGATCCTGTGGGAAACAGAATCGAGAGTTAAACTGAGGACTGATTAAATACGTAAACATTGGGCCTCAAGTTAATTATCTTGTCTTGCGTTTCTCGCCACACGTTTCTTACCTTCATTATGACCCTTGACCCTCTTTGGCCTTCTCTGGTGGCGCTTCGATCTCCTCAACACCAGCCTGGGTCATCAGGTCAGCAATGTTTTTCTCCAGATCATCAATGCGTGTGCTCATCTCATCGAGTGAAGATCTCATTAAGGCAAATAATTGATATCGAAAGAGCAGAAGGACGTATTTGTATAGACCAGTCTGTGAGTCATGACTGGCTATTGAGGAAAATTAGAGAGGCTGACATTTAAGTATCGCCCAATGCACAAAATGAACAAGAATGGTATTAGCTTGTTTGCTTTTAGGCAGGAAATAACTGGCTTGACATTTTAGGTAATAAGGATATTCCGTCCAATGATCTGGTCTGACATGGTCTGGAACTTGTCCTGCATCTGTTGCAGCAGCGTTTGGACCTGTTGAAGACAAATGTTGCAAGACAAATAAAGAATAGACTTCAATTACATGGCACTGTAAGTTATTCACACACACACTCGCATGTCAGTGGCAAAGGCTGCTGTACAAGGAGCTCCCAATGGGAACAATTAAGAGTTTGGCTCAAGGACACTTTTGACACATGGACAGGGTCAGATGGGGGCTGGAACCACCAACACACTTGCTTAAGTATGAAACGTGACATACAATTGCTGGTGAATTGCCAAATCAAGACTTTCGCATGAGGAGAATAAAGTTAATAGGATATAAAGCTACAAAAATTAAATTGAAGGGAGTATTTATGGAAGAGAAAACAAGACTTCCAGCGTGTAAATGAAGGTTTTTGCTTCGTGACTGAAACTTCAACGCCTCTCACCACTGCTTATCTCCATGGCAACATTCAGAAACATTACTGCGGCTATCTTGGCAGTTTTACACAACGACCCTCCCTCTAAAAAACACCTGCTCAGTTAAGTTACGTACGTCTGGAGAATCACACTGAATGTTTGTGTGCCAAGATTAACACTGACGGTAGAGACAGTAGTTCCTAGTATGCGTTCAGAGATTAATAAATCCGTGAACGTGTTGCTTTGCGGATTATTCAATTGTGTTTTGGTGATGTCATTTATACGACCGAGTGACCATTACATAACGCGATGAAGCATAACAAAAGTGAGGATGCTCTGGTGTCACTAAAACCGCTGGTCTGCGTTCAGCCTGTGAATCTTGCTGTTCCGCAACAAACGAACAGCAAGAAATGCAGCCAACGCACTTTACTCTTGCGAAACTTTGCCTGCTCGGACGCTAACGCTGTAGCTGTCCAGCGTTAGCATCCGGGCGCCAAGCTAATGTAGCTAACGCTAGCTTCGCTGGCATCGCCATCACGACTCACCACATTGGTCAGGTCCTGCACCGACTTGGGGTCCGTCTCAGCCATGGTGCGAGGTGAGTGATTATCAGTGCCTAAACTGTGCTGGGATTCAGAGGGATAACCGTTGAATAGTTGGCTATCAGACTGTCCAAAATAAGCAGTTATTGAAACCACCCACCGCACAGTCAGCTGTTCTACCGCGCAGGAAATGTCGCGATATTTTGCACGCGTGCTCTAAAAGCCTGGGAGTTGTAGTTTTTCACAGGAGAGCGTGGACAGTATTGAGTTGTTTTGTTTACCCCCTCCATATGGCCAGAGGAAAGACCCCCCACCCTGGGGCAGTTGGTCGTCGGGGTTAAGCTACATCCCTTCGCAGCCTTTCCCTCAGCAACATCAACGTTTAACTCTTGAATTTGCCCTCTGTGCTACAATACTACGGACAAATCGGCGTGCTGCCGTGAACGCGCTTGGATCTGTGCCGCGCCTGGACGCGCATATTTCTCCTCCTCTGGACGACTTGGGAATGGGATTTGAAAGTTGGAGCCATCAGAAAACCCAGCGTGTTTTTACCATCAGTTCACAGACGGTTTGATTCACTATTTAGCTAAAGAAACAAACAAAGTGACCGGTAAGTAAAGCTTGACGGTAACAAATTTCTTTCAGTGAAGTTCATTCTTAATTTTTTTACGGCTGAAACAAAATAAAATGTGTTTCTACACACGCTTTATTTCAAGTGTAAGTGCTTTTTGTATTAGGGCAGATTTGCTTCTCAATTGCACGTTACATGGCTTATTTATTTGTTATATGCGATCATAAATTTGAGAAGTATGCAGTGTTCTCTCATATCGCTGCAGTCAGACAGTGTAATAGCCGCCTCGTTGTCTGCTGTGACTGTAGTTGCTATTAAAGCTACTCCAGTAGCCCAAAAATGATGTGTAGAAGTTCAGGCATGTTGGCCCAACCCCATAAAGCTATGCTTTGCTTACATAACGCTGCTCGTTCTGATAGCAGAGGTGGCCCCGTGTAGTAAAGCTCCTGATGTGTGATGCTTGAGATGAATACCTATTTAACTTTTTACACTTCTGCATGACTTGTAAAACCTTTTTTTACAGGATGTGTTCAAGGGCAACTGCACTTTTTATTGGCCATAACATTGACCTCTAAAATGATCTACAGAGAACCGAGGGGCAGAAACCGAAGTATAGTTAAGTTTAGGTTTTGAAATCCACGAGCAAGTCACTATATGTAAAAGCTGTGAGTTTTTTCTTTTTTATGGATTACTGAAATCACTCTGCTCAGTTTGTTTGCTTGCAGCTGAGTTCAAAGTGTCTAATGAGTAATCAGACTTCATTCATTCACTTTGTTCATTAAGTTAGAGATCAGCCCTCAAACTGGTTGGGGAAGTTTTTCCTTTTCTATCACGGTTTGAGTCTCTCTGTGTTTAACCTATTGTTAAGTATCTCTGTAAGCTACAGAGGGTGGTTAGTCAGGTGACACTGGTTACCAGTATAGCTATGGCAGCAAAAGGAATGCACGTACTGCCTCTTGTTTTGTAGGAAATGTCACACTCGTATTACTTCAGGTGGTTATGAAATGCCATGTTGAACAATCTTGCAGACGTTCAAGTGTCACATTTCTGTAGCTGCTTGCACTTTTCACTGTATTCGCCAACTGTCTGGGCCGGGGTTTTGTTTACATAGCAACATACTGGATCTTTTTATAAATCTTGGCTTTCACGTGCCATTTCCCAGGAACCGTGGAAGATCACAGGGACTGCAGAGTGAGTTTGTTGTGTTGAACACACAAACTTTCAACATTCATCTTAACCTTTTTCGAAGTTCTGCTGAAGTACTAAAAGGCACAAATAGCAGCTTTGTTCTCATGAAAGCTGGAAGGAGTGAGGATATAGCACCGAGTTACGGCTGCAGACTGACAGAAGCCAGTTAGCAGGAAGAGATGCGGACCTGTCATTGTAACTTGTTATCTCCTCTCTGTGGGAGCTCATCAGGACACCACCCAGCTCGGCGATGTCCCTCAAACTTGTCTGTCATGTCAGCTCTGACTGACCATTGACTGTTTGACCTCCACGTTCTCTCTTGGTCTCGTGTGATAACAGCTCTTAGTCTCGTTTCCTTCACGCAATCCTCTTTTTAATTAGTGGCCGCAGTCATACAAGACTTTGAGAATACAAAGTCTGCATTCACTGCCAGAGTCTTAACGAATCATTGAGGAATGTCAATCAGCCAACTTCCCTTTTTCGCAGAAAGCGTCTCTTATCTTTCGCACACAGTTCCAGTACTTCCTCAGCATAGTTTGTTTCCAACAGAAGACAGATATTTGAAATACAGCGAATAAAATCACCACTGTGCCAAATTCCTGCCTCAGGCTGCTGTGCAGATTGCAACACCCATCGAAATTAGCGTTTTAGAAACTGCTTCATACCTTTGTGTGGGAAATTTATAATGGTCACTGTGGTCAATAGTAATTTGTGACACCTGCTGTGAAGCTTTGTTTGGGCTTTTAGTTCAAACAGCAATATAGAAATGGACTTGATTACATTGTACTGTGTGAAATTTGACTTTAAAAAAACGGTAAAAGAGCTGTTAAGAAGCTTTATGTGACAACAGGTTTTGCAGCCAAATGAAAAAAATGACACTGCTAGTTTTTTAGTCGTTGCAGCTAAAACACATTTAAAACCTTTCTGTGGTATGAAACGTCAAAAAAAGATGATGGCGATCTGTCCATAAACTTCTCGAAGCAAATCCAAACAGAGTTCAGACTTTATGAACTAATTTCTTATATTTTTCTTTCGTAAATGCCAATATGGATTGAGTCTGTACACGGCACCTGTTTCTACCGACAAGCTGTTTGGCCTGATGTTGCCCGGTGATGTCATAGAGACGCTCATATCGTATGTCTGACCTCAGGATGGCTCATCGCCCGAATCCTCAGTCGCAAGAACTCGCCAACTCAGATTTAGCACCATGCAGATTAAACCTGCAGCTTCACAAAGTCTGAACAATCAGCTCGTCAGCAGAAGGACTTAAAGACAGTCAAAAAAAAAGCTGTTTATGCTAAAGCTATATGGAGAACCTTAAGAAAGGGTCATGACTGATTCTTAGTTATTTGATGTTTGAAATCACAGATAAGGAGGCTGCAAATTTAACACAGGAACATTGCAGGATGTAAGAAGTTGTAGTGTTCATGTTGCCTAGGAGATAAATGTTTAACCACGGTGCCTCTCCAACAAAATTGTTATTTTTGGCTTTCCTTTCCTCGAGACAAAAAAGTATTGTGAAAGGGGGAGTCTAGTTTGAAGTCATGCAGCCGGTATGCAGACTGGCTCTCATGAAACCAAGACATCAAATGCAATCAGCTCAATATGTTTGTTCCCGTGTAATCCGGCTCAGGTCAGCGCTGAACTCTGATTACTCTGGCTGCTGCCTCCCAGCTGCCCAGGTGACGTCGCCCGGCCTTCTGCACCCCCCCGACACCACCGGCCCCGCGCCATGGATGCGGAGGTGGTCCTGCAGGAGGAGGACGTGGAGGGCTCGTGGACGCTGCTGTCGTGGCTGGCGTCCCTGCTCATGGTGTTCGGGGGAGCGCTGCCCTACGTGCCGCAGTACCAGGAGATCCAGAGGAGCAGCAACACCGAGGGCTTCTCCACACGCGTCTGCCTGGTGCTGCTCGTCGCCAACATCCTGCGTATATTCTTCTGGTGAGACTAGTTTTCAATGTGTAGAAACATTTAGCTGCATGCTTACACATCCAACAATCCAATGTATCTAATATATATAAATTAGAGTTCATTCAAAAGTGCTGAACAGATTAGATACAAGAAAAAGGAACAATTTCAAATTATCTGTCTCTAATTCTTAATTTTTTTAAACTTTTGACTATATTTTTGTGTTTTCAAATCATATTGAAAAGTTGAGACATGAGCAACAAAAGGCTGGAAAATCTCGGCGACCATTTTTACCTTAAGCTGATTATAAACAGATCATTTGACATCGAAACCCATGTTTTTGTTTACATTTTTTCACATCATACCAGCTGATAGACTTCCTTCCTTCCTGACTCCTCTAAAAATAATTGTGTGTTGTGGTCCCACAGGATAGGGAAGCAGTTTGAGCTGACCCTGCTGCTTCAGAGTGTGGTGATGATCCTCACCATGTTCGCCATGCTCCACCTCTGCTGCACCGTCCAGAACACCAACCGAGTGAGCACCAAGCAGCACCGACTCTCAGGTATCGTCTTTGCGTCGAGACGACCTTTACTGACGCCTGTCAGGGAGGATCACGCTAAAAGAACTGATCCAGCTGCAGCATCGCTGTTCTGGATGGAGTACAGACCAATTTCTAGCACAATCAGCACGTCACTGCTTTGTGTCAGCAGCTTCGATGCAGAGTCCCTCGAGTCCTTTCTCTTGCCAAAAGAGGGAGCCATAGGAAAACAGAAAAGCTGTGCGAGTCAGAATACCTCACCCTTAATACTTATTCACTGTCCTGATTGTTTTACTTTCTTTTGTTCAGTCACATTGAGAAACATTATTTTGGGTTTATTCCGTCTGGATATCACAGCAGTGTTCAGTGTGCTTGGAAATAATTAAGTCCACAATGATAACGAAATGATGAGATTATAGATAAGAAGTCTGTAAAGCGAAGCAACAACAAAAGGGAGAGTTGCCTTTCAGATATATTAGTAACTGTTCCCTTACACAAGCGATCAGTCTTTGACCAAAACTTTGGAGTCAGGGGTGTCAAACATGTGGCTGAAACGGGCCACCTGAAGTCTGATCTGGACCTCACAAACAGCTTCTCCTGGATTTACTGGTTTATATTCATTTGTTGCATTAAAGAAAACACACTGAGATCCAGAACTGAACTGCAGGCTGCTGTGAAAGCTAACTTCTTTGTTTTGGGGAATCAAAATGTACTCTAGCATCTGTGAAAATGAGTTGGAAACCCGAATCTCTCACAGCCTCCGTAGCTGCAGGCTTTTGTCGTCAACTGTACGGCAAATGTGAAACGAGTCACTGTGGCAAAGTGAATTTTAAATATGGCCAAGAATATGTGTGTGTGTGTGGGTGTATGCATAATGTCTGTGAGTGGCCAGAATGGGAAGCCATCCAAGATTAACTTCAGGGTCACAATTTTATAGGGCGCTATGTTTTATGGGTAATTGTGTTTTTTTTTTTGCGGGGGGGGGTTTACAGTCTATTGAGCTGATTGCTTTCGCAAATAGGCTGACAGAAATTCAATCATAACTCCAGTTTTTTATCCTGGATGGCAGCCTACAGAGTTAAATTGAATGATGGGATCTTGTAATCCTCTCGTCATACAGCGCGCGATGCATTATTGAAGACGTAGACCACGATAAGGGTTAGATTCCTCCGTGGTGATGGATACATAAGGAGGAGACTCTTTCTTTTGTGTGTGATTGTTGAGCTGTCGGTAGGAAAATCACATTTAATGAGTTTTGATTGAGCGACTGCAGACAGTTCAGACATAAGAGGGATGATCGTCTATCGTTAGGCATCTGCGTTTCTCTTGTTTCTGCAAAGAGCTGATGTATTACTCATCACCAGCTCTCTTTTTTTTTTTCATACAACATCCCACGCTAAACATTTCTCGTGGTGAGTAAAGTAATCTATGACAAGTGCTGATGGATTTTCTGTTTTCTCTGAGGCTTGATTCTATAGGTTTTATTTCAGCATCTGTAGAAAAGGCAGATCGAAGAAAGTGTGCATACTCAACAATAAAGACAGAGATCGTTCATTAGGAGTCATTGAATCTTCATACACAAGTTTGTCCTGTTTGACATTGCTTGCGTGTGCACAGCACGACCCCCTCCTCTCGTATTGGACCCCCCCCCTCCTCCTCCTGCCTTTTCTGAAAGGCCCTGAGGTCTGGTTTCACAGAAAGCGGGTGGGTTGAGGGGGGGGATGGTGGGGTCAGTACAAGAATAGATCAGAACTGCCCTTCGTCGAAAACTGTCCGCTCCTCTGCCGCTGAGTGTTCCCAACATATCAGGGTCAGCGTTATGTAAAGGAGCCGCTCCGTCCTCAGATCCATCGTGGCACCGCGTCAGAAGACGTAGTTATTCTCGTGGCCCGTTTGTTTCCTGTAATTTCACAGCTTTCTTGCTCTTTATTTTCCTTTTCTTTCACCTCACTTCTTCTTTTTTTTCCCACCTTCCTCCACTGTTGTTCCTGTCCTCCCTTCTGTTGGTCCTTCTGGTGCCTTTTAATCCACTCCCACCTCCTCTCCTGCACTTCCTCTTCATAACTTTTGTTCAGTGAAGTCGGCCACTTCCGAACTGATCTCAGATCCAACACTCACTAACCTAATATCCTGTCCTCCTCGAGCCACACATTAGCAAAGATAAAACAGAAAAATGTTAAAGTACCCGTCGTTCGTCAGCGCGACTCACAGCTTCTGCTGATTTGTACCTGTTACATGCCGTTGTTACTGCTTGTTCTGAACTCCCCCTCTCGCCCACCTGTTCTGGTTAAATTTTAATACTTGAGAAGTCATCTTTCGCTCTGAGCATCTTGAGAATTCACATTTTGAAAAACACTTTTCAATGGTCCGTCTGTTGCCCAAAGGGGTGCACAGTCTGCTGCAGATGAAGTCTGGCATGCTGCTTCGGTTCATTTACGGTTCAACCTCATATAAAATGCTTCTCCTGCATAATGGAGCCGGCCGCGCATTGTGGCAGTCTGCAGAAAGGCCTTGTCTTGGATAGACTTTGGAAAATCCCAGGAAGGACGATTGTAACGTGGTTTGAATTGTCTAAGTCCCAGACTAAATTTAATTTCCTTCCCTCTCACAGATCTGCTGGTCTTTTCTTTTTCGCTACTATTGTTTCCACCTGTGGTACTTTTGTGCGATGCTTCCTTAACAAAAGTGTAGGTGTGAGCCATTGTTGCCAGGAAACAATGCCAGCTTCCCCATTCAGATGTAGCCCAACAAAATGAGAAAGAGTGTAAAAGTGGCGCCATGCTGGCAGGAATCTAACAAAAAAAAGGAAAAGGTAAGGAGTAAAAACAATGATCTCCTTTTTCTTGAGAAATGTTGTTCCACATCAAGTTGCTCTTTTTTATTCTCATACCTCGGCGGAGCATTGTGTGCCTCATTGTGCCTGTTAAGTGATATAATTACAGTAATTACATTATGGCGTGTGCACAATTAAGTATTGTGTTCCGACTGAATACACACACAAGCACTCGCGCACGCACCGCCATTTTTTTTTCTGGCTTCTAAATTTCCCTTTCTGCGCGGCTCAGGAAGTGTTTGCTACTCCACTTGAGCGCCTAACCGTAATTATCAATCAAGGTTATAATAAACGGGGGAGTGGGGCGGGGTCGGGGGGCGAGGGGGGGGGGGCATTGGCATGGTGAAAGATAGGTTTGCACCCCTGGAGGATGAAGTGCCCCAAGCCAAACTGTACCTCGGATGTAGGAAAAAAAATTTTATCGAGTAGTTGCTTAAAAATCAGAGTTGTGTTCAGTGTTGTGCTGATTTGACTGTGTGTGACGTTGTCTTGGCGCACATACACCCACAAAACTATGATTTAGGTTAAGTCTCCTTCCTGTCACTGAGTTTGCCCTCTAAATAAAGCATAAACGTCTAAAATCTGCTTTCATGGGGGGGAAAGTAAATATGCGTTGTCAGTCGTCCCGCTTTGATCTGATTTTTGTGTTTTCCTAATCACTGCGTTGTCTCGAGGAAGTGTGAACACCATCGATCTACGAGACATAATCTTCTCAAACAGCACTGTGACAAAGCGCTTTTCAGAGTTCATATTTTCGCGTTGCCTATCTGAGAACAAATGCTGATTGTGAATCAATATAATTAGTCCAGGATTTATTGTTCTTGTTCGGTCACCTTCACTGAGTCGGTAGAAACTCACAGAGCTCAATCATTTCTCATTTTGCTTTTGTTTGCATGTTGGCACAGGTTTTTTTTGCCGCGTTTGTGCATCAATATTGAAGTAATAGAATATAGGATGAGCAAGTAACATCAGCGTTTTCTGCCGAACTTCAGATGTATTACGGCACTCGTGAGGACATTTCTCTTCATATAATCTCTGTTGGTGACGTCTGAAGGTCAGATTGTGTTTCAGTCATGAAACTAAAAATACAGGATCAGTTTGATGACCTGTGAGCAAACGTCAGTCCTTGTCATGGTCCCTACAGTGAGCTGACTCACAGCTCTGACTTTGCAGTGACTTCTAGCAGCCCCCCAGGGTGCAACATGAACAATGCTGTGTGTATGATGCAGGAATGAGTGGTCTGATGAGGGAGGGGGTTGAAGGCGAAGGTGACCTCGCGGTTGGTGCAAGTTTCTGTATGATGAATGGGAGGAGTCATTTTGGACGAGGAACAATGGAGAACCACTCCACAAGTTACTGGTTCAAACTAACCAGCTGTTAATGTGTGCTAGCAAACATTTGTTCAAGTTTAAGCAGTGAGTTGGTGGAGTGACCTTGAGTTCGCTTAAAGATGAAACAACATCGTCCTCTACTGGCTGAAGCCGGTAAAGCACAACCTGTCTATTAAACACAAGTGTCTCAGTTGTAAAGGTGTTAATCTATTTACAACCGCAGCGTCGCCGTTCCTTTTATTCCTCTTTAATCCAGCAGACTCTTTGCCTTTGTGATCGAAAGAAAAAGCCACAGCTGCAGTTCAACTTCCTGTTTATTGCAGCCTGTGGGGGCTTATACTAAGACCATTAAAAAAATGAGGAGATTGGCTTCCTGGTAACAGGTGTTGACCCTTTGGTCGCTCTTAAAACCCTCAACTCTGAAACTTCAATTTGCTTGCGAAAACCCTCCTGAGGAGAGGCGAGACGGAGCAGACGCCTCCAACGTGGAAGGAGCGCGCTTTTAGCTCAGCAGCTAATTTATCGTCTGCCATGTTGCAAAATGAACTTTCACTTTTATTTGCCCGCGCGAGAGCGAGTGAGCCGGCGTGCCGCCGTCAGGAAACTTATTGCCTCATAATTTTCCGGTGACTGTCTCACACAGCTTCCACCAGTCGTCTAACTGGAGGTTTTTCTGTCTGTTTTACCAGCTGGAAACACATTCAGCTGATTTGATTTGGAAATAGTGATTGATCATTACACATAATAACTGCTGCAGTGGGCTGAGGGACGGTGTCACGATCAACCGAACAGGATGTTTGGTGTTTTAACTCCAACCGATCATTGTGTAAAAGGCCGTTTGCCAGTTTAAGCCTCAGAGTTCTTGCTGCTGAGGCTCTGCGGTGGGCTGAAGGTGCTGCTGTGTCAGGCGGTGAACGGGACCCCCACTCAGTGGTCTGCCTTGGAGGTA
>JAUESE010053036.1:0-11040 GCA_032274725.1 Malacoctenus triangulatus
TGTGTGTGTGTGTGTGTGTGTGTGTGTGTGTGTGTGTGTGTGTGTGTGTGTGTGTGTGTGTGTGTGTGTGCGTGGTGCATAGAGGACAATGTGTTTCGTTTAATAGGTGAAAAGAAATGCGGGGAGATTTAAAAGCAGAGAGAATTGACGTGAAGAACGGTTCTTTTTGTCCAAATCTTTCACAGATAATTGTCTGCCAGAGCCAAACAACACTGAGCAGCAGTTCATCCAAAGAGGGTGGAGGTGCAACACTGAAGACATCGAACTTGACAAAAGCAGTAAAGGAGGAATTAAAGGAAAAGATGAGGGGAGGGTGTCTGGGGTGTCATTTGAGGAGGCTGTGGACTAAAGTCTTTGCTGTGTCATAAGACAAGTCCGAATGGATCCAACTAATCAATAACACAATTTTTGCCGAAACAAGAGCAGGAAATCAACAGGAGTCGTTTTGAAATCTCTCTCCGTAGACAAAGATGGCAAAGTGTTGAAAGTCGTACTTAGCGCTTGCACTCCTTGGATTACATTTTCCTGAAGGGAGATTGCACCTTAAAGGTGGAGGCTCAATGCATTCAGAGGCTGTTGTGATTAGAAGCAGCCTGAATTTCATCTTGGTCACAGACAGAAGGAATCAGCAGCCGGTACAGTGCCGTCTCTGACGGCTGACAGGCTGCTGCTGCCCCAGTGTTTTATCAGGACTACAAGTTCAATTGACTGAGAGAGCAGGGAACACAAAAACCTGAACTCAGGTGATCTCCAAACAAAACTGTTCTGCCCTTAAGAACTTTTTCAATTTTCTGAGCGAACTGTGCTGCAGTGCAGTGCCTGGATCAGTAATCAGTAATATTCAAAAAGGGCCTGTGCTGCCAAACAAACTGCACTCTTTCTTCTACATATTTTGGAGCATTGTTCATATTGCATCTTGGATCCAGTTAATGAATAGAAAACTAACTACAATGTAGGTATTGGCAGAAAGACGCCATGTTAATGCATCTGTACTTTTTCACTGAGTGACTTGTATGACCTGACTTACAAGACAATCTGCAATTTATTATGTGTGCTCCAAATACCGAGGAAGTGTATTTTGATGGTGTTCTTTAAAAATGTGCATTTGTAATCCTTACATCAGAGTGAACCCCCCCCCCCCAAGGTCCTGCACCCAGAGTGGGAAAAACTTGTTTAAAAACTTGCTGTCATGCTGCTTTAGATACATGAAGATTATTAAGTTGATTTACTGGATATATGAAAAATTTGCAGTACAAATAAAATACAAAAAAAAAAAAATCACAAAAAACTCTTTACTTTATGTTGCTTCTGACAGAACAAGCTTGAATACAACAGCGGCCAAAATGCGATTCCATATCATTATGTCTGCGCGTTTGATTTATACCAGAGAAACAAATGCCACAATAGTGATTTCTATGCTAATTTGTGAGGTGGGGGTTTAGCAGGGGCTGCTTTTAGAGACAGTGGGCACAGTATCTTTGCTCTTCAGGCTTCTTCCACTGTCAGTGTCAGTCAGGGTCTGTTTACAATTGGCAAACTAATTACTGTGTAATTCCCAGCACTTATCATGGAAAACATATATGCAGTCATCCCTCCGAGATTAAAATATACGGGCAGAAGACATGTCAGGGGTGGGTGGGGAGAGTTCTCCCGCTTTATCAGGCGAGTTTCAACCACCCTGAGACGTCACGTGACCTGCTATCTGGCAGGAAACGTGCTGCCTCACTGTGCCACGAAGCTCAACATGAAAACGAAGGGATGAAAACAAAGAAACAGTTTTTAACGCTTTAAAGCCAAAACACCCCTGATTGCAACTTGTTAGCCTGGACCCAGGCTTGACTCTGAGCCTGACACATCCAACCCGGAGCCCAAGTGTCCTCAAGCAGGCAGGTCTGCAATACGTACGTCATCGTGTTGATGTGCGGCATATGCAATATCGTCATTAAGTGTCTGTTGTTTGAATATTGCACAGGGGAACAATCAAAACTCCTGTTGTTGATACATGGTTGCAGCAGTGCGACGGGAACCAGAACCGAAAGCGTGAGTCACACTTTGATGACTCAGCAGCAAGTCTTCATCTTGCCAACCTAAACCCTTCTGATGCCATCGCTGCTAATGTTGCGGAGGGAACGATCGCGTGGTTTTGACGCCTTCAGATTGTTTCTCACTTTGGGTATGCACAATACTGGCATCCATCTTTCCGAAATGGAGCCACACGCTTGGGATTTTTTTGGCGTTGAAGCGCCGCTGTTCACAATACGAATATCGAAGCATTTAAGTCGGTTCTGGACTGGAGTTTGGTGCCCGGCCCTCCTCACACACCAACTTACTCTGATAAATCCGGTATTGGAAGGAGCTTTTATATGGACAGAAATTCAATGATCTGTTGTCTGAGTCATGTTTTGAGCGATATTGATGGAGATAGGTGCATTTTTAACAAAAGGTCAGCCATCAAAATCTCAGAAATGTTTGCTTTACAAGTGTCATTGTGTCCAGAGCAAGTCCACGTAGAATACAGAGAGCGATGCCTGCAGTTGTGAGTTAGCAGGAATAGCACCTAGTGATGGACGGCGTGCTGAAGTCATGTCAGCGTTGCTCCAGGATCAGCGACAGGAGCCAGACTTCTCTAACAGAGAGAGTTTAACCGTGACAAGAGTGTGACATCATTAGATAAGTACACCTATGAAGCCTGAGCCTACTATAGGTCCGCAAATGAAAGCAGCTGGAATAATGCAGAGCCCAGCTGCTGTCCTAATGAATGTTTCACCTCTTCAGTTGTCACGAGACTGTATCATACAGGAGTCCCCCAACGACTGAGCTCGGCCTGAAGAGTGCTTTTACTATATTTTCAAGGGCAATGACAACATGTTCAGTCTTCGCTCCATTACAGCTAAAAGTGCTCTCTCTTTTACCTCAAAATTACACCCATTTAACTCTGCTGAAGAGTGCTCTCACCAGAGATGAGAGAAAAGGGAAGACCTAAAGCACTGCACAATGTGAGCCTACTGCAATCTACAAATTGGCCAAAAAGCCATCTTTTCTGATTTACCGTGGCCTCTACTGTAAGTGTGTGGCTTTCTTCAATCATCCTCCTTAATGCACTAACCATTAGAGTCTGTCCAGAAAGAGAATATACCCTGGTGTCTCAATTATAGACCAAGACTGAATCTCTACAGCTGCCTTTCGTGGCCATAAAAGGAAATGACTATCCATTTTCTGCTCCAGCTCTCACACAGCGACTGCACACTCCTGTCTGTTGTTGTGAGCACCAAAACTCATCTTTCCGACTCAATTGTCTTATTAATCACACCGGCTACTGTGGTGGAAGTGCCAATTAAAGCTGGGAGATTTAAATTGACAAAAAACATCTTCCCTGCGCCTTCCACAGTGACGTTCCCTTTTGTGGTCTTTTCTCACTATTTGCAGAACTTTCGATACGAGTGCTCGAACAAAGGTTTGGAAAAACAGTTGTATTTACGACATCAGAAATGGGGAGAGATGTCACAGACCTGAAAGCGCTACAATGCATAATGTGCTTTGATCTACTGAGAGCAGCGCGAGATGTGTGAGATTTGGTGATCTGCAAACTCTGAAAAGTTATACTAAAGAAAAAAAAAACACAAGTGACAGCAACAGGGATAAAAGCACCACCTGCAACACGAGCGCAAAAATGAGGTGAGAATACACATGAACACATGAAAGAGAAAAAGATTCACCGGCACAATTTAAAAAACTGGAGAGACTCTGACAGGTCTCACTTTTAATATCCACCACCCATATTATCATAAAAAAAAATCCTGAGAAATATCCATGAGAGATGAACAGAGAGAAAGGAAAGTGTGTGGGAATACTTTTTCTTGTTCTTCTGAAGACAGTTATTACAGTTCCAGTGAGCGTCAGTGTGTTTCTTTCCTGTGTGCGTGGGACTGACAGCACGGCCAGGTTTGCATTTAATGGCCGGCTCTCCTGAGGAGATGCGAAGAGAGAAGAGATAATCAGAGGCAGAGAGGAGAGCGGTACATGTGGGAGCAATGGAACAACAAAGCGGCAGAGAGAGAGAGAGGGAGAGACGGAGGGAATCGGCAGGGGAAAGAGAGACAGAGAGAGACAGAGAGATGTGGGGTAAAATAATCTGCCGGCAGAGGGGAAGGGCGGCATCGCCATTTATATCAGAGACCAGCAAACAGGTGAGAGGCAGCTCTGAAAATGAGTCTTTGCAGGGGGCAGAGAGGAACAGTGAAGGCTAAGGCCCATGAAATGTGGACAATAATCTGTTTATGTAGTTAAAGATTGGAGGGATGAGAGGTAAGTGGGCCTTTGTGGGAGACCAAAATGTGTTCTGAATGCTCGATGAGAGTCAGGACTCTGAAAAAAATGTTGGAAATCCACAGTATTAATGCCAAAGCGGACATTCTCTGAGGAGTAGTATCCCAATAATTTAAAAGTATTTAACTTCAGGGCACACTGTATTCTGACTTTAATGGCCCAGCTCAAATTGTTAGATGCCTCTTAGATAAGAACATAATTGGATGGCTCTGGCTCAGCAAATTTAGTGCCTTCAGCTAATTTTAGTTTTAGCTGTCAGTGTTAGAAGTGGAATGAAAAAAGGCAGAAATCTCCAGCAACAGCAAAGGACAGCTAACTGGAGACCATATATCCAATAAACACAATACAGATTATTTTTGTCCTAATGTGATGGACATGTAGGTTCAGCCTATCTTTTATGACCTATTTTACCAAGCTTATGGGACGAATGAGCATTTCACACTGTCACTGTCTGAAAAAATCAGTGAAAACCTCGCTTGTACATGCAAGTATCATGTTGTTTTTTGCTTGTATTTAAAAATAAATTGTTTTTTTTTATAAGTATACACAATGTTTTCTTCTCAAGTAGCTGGAGTCTCAGTTCTCTCCATCGACCACATTAAACTAATCAGCATTAGTACTCTTTGAAAGTTAAGGCAGCAACAAGCCAAACTGAACCAAGATCTTAACGACCAATATAAGATAAAACAGCTCAGAGCGAATCGGCCAGCTAAAATCCTCCTAACTGATCCAAACTAGAAACAATCACAGAGAGGAAACACAGCCAATCAAACAGCGTGCCATTATCTTATGAAAGCGATCGCTCCTATTTCCTGAAAAAAAATACGCTCTTACATTATGCTAATGCTAATTCTGTTAGAGAGCAGGACTGTACATCAAGTCAATGAACTCCAGAGACTCTGGCACCCTCTGATAACTGAGGATCACCCTGAGGATTGCTATGAAACCAGTCCTGCTAATGCAAGTAACATAATGCACCACATTCAGTATGATGTGGTGCATTATGTGGATTTTACGTGCAGCCTCTAGAGGTTTATGTGTATTTGTTTACTTCTTTAGTAGGCCTATTAAATTCATTATGTAAGATGCAGGTTTTATTCTCACAACATTTCTTATCTGCCCTTGAACCTGTTTGCCTTTAACAACAGGTATTTTTTCTTCTAACTAGGGAAAGCTCGCTGGCTCCGAGTTCCACCGGCCCCCCAACACATTGTCTATTTACATCGGCCAGGGATCGAGGGGTCAAATATGATAGATGACATGCCATCTGCTTATCAGGCCCTTCCAGAGGTGATTGGAGAGTTAGTGCTCGGTGAAAATGAAGGTCAACACATCACCTGAAAACAAGCCATACAGGACAGGAGTTGGGGTGGCAGTGCGTGGAGGGTGTAGAAAAGGGTTTGCACGGCTCTTGATCTGGCCATCATATCACAGATAAGGGTGGCAGAAAACGCTCTGCCAAAAAGGATTATCTGTGGGTAGCGCAGTGTGTCTGACACTGGGCATGCTGGGTAAGTACAGACAGGGTTGTTTACTGTGGAGGCTCCTCCAGCAGTTTAACACACTACTTTCAACAAGTTCAGTCCACTGCAATTTATACCATCAGTGTGCACATAGAAAACCCAAATGTAGCCTTATCAGTGGGAGATACTTCATCCCACTGAATATTTTATAAGTGCAATATATTTATACAGCCATTAGCAGGGGGTGACTCACAAACCCAAATAGTCACATTAATGATGGTATTATAATTGCCACTTGACGCAACTTAACTTCAGCACTTCTGGCTCGTGCTTCCAAGTATAGAAGTGTAAATGGAGTGTATACATTTTCACTGCGCAGGCCAAAGCCTTTGGAAGCTGTTGTTTGGGGAAACTGCAAATTTTCCATTCACAGGAATCCGTGTGTGGCTCGTATCAGGATGAAGACTTCATCCGAAACATCTACGATACTAACATCAGAGCGGCGGCAGAAGACGCACAGGAACTCGGCTGTGGTTGATTTGGAGTTTGTGATGGTTGCACAGGCAGGGAAAGAGGAAGAGTCTCTGCTGTATGTGAAGTTTGAACCAAGGCGTGAGAAAAAAACAGACCTGTTTAAAATCTGTTAGCCGGCTTACCTCAACTCTCACGAAGTGTCAGACTATTTATCTGCGAATGCAAAAAATGTCTATAAATAAAACATAAGGAGAGAGGAGCGAGCTTGGAAAGGACGCAAAGAGAAGACGGAGCTGGCGTTATGTAACTGTTGATGTGCAATGAGTGACAGTGATTAGTGTGACTGACTTTGTCTGGGGTGAAATAAAGGACATGCTGCTCTCGCCTGCTCGTTCAATGACATTCAAGAAATCCAATATCAGTCTGTAAGTATCAGTGTTCTCTAGAACAATGTCCGGAATAATCCCGCTGGAAATTAAGGACAGACTGCGGCATCAAAAACCCATTATTGTGTCTTTAAGCCAAAAAGACTTTAATGTTCTTTTAGTTTTTACTTCCATCGTTTTTCGGTGAACACATCACTCTCTCCTGCAGCCCACATGAATCAGGTTGGCTTAGTATTTAGGTTATTGATAATAATCAGTATTCCAGTAGTCCTTGTGGATATGCAGCATATGCTAGAACATATGTTTCAAGAAATATTGCAGGAAGTTGGTGTGCAGTGCTGCAGGGCACGAGAGCAGGAACCCTTTGCTGTTAATCGTTGGCAGAAATATGAAATATTTACCTCAGCATCCTTTGGCTTCTCCATGAAAAATTACGGCAAGTGACGGCACTCCAGAAAAGCATTATAGTCTCAGTTATCCCCTTCAATACACATTGATAGCTGATAGAAACCAATACTAAGCAGAAATTAAAAGGCTCTTCTCTATTTACAGTGGATAGCCTCTGGTGAACTGGGTGAGCGCACACAAAAAAAACCATCAAACAAACATCAAACATCAAACCGATGCTCTTTTATCAACATTAATTCCCCCCGAGGGGAAGTATGAATAGAAAAAAAAAGGAAGCACAAAGTCAAAAAGTTACTAAACTTTATTGAACATTGCTGCGAATACATTATGTATAAAGGCTTAAGTTAGAAAGCGCTGCAACAGTATTTCGAAAAACAGCTCGGGATTAAACCACTAAAGCACCGCCTTGCATGGTTTCAAAGAGCGACTAAATATGCTTCGGAGCATCTTCCAGTAACAGTTAGTCTAATATTTACAAAGTGATGGCCAACAGAGAATATCAATCTGGAACTTAAGAGGAAAACGCCAAGTTGTGGATTCACTTCGAAGGCCTCGTGCAGCGTAATATAAACAAAATGTGCCCTCAGGTCTAACTGGTACAAACATCAGATAAGGGGAAAAAATGGTATCAGAAAAGCATAACCTAAGCTTGTTTAAAGTCATCTTCCAACGAAGACATTACCCCGATTTCAGACATAAATTAGCCAGCCATCCTTTGATTAGGGAAGCTTTACAGGCTTACAAAAATAATTTGATTAACACAACTCTCAGGGCCTTGGGGAGCTGAGTGAGTGACTTTTGTGTTTTGGAGGACTTTGGGAGAATACTTAATAAGGTAGATTATCTCTTTGATGCTGCGCTCTGGCCCTTGAATAAAGAAAGATATATGACCTCCCTTCGCTCCGAATCAATCCGAAAGAGGTCTTTGATAAGCTGCTGGAACCTTTACGTTGCATTACGATTTACATTTCACAGCATCGTTATCAAGAAAACTTTGTTGATACACATGTGCCACTTCCAGGGCGGCAGTCTGGATAGGATCAGTCCTAAAGGAAGCAGCGTTATGGATCAGGTCCATGTGTTTTATGGCCGACTCCACACATAAACCTTCATAGCCCAATTAATCTCTTCCTCCTATCTCCTACAGCTTAATGCTGGGTCGAGGGGAGGGTCAAAATAATGACTCACATGCAAGGCTTCCAAGATACACAACAGCTTTACTATTACTTTTTCTGTAATTACTTTGGATCATACTATATATCAGAGGGGTGGGAAGAGAAACGCATTACGAAAAATTAGGGCAAAGGAAGGTAAAGATGGGAGAGAAGCAGCGAAACAGCATGTGGATCATTGTCACGAAGCTGCAACTGATCTGGGTTTTTGAATCATTTTCACATACAGCAACACACAAAAGGCTCGTGGTATGTCCTGAAACAGTTGCCCCGTATGCTGCGCCTCCATGCAATAGCAGTGCTGCGCAGCAGTGTTAGGAGCATTGTTTTCCTACTGTCAAGTGATTTGCGTAAATAAATAGAGGAGGACGCCTGTGGGAGCATATGCTATTATCACAGATCTGCATTTCATTGGGATGACAGGGTGGCGCCACCCCAGCTGCTTCAGAGCAGTGGAGCACTGCTTTATGTTTCAGTAAATGCATATAAATACATATGCCGGAGATAAAACAAGCCGAAGACCTTCAGTGTCAACAGAATGTGGGGGTATTGCCGTTTTCTACGGTGAAAAATAAATAAAATCTTGTCAAGAAGCAGCGACAGATGGTTTCTCTTTCCATCAGTTGTTACCTCCCAAGTGTGAACAAAAGGGTGACAATTAAAGGGAAAAAAAAAAAGAAAAAACTGTATAATGTGTCAATGATGTTTTGGGCCACCACAGACCACCTTGATAACAGCTTCAGTGCAACTTGGGCTTTATTTCCCTGGAAGTCTCTTAGGCTGCAAGGAGAAACGACCAAACATCATCCCTTTTTATCCCTTATTTGCTTTGTATAAAGGTGGCACAGAGCAGTTCAACAAATCATTTGAAAATTATCCCACTGGTGCTCAACGAGGTTGTGACGGCAAAGGCCACAAAATATGATTCACATCACTGCCGCGCTCATTAAAGCGTCCAGTGACCCCTTTTGCTCTGTGGATGGAGGCATTGTATTCCTGAAAGAGACCACTCCCATTACGGGAAATGGTTCATTACTGGATAAAGGTAATCACTCAGAACAACTTTGTATTGATTTGTAGTGAGCGCTGCCTCTAAACGACTCCAACCATCCTGGCTGGAACCTGACCTAACCTGAGAGACTTCTCTGTCCATTTTCTCGTCCATGGAACCACTGCATGTGAATGTGACTGTCGATCCCCACGTCCAGCCCTGCCTAATGTCGTCCTCATCCTACATCTGAATGCGGTCTTCTTGTTGAGACTACTAAAAGTGTACTCTTTGTAACCAAAGCTCCCATCAAATTATCCTCAATAACAAACTGTCTTTCAAAGTCGAAAAGATTTTATTTCTAATGCCGCCTTCATAAAAAGCCAGAATCAGGTCAGGCAGATCAGTATTTCTGAAACATTCCGATGAGCATAACTCGATGTTACCTGCTTAACTGCACCCACCTGCAGTGAGCGTGTTTATCCTCTCAATTAGACAGCTTTCCCTTTCATGTTTGTCACTTGTCTGAATCTGTTTAATATTTTCATTTTAAGAAAAGTAAAAGCCAAAAAAGAACTGTGCAACCATCCAGGGATACGTTCAAGTTCTAATGGAAGAAAGAAACAGTTACATAGGAACCGAAAATGAAACTATTAACAGAAGTGTTTGTATGACTAAGGTACAATTTGCATCATGCTTAAAGGAGTTAATGTAGAAACCTGTTCCAATAAAGGACCTTAAAATGTAATTACATGTCTGTGAAAAGTCCAGTAGGTTGTGCTTTTGTGCAGGAACAATGTGAGGTTACAGATTTGATCCCCATTTATGATTTATACCATACACATATAAATACGACTGTGTTGTGTCAAATCTATATATCAGAAAAAGAAAACAATTTAATAGTAAACATAACACAATTCAGCTGTTTGCTAAATAAAGTTTCTATATCATTCTTTGATAGTTTAATATCATCATAATGTCAACAAACAGTGCTGCCAGTATCACTAATGCCTTTATAATTGTCTCTAATGACACAGTGAGCAATTTAACCTTCAAAATATTATGCGGCTTGCTGATTGACGTAAATGATTTGACCTTCAGGAGAGCTGGGTCAGTTTTCTCCCGCTTTCAGTCCAATAAATGTGAAGCTGAGTTCTACTATATTTAATGTACACACATGCGAGAGGTATCAATCCCCTTAGCCTGGCAACAAAATAAGTATTTCCCCAGACAGTCTTCTTTTATTACTTATATCGTTATTAAAAACACAATAAAGTTCAGAGTAAACTGTCTGACATCAACAGATGGCTACGGTGTCCATTTTCAGTGGTCAGCCACAAATCTGGATATTGGAACGGGCGAGATGAGAGCAGCGAGTGTGACAGCTCTGGCTGGGTGGGAGTCGGCTGAGGGTGGCGATGAGGGGGGGCACAGCTGGCTTAGACTGTGGTCACAGTTGCTGTGTGGCGCCTGATGGCAGTGGGCACAAATGAACGCCTGAAGCACTCTGTCTTGCTCTTTGGTGGGATGCGCTGGTGGCTGAATGTGCTTGTCCATCTGCCATAGTTCATCACAGAGAGAGTGGGAGGGGCTCTGCAGGACGGCGTTCATCATTCTTATTCTGCTTCGTTCTCCAGACTGTCCAGTTCAAGTCCAAACACATAGCTGGCCTGTCTTCAGAGCTTACTCATCTATTTGATGCATCACCAGTGCTGACGCACACTTTTAGTGGCTTTTTGCGCACTGACAAACTGCCGCATCCCGACTGGAGTTTTTTAATGGTCAGCCCTCATTAGGAAAGTCACGAGCCTGAATTTTAATGG
>JAUESE010053046.1:0-25040 GCA_032274725.1 Malacoctenus triangulatus
TTTTTTGGTGTGAAATATTTACCCCCCCCCCCCCCCCCCCCAAAAAAAAAAATAATAATAATGAAATTACTCATTTCCCAAGTTTAGGCTTCACCATAACAAAGGACCAGTCTCTTCTGCTGTGTGGTGGAAGGGGACATCGATTTCCTGTTTTTATTGATTGTGTGAATTTTAATGACATTCACAGCATTCAGTCACAACATTATGACTCCTGAGAGGTGAAATGAATAACACTGGTGTGTTTGTGTCAAACACAGGTTGGGAAGTGTGTGTGTGGGGTGGGGGTGGGGCTGATGTGTGTTGTTGTGTACTTGTGATCAGTGATAGATGTATTACATAATGCACTTATCAGGTGTGTGTTTGTGTGTGTCTTTGTCTTTCCAGCCGCTTTCCGCAATCTGGGCCAGAATCTTTGGGGACCCCATCGTTATGGCTGTCTGAAAGATGTGCAGGTCAGCTGTGTGGTGTCTGGTCCCTGTGCCGCACACAGCCTCCTCATGACTACTGAGGGCAAGCTGTGGAGCTGGGGTATGTAACAAATCCAGCACCATTTTAGGTGGGGCTTTTGAATTGGCTGTTAGCTGTTTTTTTTTCTGCCCTCTCAGGCCGTAACGACAAGGGTCAGCTGGGTCACGGTGATACCAAACGTTTGGAAGCTCCAAAGTTGATTGAGGCCCTGGCTGATCTTGTGATTGTTTCTGCTGCCTGTGGACGCAATCACACTCTGGCACTCACAGGTAGATTTATCAAGGATTTGTTTTGTCGCTCCCGTCTTTGGTGTTCCTTCCAGCTGAACTGGATTCTTTTTCTTTTCTGAGATCCTAGAAGTGAATTTTCTGCTGTTCGACGTAAAGCAAATTGTTTTTCTCGACTGCTTGCTGAGATGAGTAGGATAGGCGTTATTGTTAATGTTTTACACTTTTTGTAATTTTTCAAACTCCACCTGGTTGCACCGCTGGGGAGTCCATGTGCACTTACACATTACTCAGGTGGATCAGCTGGAAGATCACGATCCATATTTTCAGGCTGACCAGAATTTACTGGTTTGGTCGTCAACACAGTTCAGTGGTGCATTCTTGTTTGCTCAAATAAGTTGGATTTTCAAAGTGCGCACTCTCATTGTTCTTCTGAAGATGAACAAGGAGTGTGCTTACTCACACTCTGTCTTAGGGCAAAAACAAAGAACAGTCACTTTCACATTGTATTCAAGAGGAAACAATTTTACAACATTTTAACAATAACTGCAAATTGTTGTTTCCTTCCATACCAATTCGTTGTACCCCTGCACAACAACAATAATGTCACTTTAACTTTAACTTATTAATCACTTTCTGTCTTTGGTTCTGGCCAATTGTTAAGCTGGGTTTGCTTTTTTTGTCCTGGAACTGCTCATTCTGGGCAATAGTGCCCAAACTTACAGCTCCATGGCTGGGGGGATATGACCTCAGATCCTGATAAAGGTCTTCTTAGAACCCAAGAATAATAAATAGCACAATAAAGCATGTTTTTTGTCTGTATATTTAAGAAAATTTGTATTTTTTAAAGTGTCACTGTAAAAGACTGTATTTTTGGTAATTCTTTTCTGTGAACTCTCCCTGTACTCTCTGACATGATTTTTGCACAGCTGGTGAAAGAAGTTAGTGGTGTTTGAGTGTGAAACTGTCCATCACCATGATCACATGCTCCTACTTTTTTGGACCAGTGTCATGTTGAATGTCAATGTCTTTCCTCAGAGGATGGGATCGCATACTCTTTTGGTGAAAACAAGCTGGGTCAGCTTGGCCAAGGCAACCAGACAGATGCAGTCCTTAGCCCAGCTCCGGTAAGCCTCTCACTGTAATCTTTTTTTGTGGTTTGCAAACAGCAGCACATGAATGGGTCAGTTCCAGGCAGAGATTACTACTCAGACTAAGACGAGTCAAGTTACTTTTTCTCTCTTTTGGAAGTTTGGCTGGCACAGAGAGCTTTTGACATAGAGTGACTTAAATGGGTAGAGCTCCGAGATGAAAGCGTCTGCTGGAATGCTAAAATACCTATGAATAAACAACCAATACTCCTCAATTGTGAACAAAAACACATCCAGTCCCACTGTGTGTTTATAGAAACATTTTTTCAAACCCCAACTTGTCTGTGTGTATGTGACTTGGGAGCATATTGATGTCACTTGTGATATTCCACTGATTGTAGCTCCTGGAGGATGCTGCCAGTGAACCCACATCAGTGAGAGGGAGGGGAAAGAATTTAGCTCTGTTCATAGCAACCAGCCATTTTTCTGCTTTAAATGTGCTTTCTGTCACCTGATATAAACTGGAACTGAATTTATGTGACTGTTCTCGATAAGGATATCAGACTTTTTGCTTGTCAACCGTATCTGTCCCTCAGCTTCAGTTTGATGATGCTGTTTATGAATGTCTGTCTGCTCTCTCCTCCTAGATTTCCTACAATGGGCAGCCGCTGGTGAAGGTGGCATGCGGTGCCGAATTCAGCATGGTGGTAGACTGCAAAGGGAACTTGTACTCCTTTGGCTGCCCGGAGTATGGACAGCTTGGTACGATCTCAACACGCAGGCACACGTGTTAACTTGGTACCTTTGTTAATAACTTTCCAGCTTGAAGAAAAAGCTGTTTTTTTGGCGCTGCTGTGTCACCATGGAACCTGTTAGATGATGAAGGTTTTTATGCAGAGGATGACGTCATCTTTATAGACAGCGGATGGTAGTTTTCTCTGTCTGTAGCAGAGCAATTTACATAAAACATGCCATACGTCTAAAGTTTTCGTTAGGTAATTGAAAAAAGAATCCCACTTTTTTTAAAGATTATTTCAACTGAACTTAATGATGTTGATTAGTTTTTTGGTAAAAACGGAACTTACAACACCAACATTGAAATTTGCTTTTGCCATGTATGTTTTTAAATGTTTACATGTTGTTTGTACCATATTAGGCCACAACAGTGATGGGAAATTTATAGCTCGTGCTCAGCGCATCGAGTTCGACTGTGAGCTCATCCCTCGCCGGGTTGCCATCTTCATCGAGAAATCAAAGGACGGTCAGGTGATGCCCGTTCCCAACGTGGTGGTCCGAGATGTGGCTTGTGGGGCGAACCACACGGTGAGAAAAAAAGAGATTAAATGAGGGGAAACCAAATTTTACTTTCTTAAAATGCTGAGAGTGTGTGTGTGTGTGTGTGTGTGTGTGTGTTTTTAGTTGGTGCTGGACTCACAGAAGCGTGTGTTCAGCTGGGGTTTTGGCGGCTATGGTCGTCTTGGCCACACAGAGCAGAAAGACGAGATGGTTCCACGGCTGGTCAAGCTTTTTGACTTTCCGGGTCGCGGCGCCAGTCAGATCTACACAGGCTACCAGTGCTCTTTTGCTGTCAGTGAGATGGGTGAGTGATGCTCAGGAACATTATACAACAGATTTATTTTTTTCTTAGGACTTATTTCACTTTCACAGAGTGACGAGTATTTTTTCTGTCATCTCCTCCAGTTTCTTTCATGAGTTAAGTTTGTGCATAGATTGATAGTCTCTTGTCTACATCATGATGCATTCATAAATCGCAATTTTTTTCCACCTTTACCCAAATCAGCAAATAAAGAAACGTGACGTGAGAATTTTCATAAATGAACTAAAGCTCTACTCTGTTGACAATGGAACTTATGCTGTTTTTAGTTTATATGTTTTATTTCATTAGAATGAAAAATGGTCATTACAGTCAATACAGCCGCAGCAAAAAATTTCTGGTTTGACATGGTTGTATATTTAGAGACTGATAGGGAGCTGTTGTGTGTTGCAGGTGGGCTGTTTTTTTGGGGGGTCACCAACACCTCCAGAGAGTCGACCATGTATCCCAAAGCAGTGCAGGATCTGTGTGGCTGGAAGATCCGTAGTCTGGCGTGTGGGTGAGTGCTGACACCATCGAAGCATCCACTCAAAGGGAAAAACAGACGTTTGATATTTGATTCTTTTTTCATATAGTTTCAGATTCAGTAGTTAAGAATCAGACTTGGTTTCTTGAGGTTCACTCTGTGTTGAGGGAGAGTTTGTGTGAGCCATCAGGCATGACCCCCCCCCCAGTTAAAGGGACGTGACACGGCTGTGATGCTGCCTAATTTGGCGGGAATAGCAAGCAGATATATTTTGTTAAGTGAAACCAGGACTTTACACATTCGCACATTTGTTCAGTCTTGTTCATTGATCCTGCCACGCACCCACTTCACTGAGAAAACTGTTCCAACTCTTAAGATGTAGAATTTTGATTTGCATGTTGTGCAACGCTCAAGTGATGCAAATGGAACATTGCTCCTTCTGCTGACTGAGAAAACTAAGCCTGAGTGATCAAACACTGTCGTTGTATGGAACAGAAAGAGCAGCATCGTCATCGCTGCAGATGAGAGTACAATCAGCTGGGGCCCCTCGCCCACATTCGGAGAGCTGGTAAGACCTGAGGCCTCAGACATGTCTCTGTGTGTATACACACCATCACACACAGCTTCATCTTTGCTCTAGAATGTTTCTCCCTGAAGCCCATGCAGATATAAAGACATTGTGCCTCGTTCTCTTGTACTTCAGGGATATGGGGACAACAAGCCCAAATCCTCCACCACTGCCCAGGAAGTAAAGACTTTGGATGGGGTCTTCATTGAGCAGGTGATTGGATGCAGGAGTTCCTGTTCTGGAAGGAGGAGTTCTTTTTTCTTTCTACAATAATTGATTAATTGAAAGATTGGTATGAAGGATCTGTCCTCCTATTTGAGGGCCTTTTCTCATCAGGTCGTGATTGCATTTGATCTGGCGACATCAAGACGAACAGGGTTATTTTGACCCACTTCAGCACCTTTGGGTGCTGCTATACGTTTTACTATGTTATCTGCATGCAGCTGTATGACTAATGATGTAAAAGTCTCATATCATGCAGGCTGATTTAGATGCCATCAGCAGAGTTCATGTGTGGTTGCATTTTAAAGTTGTTTTTCAGCACACAAAACACCATTCTTGTGTTCATGCCAGCTATAAATAACTTGTAACATTTCACTTTATGAAAATGGCAAAACTTAATCTGCAAAGAAACTCTGCTACAGAGCTGTGATGTTATTTGATACAAGCTATGCGTCTACAAACCAGTCTGATACCAGTGCAAGTAAAGCATATTTCCTGATATGTAATATCAGTTAGGACAGACAGAATTGGGAAAAACACTTGTGAAAACCTCTACAAGGAGGCCTGTTAACCTTTCCTGCTTCAGCCTCTTAAAGGGCCACCCACTCCAACAACAAGCCACCAAAATGACATTTGTCATGATGGTTGATCACTGGATGTTTCTACCCAATTTTTTTTTTTTGCACTACTTGGTTAATCAGATTGAGATGACTGGTGGATTGAGTAACTGGATGACTCACGTTTTGTCTCCGACAGTCAACATTTTGTCTGGTAGCTACAAGGCTTCACTGAGAGGGACACCACAGCGTCTAACTGTTGTTGTGTCTTCTCTTGTTGTCTCTTGTCTTGGTAGGTGGTGATGGGCTACTCTCACTCTCTGGTTATTGCCAGACAGGACACTCAGCAGGAACAGGAAAAGCTGAAAAAGCTGCCTGAGTACAACCCCCGAACAATCTGATTGACGCCCCCCAAAGCCGCCGCCACACCTTCTTTGTTAGACTGGAGCAGAGATAAGCACTGCTCAGCAGGATCACCAGGTCGGGTCAGTGCTGGAGTTCAGGGGAAAGCACTCATACGTCAGAAGAAAATCCACACATCTCAACCAACCGCTCATGGGCTCCGTACCAATTTGGATTCTGAACAGAGAGAAGAAGAGACCAGGCGCTCCCACAACGAACAGTCTGTTCACTTCTCTACTGGAGTAAACCTGCAACAGTTTGCTCCCAGCACGTCACACTCAATAGAGTCGTGCTTTCTAAAGGTCCTTTTCCATTTTGTAATACGGCTAAACGTTAATGTCTTCATGTCTCTTGTTCTGTTTTTTTTTTTTTTTTCTTTGTTGATGTATTTGAAATTGATAGTTGCTTTTCACATTTTACGGGTGCTATACAGTGGCAACCCTCAGTCTTTTCCAACTGAGGGCTTTTCAAAGACCAACACTCCATTCCTGTGCCTTTTTTCCAGTGTAGATGTTCAGGATATGGAAGTCTTGTTTGTGTTGTTCAGAAGATCAGCTGATCAGTCTCTTAGGTTTCTATTGGGCAGAATGAGCCTGCTTTGTGCCACTGCCACAGGTTACAATCAGGATTGTTTGGAGTTAGTGAACTGCACTCGATGTAACATTCCTTCTGGGTTTTTTTTTCCAGTGTTTGCATCCAGGATGCTCACCTCAGTCCTTCCAAGACCTCAGTGTCTGCTTGCTATTGTTTTCTGCTAATTTGCCCTAATTTCTACTATTCTAACGCTTAAAGCGTCTTGTCACAAGCGGGTCAAAACTTCTTGAACTAACAATGCACTGATTGGAACAATTTCAGTGTACCAGGATGTGCTGGGAAACAAGGCCCGGCCTTGATTCAAAAACAGCAGAGGTGTTTTCTTTTTTTTCTGTATGGCCTTTTTTTATGGTGAATTTCTTTGAGTTACATTGTTTAGGTTTTTTTTTTTCAATGAAATGAATGAATAAAGATTGATGTAAACAAACATTGTAGTCTTACTCTGTTCACTGTTGTACTCATAGTGTTCCTATTATTTTTAGTGGATATGAATGCTGCTGGATAAAATCACAATATCTGGAAGTTTAGAGGAGAAAAAAATGGACACATTCACCTTGCATCACAAATATGCAAACTAACAGAAGCTCTGTACTTGTGCCATCCAGCCATAGCCATTGTTTCAAGTTCCTGTGTTGGAAATGAACCTGTCATCAAACTACACCCAGTGTTCCATCAGAGCTGTCCTATCATCAGGTTTCCCTCTGAGTAAATGGCTGAACTGAAGTCAGTTGCTCTTTACTATGACTAGCAAAAGTGAGTGGTGTGTGCCTGGAAAGACCACCACAGTTGTGCGTTCAACTCACTCAAATATTGTCACAACCAAGTAATTAAATGTAATCTAACAAATTACGAGTGTTTGTCTCTGGTGGATGCATTTAGGTACGATATGAATTTTAGACAGATATTGCGAAGTTTGGATTTTTTAAGCATTTCTATAGATTGTGGCTGCATAGCGTTTCATATACAAGCTGGAGAATACATCATTAAAATACCTTTTTTAAAAAAAGCAGGTTATTTTCCTCAATTACTGACACCCTTCCTATACTGTACCAGCAAGTGTCACTTGCTTGAGTGCTACACACTCAGAA
This sequence comes from Malacoctenus triangulatus, assembly GCA_032274725.1. Lineage (NCBI taxonomy): Eukaryota > Metazoa > Chordata > Actinopteri > Blenniiformes > Labrisomidae > Malacoctenus > Malacoctenus triangulatus. The sequence continues at coordinate 7,299 of JAUESE010053046.1, forward strand.
TAACCTCACACCCTTCAGCAGGGGCCCTCACTGACTCCCTGTGACTCTGGGCTCCTGTCCCACCCGTCAGCCCTCTTTAATGCACAAAAGGGAAAAAGGCCAAAGACACTGTTCTGTGTTGTAATCAACATTTATTCAAATGTACAAAATCAGATGAATTGCCAGCCTAATCTTCATCTTCCTCCTCTTCTTCATCCTGATTGATCTGGAAGTAGCGGAGCTCATAGCTCTCTTTAGTGTTCGCCACCACACGCAGCCAGTCACGCAAATTGTTCTTCTTCAGGTACTTCTTGGTCAGATACTTCAGATATCTGTTGAAAGGAAAGGAAAAAACACAGTGCATCACTCTCTGACACAAAGATCAGGCATATTTATAAAGATGACTTCCTGGGAGCTTTCTAGATTTTTGTAGAACAATTACAAGAAGTTATATTCGTCTATTTTGCTGACTGTTTCATAGTTGAGTTTTCTACGACTGTACCGAACTCCTCATCTGCAATAAGAATGATGGAACGCTCACCACAGCATCTCATTCACAAAAATCACAATGAGCAAATTACAAGCCCTGCAACAAATTGTAGTTGAGTTAGATTATTTTTCCTGTTTTTGACTTTAATGACTCTGAACTCGAAGCTGCAGGTCAATCTGTACTGAATCAGCCTATTTTCTACCATCATATATTCTCCTGTGTGGGATAATCCACACACACCAGCTCAGAGCTCTTTACTGTCACAAATGTTGCACTTCCAAGAGAGCGACGCACTGACAGACTCCTTTTTCAGACAGATTTTGAACTTCAAATTGTCAGGAGGTTTTGGTGAAGAGAATCCTGCAAAGTTTTATGAATTCCCAAAAAAAAAACCTGGACAGGACATGAGAGATGCAGTTTGTTCACCATATGGACAATTTCACGCTTTCAGCTTTTGAATACATAAATGACCCTGACATGTTGACCACATTGTTGATGATGCTACAATGGATTTTGTGTTTAGAAGGCTGTTAAACAGTTGAAAAGGAAAAGAATATAGTGCAGCTGCATCTTTAAAAAAACAAAAAACAAAACCCTAATCAGTTAAATTTGGAAATCCAATTAAGAAAAAGATCACCAAAAAACCTGTGCATTTAGAAAATCCAGCATCACTGGACCTATGTTTCAACTTTTGCCTAAGGTGCCAACTTTCTAATTTTCCAGCAGTCTTTTAAGGATCTTAATCGGCCAAATAAAACCAGAATTGTGAGAAATAAAGATAGACAGCTTGTTTTTCCAGAGAATTTTTCAAAGACACCGTAAACACACGTCACACTGGAAAAGTGCAGCGCTTCTGAAAGAAGTCGAAAGTGCTGGCAAGTGAAAAAAAAATCCCAAAAAATCACAGCAACACTTTTGGTTTGAAAAAAAACATCATCCAATCAAAAAATAAACATTTGGTTCCTGGGGAAAATGGGAATGCTTTGGAAGGACCGCGATATGAGGAAGATGGAGAAAGTGATTGTGAGAATGGGGAATTGAGAGATTAGCAAATTAGTACAACCCCACGATACATTTAGTATGTAGTGAGTGTGTTTTGAGTTTACTGAGGTGTGTTTTGTGTCTTGTGAAGTTTGTTTTGGCTGCGGAAGCAATGCAGCGATCGCTGATTGTGGAGCCGTAGAGCGAACAGTCCAACGGGTCTGATGATGAAGTTGCTAATCATACTAGAGTTTTTGAAGAGGTGGGTGGTTGGGGGGGAGGCACAACTGATGTGTGTGCAGAGCGCATGTCGGGCAGCTGGGGGAGGAAGGGGCAGCAACACGCCCACTCAGTGCCGACCACCGCTGGTTCACGCATCAGCAGTGAGGAGGTTCGAACCACCACATAGAACACCAACCAGACATCCAGTCGCCCCTCCCCCACTGTCCAAAAGGCCAATTTGTGTTGTTTTTTTTTTTTGCCACTGACACAATCTCCAGCAATAACAACAAAAATGCAGCAAAAAGAAAGACTTGGGGCAAAAGTAAAAATGGGCTGACAGAGTCGGAAGGTATCTGCAAATTTTTAGGCCTTTTGTATACGTTGATGGTGTCACTTCCAAGTGTGAAAGACTTCTGGAGACAGAATCACAGCTTGTCAGCTGTGCCAGTTGTGGTTTTAGATCCAATGCAAGGTTACAGTATGTCAAATTGAAAGAAAAGAAAAAACAAAACTGCACCAGCACATGTGAGATTTCCCCGAAAACATCCTCCCCTTCCCCCAAAAAAACCCATCAAGCCATAGTTAAGTTTTAAGATGGCTTTGTCATCGCCGACAGACGTTCCGACCCAACTGGACCGGCTATGTTCAGGTATTAAAATCTTTTCACCCGTTTGACCGATCTGAAAGCTTTAAAAAGCTGATAAAAGCTCAGAGGCAGCGCTTTATGATGGTTACTGCTGCTTTACGGCAGCACAAAGAGCCCCCACCTAGGGCCGTCCAATTGCCGACTGGGTTTTCAATCGTGTGACAAATGGGGGTGTGGGAAAAAATCGATATGGCGATATATCACGATTTTCGGCCGCCCAATTTAATATCGATCTTTCAGCTCCTAAGATCGATTTAAAAAAAAAAACAAAAAAACCAAACATTTTCCCCAACATGATCTGTTCAGATCATTGTTTAAACTGGCACAATTGGAGATTTTTTCTCATTTTTGTGCATTGTCAGTAACTCAGGGCTTAATGTTCTTGCTCATAGTGGTTACAATACCTTCATTATGTTGTAATGACTAATTTGAGATGTCTACACTGTAGTTTCTGTGAAAAGAAACTTTTTGCACTTTATATTGTGATGGCAGTGTGTAACTGGATTCTTTTTTCAGTGAAAATGTGCAAACACACGAGTAGTAAATAAATAGGATGTTTAAAAGCAAATAGTTATTGCCTCAATTTATCCTCTGAATGATCAATATCTTCTGATGAACATATACAGCACTTGCTTTTTTATCCTTACATTTAATTTTGACATTAGCTGGGTTGAACATCGCAATACATCATGATATTGCAATATCGTGATAATATCGTATCGTGACCCAAATTTCGTGATACGTATCGTATCGCAACACCCTTGCCAATACTCACCCCTAGTGACAAATTATATGACATGACTTTATCAACGATTGTTTTGGTTTTTGGGAGATTTAAACACTTGCATGTAGTGGAGAATCAGAGCTTCTGATTAGTGTGTCACATGTCCGTCAGGGTTATGGGGAACCAGTCAAAAGTGAGCAAAGGAGGAACAAGGGACAGAAAAGTCTGAAAATTTCTTCATCCGATTTTGTTGTTTTCCCATCAAACTGTCAATTGATGCTGCAAAAGAACACAGTGAAACCCAGGCACTGCCCCACATACAAGTTTACGCTGTTTTAGATTATTTGCAAAAAAATGACACTGATTACATATTTTTTGAAAGTGCAGGAACAAAAAAGATGCAGGCGGACTGATAACATCTTAAAAAACAGGTGGAAAAACAGAGAAAATCAAATGTAGTCAAAAGCAGCCAAAGAAAAGCATTCGGTCCCAAAGTGTCAACTGGCCAATAAAAGATCGGTGCTCTTAAATTCAACTGTTAGGCAGCTCTTGCATTACCATCCACCTTTTCTGATGCACATTTTCACAAAATGCGCATAAATACTTGAATGGAAACACCAGAAATTCGGATAAAGGCAGTTAATTCGCATCAAAGTTTAAATGCTTGGAGGGGGTGGATTTGTCAGCTCATTGAATAAAGGATACGCGAGTTTTTGCGATGGAAACAGGTTATGCGTGTTGGAGTTACATCCTGACCAGATGGATGTAACCTTCAGCGCGTGCTGGAGGCAAAACTCCGCAGACCCTCTGACCTGAACGGCCCACTGAAACACTTCAGAACGACCCAAGATCTCAATCGCTGAAAAATGTCCCACTTTTTTCCACAGTGAAGGGAATTGACAGCCTTAACCTACTTGGTTCCGGGATTGGAGGAAAACAATGGGTGGACAACAGCTGTGTTTACCTCTTAGAGAAGGGCACCTCAGAGGACACCGTGATCTTGCTCTTGCTTCTCTCGATGGAGACCACCCCGCCACCCAGATTGCCGGCTTTGCCGTTCACCTTGATGCGCTCCTGCAGGAACTGCTCCTGTGAGCAACACATCGATGGAAAACACTGTTTGGCCTCCAGCAGCTCCCCACTCAGACTGATCATGCTCGTCCATCCGTAAAACTTTCCAAACAGGGAATCATGACACGCACTACCAAGAAGACCCCAATCATCCGAAGCCATCATACACTTTCTGTCAGATTCTGTCGGATCTCAGAGTGGATTGTGAGTGGTAACTTACAAAGTTCGCAGCATCCATGATGCCATCTTCGACAGGATGAGTGCAGTCCAGTGTGAATTTCAGGACCTGCTTCTTCTTCTTCCCACCTTTGCCGGTGTTCTGCTTCTTCTGCTTTAGACACAAATTAATCCGATCAACATGACAACAATCCGAACGTGTTGTGTACCAATTGAACTCTTTTGGTCGTTACGGTGTTTGTCAGTCTTTCCCTAAAAGAAGTACTGCTTTACTGCCGGTGGGGGTGGGATCAGTCAGAGTATGGATACTAATGCAATTAAAATTTAGACGCTTATTTTTTGGCATCGTAACAACAAAGCTCTTTTCGCTGACTGATGCAGTTGAGCTGCTTGAACAGGAAGCCTGAATTATCAACGTGGTGAGCCTCAACGTCTCCCGACGCAATGTAGCAGATGTTAGCTAAACGGGGTAACTCCGACGGCCACATGCGTCTAAAAACACATGAGTGCCCCACGTAAAGCGGCCAAACTGGGTCCACGCCATGACAACATGACAGTCGTGTCACTCAGGTCGTTTAATTCCTTTCTACAAACCCGAATACACGCGTTTTTGGGTACATTTAGGCATAACCATTTCACTTACAACAGGAGCCATATTGGTGGAGCGCGCAGAAAGGAAATGCAAGCAGAGCGCATGCGTGACGGAGACAACACCGCAGCTGTCAGTCATCCCCCCAGCGAATCACTGCTCACCGCTACCTGGATCCCGTATGGTAGAGCCAATCATATGATACTTCCGTAATACTTTGTCCGATTCATTGTAGTTCAGGGGCCACATAAAGCCAGATTAACTATAAATTGGGCCAGTAATTAACTCCCTTTAATTTAAGACGAGGTCAAAACTTTCCTTTTGTTTGAGGGCAAAGAAGTCAAACTACTCTCAGAAAAAAATGCACATTTTCTGATAAGAAGAAACTTTTTACATCTTCAGCTCTTGTCTGGTGGTGTTGCTGCCACCAAGGGGCACAGAGGAGCAATTCTGAGTCAGAGTTTGGGTTCCTGGTTCACAGGAAACACACACATTGTGATGTTGTTGCTGCTACTTGTCTGAAGTCTGGTTACCAGGGTCAGATGAGTTAGATATGATATGATATGGTAACATTCCCGGGCAGAAGTGAGTCGCAACAACACTTGATGTCATGTAAACATCAAGTTCAAGTGATGACATGGTATTCACATTTCCATCTGACACCAAGTAAAACCATTCTGGTGTTTTAGAGATTGAGACTTTGTTAAAATGACAGACATGTTCAGGAAAATGAGCTGAGAAAAAAATTTTGTTGTTGAAATTACACTAAGAAAGATCTGATGGAGCTCAGCTACATATCTAATTCTGAGCATTTCTTCATTCTCAGCATTTTCTACACTCAGCCGCTTTACGTCATCTTCCTGTGAATAAAGGCTGAAACATTCAAATAAGACAAGAAACAAATTGCATTTAAAAAAAAAACACCCAAGACATCAAAACATCTTTTAAAATAACCGTTTCCATTTATTTTCATACAAGGGTTAAGAAAAAATTTGCTTTGTAAAGAAATGCAGTTGTCAGTCAGGCTCTCAGCCGGAGTAATGCAACTGCAACTGACAACTCTGTACAGTGTCACATTGTCCAACCCTTCTAGTGCACTTCAGACATGCTACATGTGTTTCTGAAAAGTCCCCCCCACACACACACACACATACACACAAAAGCCAAGAACACAAGTGCTACACCCACGCTCTCCTGAGGCCAGAACTTTAGGCTCTGTGCCGAAGGTCAAACTGTAACGACCTGGTCCAACACTTCCTGAGGAATGGAGAACATCGCAGCAATTAGCAATTTATAATCTTGAGTATGTGACATATTTAGGAGTAACTGGGAAGTACAATTATCAGGGCTGTGAGAAGGTTCCATGTCACACATTTCTTCATGTGAACCACAAAGATCACTCACTGAAGATCGACACATCAACAGAATCAAACATCAGAGTGACAATATGAGGCAGGATTGAACAGCGTTTTATGAGATTCAGTATATGTTGCGATAATTTAGATAAATATTGACCAATGAAGCGTGAATTTATCGGAGAGGCCGCCCGATGTGAGCTTTGTGTTGTCATGTGACTGTCGACAAAGCCAAAAGTTTACCTTTTTCCGCTTTGGGCATTTCAGCTACTCAAATGCATCAGTACACTTTTTTTTCCAAACATTCAGCAGTGAACAAATGTACAGTGATGCAGCTGCAGGGAAAAAAGGAATCTGATTGTGTTGGGAGAACAGAAAAAAATTAAAACAGCCAGCCATCTCTGTTGGTGAATTTTCTACATTCTTGCTATCATTTATCAACATGAATACAACATTGCCATGTCCATGTGAAGAGGATTCACTTTGTGAGTTTTTATAAAACGCATCTGCGGGACATCCCACAGTGGAGACTTATTGTGGACCATTTGTTTGTGTGAGGTGGTGGTTTGCCCAGCAGAGGGCAGCAGGATAACCGGCGGGAAATTAAAAAGAATCTAACCAGATGAGACAACAGGAGCTAAAGTCCTCCCATCACGTCCCCCTTCAGCACAATAGGTTTAAAGTTTAGAGAACAAATGTGTGAGAACTTATTTTCAATGACAAAGTGCACATGCTGTTTTTCAAGGTTGCTCCTTGAAGGCATGCGTGTTTCATGTCCTACTACACAAGCGCTCGTGTTGTCGTTCGTGCTGATTGGACACAGGTTGAACAATGGTCCGACACTCCCATGCCTCGGAATCTGGATGCGTTCCTTTTCATATGATCTGTGAGTGCAACAAACTTCAATGACAGTTTGAAGATCTTTCAACTTCTCACAAAGTTGTGCAGTGACGGTGCAGTGCATGAGCAGGGTGGTAACAAAGGATGAAGGTGGAGCAGGGCACATTAAGCTACAGTGTGCAGCACTTTTACCCAGCCACGTGCAGAGGGGGGTGCGAAGGGGAGGCTGGCGCACCTGCCCCATTGCCCCTTGATGCCCAAAGTGCCCTTCTGTTTCTGTCATTCTCTATTTTCCTTTTTTTTGCGTGTGTTGTGTGAAAGTTGTATGAGTTGCTGCAATTCAACCAGTCAAATTCTAAGGTTAGATTCTGTTTGGCGTTTCAAATTTGTGCTTCATGTGCCCTTTTTTAACTTTGAGCACCTGCCCCTCCAAAGGTCTCTGCACGGCCCAGCTTGTACCTCACCCTGTTCGTGAAGAACACACTCATTCAACTTTATGAGGTGTATCTTTGTCCTATGGTCTTTTTTCTCTCCTAAAATAATAACTGAATCTGTAATCATAAAAATAAATAAAGACAACCTGATGCAAACATTTTAAATACATGTTTTTGGACACGCAAACACCTTAACCTAAATTTTCATCACAGTCAACACATACGGGTTTTGGTTAGCTACTCAGGCCTCCGTCTGACAGAAACATGAGGAATCTCTCAAGTTGTTTTGTTTTTTTTACAAAAACGAGCTCACTGGAACTTCCCGACGTGCAGGAGCGCACCTAAAATGCCACACAAACAACAACTAAAAGAGGAAAATAATTCATTGGACTCTAACAATATGAAATTGTACAAATTAAAAAAAGGGTGTAGCTGCAGATAAAATCTAAAAAAAAAAAAAGATTCCTAAATTCTCCTCAGACCTGCGTCACAGGGTCACACTGCTAAGTGGGACTCTTAAGTATACTCAAGTGTTCTGGAAGTGTTTAAACCAGACATTGTAGAATATGCATGTGTAAGCAGTTCACGTAAACGACTGTCAGCCGATTGCGAGCCGAGACAGAGAGGAAGCAACAGAATGAGATGTTGGTGAGGACGCCGTTTTGGGAATGTGGACTGATCGCTGTAAAACTGAAGAACTGTTGATGTTGATGAGGGCAGCACCTGCATGCCAGGGCAACGTAGGTCCCGGGGCGTCCGTGTGCTCACTGAACTCACTGTCCACCGTGTGCAGACAGAGAAGCAGCAGGACCTTCCTGCTGCACAGGCCTTATCTGTACACAACACTTATGGATTATAAAAATCCTTGTTTGTCGTGTAGACAAAGACATAACCGAATTGAAGGTTTCTGCACAAATATCTGGACTTATAAAAAACAAACAAAAAAAAAACAAAACAGGAAGATAACTGGGGGAAAAGGAGTGGTTTGGAAAAAAAAAAAAAAAAAAAAAAAAATTTGGACCAGAGTGCAAATAGAAGCACTGAGATTGGTTGTGAGCGGTGCACTGGTGGAAACATGTGCTACAGTCACTTCAGCTTGCAACCGACCAACACCAGAGAGGCCGGACACCCGGATGCGGTGAAAGCATGCAGTCAGGAGAAAAAAAACAAAAAAACAAACAAGTGGAGGACGGGTGGAGTTGAAAAGCAGCAAAGGGTATTGAACTGCTTGCTGTGGAGTTTGGTAGAAAAAAACAGCAGGCCAGCTGCTGGTTGCCGTCAGTCAGGGAATTGCAGGCTCCCAGTCGCCACCACAAGGTCATTCCACGCTTCCACGAGGGACGTCGCACCCAACATGCCTGAACGGCTTCTGTGCTGCAAGTCTGGACCATCCAGCCTCCACCTCTTTGGGTGAGGGGGGGACTAGTTGACACGAATGCCTGAGATGAATGGCAGTCCAGTGGGAACCTTCTTCTTGTATTCCACATAGTCCTCGGCAAAGAAGTGGATGAGGGAGAGCTCCTCCTCTTCTATCCGCTCCCTGAAGAACCGCCAGCTGGCTATTGTGTAGCCCATTATGCACACGGGGTTGCACAGCAGCACCTGCAGCAGGCACAGGGAACATCAGCAAAAACACACACTCACCCATTCATACTCAAAAAAAGTAAATATGTTCTCATTTGTTGAGTCGGGATGCAAGCAGCAACTGTTTTTTTTCTTCTTTTTTTTTTTCTTTTTCTCTCCAATAAATCTGAAAGAGCAGTGTGTGAGTGACTCTGTATTTTAAAAATATTAAATGTATCACAACTGTACTTTCATTTTTTTGTGCTTAGCTTTCAAAAAAAGTATTAAAAAAACATGTTCTGGGCACAACAATAAAGTTCAGAGTTTGCAGAGCCATAGACATGTATGCATTTTTAAAGTTAATCCTTTTGAACACAGCACAGGCTTACAGTGATATCACACAGCTGTCTGTATAGTAACATAGACACTTTCTGCTATATTTGGCTGAGTTCCTGACAAGCACTGTGATAACCACATGATCAGGAGTAGGTTCACACCCTAGGAGAGGGGTCAAGCAGGTTGGGCCCTGCAGCTTACCTGCGTCCCTATGCTCCAGTAGAACCAACCCACATAGGAGGGGTGTCGGAAGTAGGCGTAGACCCCACTGGTGACCAGCACGTGGCTCTGGGCCTTCTCGTTTTGCACGATGTGGTTGAAGTTGGAGCCGGCGGTCAGCATGGCTGCTTTGCGCAGGCCCTCCCCACACAGCACCATGGCCAGGCCCACCAAGCTCAGCCAATTCAGCTGCTTCAGCTCTGAGAGTGAAGCGGAAGGCAAGTCAGTGTGAGCTCATTACAGCCGACTGAGTTATGGATACTTTACCAGGAGCGGGTTACCAAAAGGGCAAACTTTTCCACAGTCTCAATGTCCACCGAGGCTGACCACACTCACATTATTCAGAGAGGACAGCCAACCCAACAGGTCACAACTTTAAAACGGACAACTGATGTCAAGTGATCCATTAACAACAGCATCACAACAGTCTCAGTTTCTTGCTAGTTTCCAAACACCCTGAATGGAAGACATGTACCAGTGTACACAACCGGGTGCTACACATGACAGCAGTCCACGTGTGGGGGAACCAGACCTGGCACTGTCAGCTTCTCCACCGTGAACTCCAGCCATGATGAGACAGCAGCCAGGGTGTACTCCACACTGTGGTTCAGCAGGAAGGAGTCCAGCGACAGCGTGCGGGGGTTGATGACAGCCGTCACCAGATACTCCGAGTAATGAAAGAAGGACAGGGAGCACATGTACCTGAGGACCACAGAGAAGACATATTCACCACACAGAGACTCTCCAAACACATCTGGGTTGAATATCCATCGATCACAATCACAAGTCCTCTGGATCAGAGATGGTGTGGGAGGAGGGGTGACGACATACCAGCCAAAATGGGTCCAGGAGGTTTCAGAGAAGCTCACGATGAGCCCACATCCAAATGTGACTCCCAGGAAGCAGGCTCGCACGGCAACCTGGGTGAAGCAGGACAGACATGGTGACAGGACAGAGCAACGAGCCCACTTGGCTCAAGACCTCCCAATGTGATAAGGGGCAGGGTATCGGTAGCGGCAGCCTCAGAGACAACGTCCAATAACCCAAAGCAAGGCTGTGAACGTGACCAGGCCTTTGGGCAAGGCAGCAGGTCCCCGTCGCTTGACGACACTTGCGTAGTGCGAGGCCAGCGGAGCTCCTGCGGGGCTTTAGCCTTCAGTCTTCGGATTAGTGATGCCGGCTGTCTCGAGCCCTCGGCAGGTAATGAGATTAAACGTGGAGATGGAAGCGAGCGAGAGGATTTGTCGAGCGACCATTAGCAACGTTCCATCAAAGTTTAATTTTGGCACGCTGAGCCATTGACACGCCAACCTGCGTTGAAACGTCAAACGGGTCGCTGCTGAGGACCACCAAGGCGCGTTTTAAACGCTGGGACATCATGTTACAGCCGAAGAATGGTGCGCTGAATCCCGCCACTGCTTACCTTGTACAGAGGTCCTCTGTATACGATTAGCAATAGGCCGTTGACAAGTGCTATATGGATGCAAATGGCTATTTTCCCCGGAGTTTCCGTCAGGTAATCAAAGACCCAGTCCAGGCGTCCATAGCAGGTGCGGATCAGTGGGATCACGAGCACGCTGAGCCCTAAAATGAAGCATGTTATACTGACTCTTCCTTCCAGCACCAACTTACTGCCTGCCATGATGGAAGTACTGGACCTTGCGAAAACAACTATCGCGATATTTGCCCGGTAATCTCGCGCTATTCCCATGAGGCATGAAACCATGTGGGAGGCGGAACCCCTTTAAATTACGTAAATTGCTCAGTGACGCTTGATGAAAAAACAGAAAAAAAACGCTCGACCTCCGGTTCTTGGACGAGAGGCCGAGACTGCGCAGAGGCGTCTCTTTAAACCCCGCCTTCCCGCCGATCGGCATAGGTCCCGTTCCTGTGATGCGTTCATGACACGGGAAAAAAGAAAATCTGACAACAGTAGAAGAAAACCTGATGGTTTGAATAAGGGCAATTAAAGGTCCATACCTGAAAGTTTAAGTTGCTTGAAATTATTTAGAAGTTGTATTATTGACGTTGCTTTCCTAATGTTGAGAAGTCTTTTTGGGCACCATAAACCACGAGAAGGACGGATCGGCATCGGTCCTATAACTCCTGACTTGCAGTATAGCAATTTGGCCAGTATGTCATTTTAACTTCCTAGTTGGCGGCACATCTTGGGGCCCGGGAGTATTAAACACTTGATGCTGCTAAAAAAAACAAACAAAACAAAACAAAAAAGTCCAGGGTTTAAAACAGTAGTAGTGACTCATTGAACCTCATTCACCACCGAGTTGGCATCACTTTACAGTTCTACAGTTTCATTTAGCAGACGCTACAACACAAACAAGAATTTAGACACCTGCAGTTTTGAGTTTCAACAGCATGAACACGCATTTTGTTTTCTTTTAAACACATTTTATTCTTACTTAAAATAACAAAGGGCTCCATTTACAACAAAAAAAGGGGGGGGGGTCATGTACAAAAGAAAGTAACATTCTAAATCATTGTATACCTTGTTTAAAAAAGAGTAGGACAAGTGTCAACACTTTTAAGATACTACTAATTTACAGATGTATGGACAGTGTTGTGTCATTTAACTTCTGCCATTCAGTATTCAGCTTGCACATTTACTTTATCATACATTACTAAAAATATACTTGGGCCACAAATTGTGGGCTTTGCAAGCATGAGGCCCATTCTTCTTAATTATAAAAAATACACAAAATATGTGGTGAATTTTGAGAGGCATCACTTAATCAATCATGTGACTGCATCTCTGCAAGAGGAAATGCTCTCCTGCAGCTGACACGCAGTGTCAAGGGACAAACGTTGACGGACAGGTTGAGAGTTGGGAATCAGGAGAAGCATCAAAGCAGTTTTTCTGCACTCACAGAGTTGAAGGACATGCTTTATATGAGTGTCAATGTTATTGCCTTCTCAACCTTATTCTGGTGTGTTGTGTGTTCTAACTGGCTTTCAGAAGCAAAACAAATCCTCACTTTGAAAGACCTCTCACTCTACCTCTTTACGTTACAATCTTCAACTTGATAAATATCAGGAAACAGGAATTTATGAGGGTTTGGTCTTTTGATTAAAAAATGTGAACTTCATGGCAACGGACTGGGGTAGAGGTACTTCGAAGGGCAATTGCAATATTGCAGAGAAGTCGGTTTCATCAATGAAGGCATTCATTCCACCTGTCGAAATCCGGGACTGTTTTTAAAGATCCAGTTGTGCACTTTTAGACGAGAGTTCAAGTCTTTTGGGGTTTGTTGAGTTGAAGTTCTGTCTATTTGTGGGTTCAGTTCCTCCAGTTTGAGAAGCATCCATCCATCAGAGCAGCTCACACTGATTTTTACCTTCGTTGATTGCTAGAGAAAAAACTAGAAATCTTGCTTTGCGTCTTCACAGGTGGTGACAGAGAAGCTAAAAACAAAAAAATAATCAATCTTTAAGGCCTTTCGGTTGCAGATTTAATAACAGTAGTACCGGAGCGCCAAACCATGATGCACCTTCCACCTGACATTTCAATGACGAGGATGTTCTCATGTTTGCCCTTGTTTTTTTGAAACCAGAAATGTTAAAAATGCAACTCTAAACCACAGCCTAGGGGGTGGGACACCAAAGCCAAATCTCACATTTTTAAGAAAAACTGCTTTTGTATCAAGCAAAAAAAACAACCCACAAACAAAACAAAACGCCTCATTGAAATCAAACACCTTTAGGATTATGTTATTTACTCCTGTGTTTTTTTTTACTTTTTTGATCTGCAACCCAAAAAAAACCCCCAAAATGGCCACATTGTGGCCAACTGGTAGATACTGTCGCCATGGAAACAAGCATCATTTCCAAATTGAGAAAGACTCAAGTTAGTTTGTTTTTGTTGCAATGCCATCTATGCTGATGGACTAAGAGGCAAAAAAATGTTCTAACAGAGTTGATTGAGCACCACCTTGTGTTTGTTGCTCCTCGCCCACGGCAGGAGGATCAGCTGCAGATGCAGGCTGACCTGTCAGAGCGTCCAGCATCTCTTTGTACTGCTTCTTATGGTGAGGGCGAACAAACATGCCAAACCCTTCGAAGGCAAAACAACACATTCTGGTTGGAGTTTCCATACATTATAGAAAGCATCCCACATCCATGCAGTCATTGAACACAACTCACTCGTGAGGAGGCCGAGGTCCTCGTCTCGTTCTGTGAACATGCTGACCACGGTGGTCAGCATGTTTTCGTAGTCGTCAGACTTCTTGTAGCTGTGGATTGCTTGAAAGAGCTGCACTGACCTTTCGTTCCCGAGAGCTTTCTTAACATCTGCAAGGAAGGCGGAGTGGACCTCTTTCTTTGGAGCAGGACCTGATTGAGACAGCATGGTTCATTCTTAGCAACCACTCACACTGGGTTGCATGTCCAAATCACTCCAAAGCACAACATCATTTTCTTGAAATGATCAGATTTGGAGATTCACAGTCAAAATTCAATCATTTTTGTGAAAATCCAACGATACAAGAAATTGCAGCACACCTTTCTTGAGGTGCTTGTTTTTCTTGCTCTCTTCAAAGTAAAGTTCTTCTTTTTATGAGTGGGTTACTTAATAGAGGTTTTCGGCAGGAAACTAGAAGTTGCTTGTACTCTTTGCAGCCTTCAAGCTTTGTTACTTTTCTAGACTTGGATGCATTCGGTGGAATCTGCTTTGATGTGAAATGTGACGTGCTTTTGAAAAATGGCAGAATCAAAGATGGATTGTCAGCATCACAAACAGGAAGAAAACCTTACCAGCCTGCGGTTCATTCAACCCCCGATGAGTCAGGTGCTGCCCTCCTCTGTTGAGCTGCTGGGTGCTTAGCTGGCTGCAGCTCGATGCCGAGTTTACACTTACAGGAAGCTGGCTGTCTGTTCCGACAAAACAAGCGTTACTTTCCATTAGAAGTGGGCCTGCTGCCAAAACCTAAACATACCCATGGGGAAAAGCTCACAACATTATATTCTTATTTTTCTCCTGTTTTCAGCACAGTTTCAGACCTGTTCAAACTACAAAACTGTCTCAAAAAAAAGTGAAGTACAAAGCAGCCTCTTCGTTCTGTTGAATAAGTCTGCAAATGATTAAGTGTGGCAAATATAATTTAAATCTGGTTACAGCAGAGCAACAACTAAGTCTGCCTCTCACACAGTCCTTTTGTGTGTTTAAGAACATAACAAAATTAGTCATTCACACACACAAGTGAAGGAGCAAACACAAGAAAATTAGGCACCAACAAGTTCCGAGATATATCTGTATTTCTGCAACCCCAAATGTTTACTTTCATGTTCATATGAAAGAATTATTCTTCTGTTTTGTGTTTGATGAACTATGAAAACATTGTGTGAGAAACACTGCACACAGTATACTGTTAACATGAGAGCTGATGTCAGCCCGAGTAGTTTCGAGACGTAATGATAAAACTTTGATATATTTTTGGAGAAAAAACATGGAAAAATACTGGATTTTGATGCTAGAACGCCTGGTACCAGCTGTCATGGCAATGCTACCATAAGGGCTACAACTAACACAATCAATACAGTTGTCATCACAGCTAAAGTTAGCTCAGGCACTAAAGGTAATAAAACCAGTACTGATAGCAGGGGAGCCAACGCTAACTTTTTGCATTACAACTTTCATGAAAAGAAGTGTGTCCTGAAAGCTGAAGGATTTGAAAATTAAGTCTCAGGGTAAATTTAAGCAGTTCACAGGTTGTCTGTGTGTCGTACCACTCTGCAGCATCACAGCTTTCCTCTGGTCCTTGGAAAGTGCGTGATCAGGTTTGTATCCGCAGCCGTGCCCAGTCAGCTCCTGGCATTTCTCATCAAACCTCTTCTTGTGATGTGGGCGAACAAACTGGTAGAAGCCTTTGGTACAGGTGCTCCATTAGAAAAACACCCACCGGACCATGACAATACACGGAACAACAGTTTATTCTCTATTTAACTACTAAGTGCTAACTCTATCATACCCACAGAGACAACCAAGTGACAAATGCTCAACCTAAAAGCCCCATGGCACTGCAGAAAATGCAATCAGCAGTTTCAAAGCCACAAGTGTTTGAATTAGAAGTGAACCACGTAGCTCACAATCCGCCTGTGAGGCTGCACTTGTTTTTTTTAAGGGTAGAAGCTGTCTGGACCTCCTGCCTCACCTCCTGTGGTATGGAGGCAGCTCTGAGGCAGGATAGGATGAGCTAGAGAGTGTGGTAGAGTCGGCACAGAGGACCACTGGGGTAGGACCACCTGCAGACTTTGCGACCCCCACACACCAAGCATACAAACTGTTGACCTTTCATTTGGTTTGGGGGTGGCAGGATATCATCTCTGCTCTTTGCAGATGATGTTGCCCTGTTGGCACCCTATTATCAGGACCTTCAGTGTGTGCTGGGGCAGTTTGCAGCTGTGCGTGAAGCAGCTGGAATGAGTTTCAGCACCTCCAAATCAGAGGCCATGGTTCTCGGCCTGAAAAAAGTGGTTTGCTCTCTCCAGGTTGGAGATGAGTTCCTGCCTCAGGTGGAGGAGTTTAAGTATCTCGGGGTCCTGTTCACGAGAGGGGGGGTCGGGGGGCTCTCTATCTACCAGTCATTCTATGTTTCCACCCTTACCTATGGCAATGATTTCTGGGTCATGCCTGAAAGAAAGAGACTTTGGATACAAGCAGCTGAAATTAGTTTTCTCCACAGGGTGGTTGAATGCACCCTCAGTGATTGGGTGAGGAGTTCTGCCACCCGGGAGGAGCTCAGAGTAGAACCATTGCTCCTCCACATAGAGAAGAGCCACCTGAGGTGGCTCAGGCATCTGTTTAGGATGCCTCCTGGGGGAAGTGTTCTAGGCATGCCTCAATGGAAGGAGGCCCCGGGGAAGACCCAGGACATGCTGGAGGGATGACACCACCCAGCTCCCCTTGGAACGCCTCTGGCTACAAACGATCAGATGCATCATTGTTCATCCCATCCGGACACTCACCGCGGAGCAGGCTATGAGTGTTGGTGTCTTGAGTTAGGACCGCTGTCTCGGTGAGCAGCACCTCCAGGTTGTCCGTCTTCTTGTAGGTCTGCAGCGCTTGAACAATCTGCTCAAAGCTGACCTGACTCAGAGACCTTTTCATCTCGCCCAGAAACCTCTTTGCTCGGCTGGCTTTGCCTTCATCAGACACCTCCTCAGACGTGGTCAGTTTCTTCAATGAAAAGAAGAATAACGATACAAAGGTCACTTTTTTTAACAAAAAAAATCACAAACAGAATTGGTTAGGAAGATACAAGGATCCATGTTTGCACTAGAAATGTATGTACTTTAATCACAATCCTTTGATCTACACTTATCAGATGCGACATTCTGACCACTGACAGGTAAAGTGACAGTTCAGCTGACACTGGTCATAAATTGGAAACACTTTGTTCTTAGGGATTGATCACCATCAATAACTTTCTCACAAGAGCATTCTTTCCGTATTTTTCAGACTATAAGTTGCACTTTTGTTCATAGTTTGGCTGGGGGGGGGCGACCTATTCTCGGGAGCGATTTATATGTGAAATTACGGTAACTCGGTATTCTGTAATTTCACACTTTTGTTATTTTCACACTGCCAACCACAAGAGGGCGCTTTAAATTTGAGAGCGAGAAACTTGTGAGGGTCCGGCGGAAAGCAGCGGTGGATGAAGGGAGAGCACAGCTTCACAGCAACCAGGAGAATGCCCCACGCAACTCTCCTGGAAATCACTGGATGGATGGACAAAGCCTAAGCTTCAGTGACAACCGAAATCATCCTGTCAGAAATCAGAAAGGCCGCAATGGTTATTGGAACTGCAGCTGAGCAGTCTGACAAAAACCGACACAGCATTTCGTCTTCCTCTGGAGTTGGCGGAGTTGTTTCATAATGACATTGAGGATGAAAAATTTGATCCATTTGTTGATTTGGAGCAAGCTTGCTGGCTTGTAAACTTGTTAGCATGTTCATTGTGCTATAGGACAGGGGTGGCCAACTCCAGTCCTCGCGGGCCCTGTCCTGCAGGTTTTAGAAGTGTCCCTGCTTCAACACACACACACACACACACACACACACACACACACACACACACACACACACACACACACACACACACAC
>JAUESE010053053.1:0-15292 GCA_032274725.1 Malacoctenus triangulatus
GTAACTCAATCTGTTCTCTTTTCGGGCTCAGTTCAGCAGACTATAATTTATGGAAATGCAATTAAGTTTAAAAAAAATGTAAATTTTTGATAAAGCCGCAGTCGCACCACAGATTGTTTCACAGTGTAAACAAGCACCTGCAAGTTGTTTCGCCCTTGATTTGCTGCTACTTTCACATGAGCATATAATAACTAGTTAGGCGGGTACATAAGTAGAGAGACGACCAGTGTGGTGAAAACCATGTTTGTTTCGCTGCAGTGAGACACAAATTTGGAGGCATCAGGCCAGATTTTCACTTTGCTGTTCAACTGCTATATCAGAAATGTTTGTTTAGACAAGCCAGGCTCTGGCAGTGTATTGCCCCAGGAGACATTTTTTAAGTAAGTTGGACTGCTTTGGTGGGAAGAGATTCAAGGGTCTCAAAGAAGAATGTTAAAAAGCTAAGCTGTAAATGCCTCAGTTTGCTGACTTTATTTTGCAGCAGTTAGATGCTACATATTTGACAATTGTGTATTTTTTTCCAACATATTTGCTAGAACACATTTTCTAAACCCTGATGTGTAGTTTTCTGAAGCGTCTTTTTATGTGGTGATCATTCCTTTAGGATCTGATGGTTGTTTTGCTGTTTTCTCAGGTGTTCCACCCAACAAAGCCTCATTGATCGATGACCTGGTGGTAATGCTGCCTCAAAACGTGTGGGATCACCTTTACAGCAGGTACATACAGAAAACAGTCCACACAGTGCTGAAATCTTTCACCATGGGCTGATCTGAGAGTTGCAGTGTGGGTCCCGTTGAGCTCCTTTCCACTATGTGAGGTGTTTTTGTGTACTGTGCTCCACAGGTATGGGGGAGGACCAGCTGTTAACCACCTGTACGTCTGCCACACATGCCAAATTGAGATAGAGAAGCTCGAAAAGCGGCGCAAGTCAGAGCTGGACATGTTTGTCCGGGTAATTTATTCTCTGTATATTCACTTGAATTGCTGTGACAGTGAAAGACCACGAAGACCAATAAAAAGCATGTCCGATGAATGAAGTCTCTGCATAGCCATTACACCTGGGTGTGTAGAAGCCTATTCTCCAGTCTATTTAACCAATTGATTGGCTGCATATGTTGGTGCTCTTCACCCCGGCAGGAGATGAGAGGTGTGAGCCTGATGAAAGCCTGATCATTAATGCATTGGGACAGATGCAGCTGTTGTTGCGTGCTCAGTGTGCCCACTCACACACAGTAGCTGCTCAAAATAAAATGAATGTGTGTCTGTGTGTAAAAACAGCTTTAGTGAGCGAAAATGAAGAACAGCGATTGTGTAATTTCCAAGAAAGATGAACACAGCGCAGTGTAGTGTTGAGACTGTCTTCTAATTGGAATAACTTGCAGAGAGAATTGATTAGGTTTTCCATCTTCTTTCCTCTCAATCCTTTTATCCTCACTTAATGTTTTTTTTTGTCTCTGCACCCACCCCCACCTCTACCCCACCCACCCCCTCCTCTTTCTCCTCCCCGTCCTTTTGCATCCTTTCTCCTCCCTTACGTTTCCAACACTCACTCCTCCCCCACTTCCTCTATCTCCCTCTGTAGCTGAACAAGGCGTTCCAGGAGGAGGAGTCTCCAGTGGTCATATACTGCATCAGCATGCAGTGGTTTCGTGAGTGGGAGGGCTTTGTCAAAGGAAAAGACAATGGTGAGTGGACAGAACTGTTGCCTTTCCACCCCAAGTCCTCTGTAAATGTCCAATGCAAAGGTTAAATGTTTCCCATGGAACAACTGGCGATTTATCACTGAGGGAGTCTTGATGTAATTGGTGCACATTTGTCCTTGGGAAGAAAAGGCAGATTTAATTTGAAGAAAATGTGAAATGCATGTGAAAAATAAGAGAATGCACTGTTTGTCTGGAGAAGCTTTGGTGTCTTGAAATGGCTTGCATTCAAATGAAACTGCGGAGTCCCATTTCTTCTCTTGATTTATCTTCAAAGAGTTTTCTTTAGTCCCCCGAGTCAGGTTTCCTCCCTGCTACAGCAAAATGAAGCGTCAAAATATATTTCATTTATATTCCACTTGTTCGCTCTCCTTTTTTTTGCCTCCTTTGCTTTGTATTGTCATATCTATTTATACAAGCTTGCATCTGGCAAGTCTGCAAATGCCTTTTTTTCCCTTGACTTCTGCTCCTCTAATATTTGTTTTCTGTCTGCGGCAATTGGGGAGCAGAGATGTACTTTTCATAATGTGGCAGAAACATTTGACTTTTTAACGTCTTTGTTCTTTGAAACACTTCGACTTGTCAATAAATTAAAAAAAATTAGGCATGCATGTCATTGATGTATATAACGAGACAAATAATAATTTTTTCCTCTTTGAAGATCCACCGGGCCCAATTGATAATTCCAAGATAACAATAAACAAGAATGGCCATTTGACTCTCAAACAAGGTACATTTATGATGATTTTCTACTTCTGATATTCTATATATTTTTTGTATATCCCATATGTCTGGATGTTTACTTGGAACTGTTTTAGACACAATTGTGATTTTTTTTGAGTATGTATGGCTTGTGGAGTTGTTTTTGCTTCCATGCATCATTGAAATATACTGTAAGTGTGTGGTCACACTGTCTCTGCAGGAGCGGACTCGGGGCAGATATCTGAAGAGACTTGGAATTTCCTCCACTCGATCTATGGTGGCGGTCCCATGGTGACGGTTCGGCCAAACATCAGCCACCAGGAAGCGGACGCATCGCAGTCAGAGGAAAAGATCGAGGTCGAGACGCGCTCCGTCTGAGCAAAGCGTTGAGCAGTAAACAACGGAAAACATTCAAGAAGTGAAACCCCCCTTTTTTTATTTTGCACTTGACTTTTATTTTGAAAGCATTCAAGCAAAGGACCTCATCTGTACTGCTACATGACAGCCTTTGACAGAGGGAATTAATATGTCTGGAAAGGTGTGTCACGGTGTACAAAACTGTATAAAGAGCTTTTAAATTTCTATTAGCACTGTAGTAATAACGTGTCTGGTTGTTTTCAGAACCGAGCATTTAAATTATGTGCAGCTACAACTTCCACTGAATGCCATACTTTATCGTTTTGTTTTTTTTTTTCCTTTTGACCAAATGAGCACATATTGTATGTTCACGTGTTGCTGATAATTTTCACAATACACCTCTCGCTGTAGATATATCACTCACTTTTTTTCCTGTTGTAAAAGAACATTGTCACTAAAAGGTAAGGAGAACAAAATGTGAGACTTAACGTGTTGGAAATCAAAAGGTTATGAAGGGACTGATTGCTGAGTAGTCTCAGGAATGAATTTTGTGTTTTTGCACTGTTCCGTAGATGTACAAATTGGCATGCCAATGCTAATGTCTGGTTTGTATTTGAATGTACCAGTACTGATAATATATTGGTTGAGATTCAGCACCTGGGTATTTATCACAGAAGGGAGTGAGTTAAAATGTCAATACTTTTTTTTAGAAGATGCGCGGCAGGCAGACTCTGTTAAGAATGCATGCTTTAACACTCATTCCCAGTCTAATGTTACATGTAACTGCATGTAAATGCAAAGCTGCTGGTAAAATGTGCACGCAATCTGAATCTGTCTTTACTAAATTGTACAGCTACAGAAGCCTATTGTAGTATGTAATCAGCAGCAGCAATCTAATTATCAATCAAAGGCATTATTTTTGTGTATGGGCATGGTGTTGCTTATTGTGTTGGCTAATGGGGGTCAACACAATGCTGTACTCCCAAGTTTTTGCATATGAATAAGATCTTTCCTGATCCTGCTGGCTGACACTATTAAAACTTGATGAAGACATGTTGAACACTGTTGCTCCACTTGATTTGTGTCACTCTGCTGATTTGGGAGGATGATAAATGGGAGGTAAATAAAAAAAAATAAAGTCCATTCTGTATTGTGAGGCATAAAATGTGCTTAGAAACGCTCACCGATGAATCAAGGTGACAGAGACCAATGGCACAGTTGGCAGGGGTAAAAATATTCAAGATAGTGTTGCATTTTGACGAGAGAGGCTGAGTCGGCTCACACACCCCGGAGTAGTTGACTGGATTGAAAACATGGCTGCGGCCGAACGTGCAGGAAATTTACGGAAGTGAGGTATGTGTAATTCTCGAGCTACTGAGACTGTTTAGAAGTGTACCTCCAGTTCTGCGTGTATGGTAGAGAAAATGACTAAAGTCGATATTAGTAGGCCACCAAAAACGCGCGTGACAGTCATTGTTTGCAGTACACAAATACATCGGCAAAGTTGTGCGCGGAACAATCAGCTAGCCTGGCTAGCTAGTCTCAGGCTGCGGCGGCTAGCCATCGCTGCTAACTGGTTACCAGCTGCTGTTGTACCGCTTTGCTGCTAATCGTGCTACTTCTGTCTGAACGTTGCAGTTGAAATGTATATCGGTGCGGAACACAGTGCTTGTAGTGATTCTGTCCGTTCGCATTATGCGTTGTTGGTGGAGTTATCGTCTCTGTCGGTGGCCGTTCTAGTTAGCTTGTAATGTTATTAGAACGGCTACATGAAATACCGCCACGATTCTTCTCTGCACGATGCAGTTAACAGGGAAACTAGCCTTGAAGAACTAGCCAAGGTAACGATAGCTAACTTGGCTAACTATTCGAGCACAGCCAGAGAGAAAAATGGTATGGTTAGTTAGCAGTGGACTTGTTCCTTGATTGGCACAGAGGGCGGATGTAATAACATTTTAATCACAACTGTGCAACAGTCTGCGGGTTGGAGTTTGAAGCGTCAATGTTTTATATTTAGCCCTCACAGCTAACGGTAAGTTAGTTGTGCAAAGGTTAGCTCGCTAAACGGCATGCTAGGTCAACTAAGGTTTGCTTGGAAGTTGAAGCATGCTAACATGTAGCCCACCCGGAGAAGCCAGGTTGTTTTGCTTGAACGTGTGAGTGGAGTTTTTATTAGTGCACTTCAGAGTTGTGGCGCTAATCAAGCAGCCGACCGACCTGGCGTAAACTGCCGTTAACTTAACCGGTGGCACGTGCTCGCCAGTTTATACAGCATCCTCGTGCCTCCAACTTTATCGGCGCTGAGCTCGCGGCAGCTGATGAGCCGGGATGTTGGGATCTCAGCGGATCTCATTGGTATGTACACCAGCACCACTTCGCGGATTTTTTGTTGCCAGTAGGCCCTGTGGAAGTGTTGAACTACAGGTCAACGACAGAGATGATCGGTCTTCACCCGTCGTTTTTGTTTCTAGTTGTTGACCACGTTTCCCCAATCTAAACCTAGTAATGACTTAGCTTAGCTGTACGCCATCAGTTTAACTCTTTGCCTTTTAAATGCGTGTTTACATATGCTCTGTCTGACTTTATAGCTTCAATATCTTACTGGAAACGGTGTTGCAATAATAATGGCACTCTTCCATATTTGAGTCCTGGTCTGTCACAGTCAGAGTAATGCAGTCTACACGTGCTAACTTCACTTGTTGTATTACATGTGTCAATTACTATGTCGTTGTTGCAATGCCCATCAGTTGTTGGTATTTTTTTACATATGCATTTATTGGCAATGTATAAGCATAGAAGTAAATAAACTGGGGTAAATGAAGGTGTCTTTCATATTCAAAACAGACATGAAAGGTAAAAAATACTGCTACTACTTTGTAACAGTACGATATACAGTATGCAAATATTGAGATACATTTTAAGATCCATAATCTACACTGGGCCTTGTATGAAATGTTGCATAACATTGAATTCAAAGCAGGAGTCTCACAATTGAACAAATGCAGGAACTTGAAGTGTAACTGCTGTGACCCAGATCACTGTGACCCCAAGATTGTCCTGTTTTTCTCCAAGTGTGTTTTTTCGGACAGATATTTTCTTTCTTTCAGTGTCTCTGATTAATACAAAGATATCTACATGAAAGTATCGTCCCATATGAGACGAAGAAATCTCCAGAATTTTGATGATCGACTTGTTTTCATGATTAAAACCGTTATACAACGTGGCTGCTCAGTTGCATTTTGCTCATTATTGTTGACTTTGGTGTTGGACAGAAGTTAAATTCACCAGTGACACAATTATAGTTTGGAACATAAAGAATAACTATTAGAACTCTTCATACAAGCTATTAGATTAGTTTCAACTACCCAGTCTCTCATTATGATCTTGGTGATTCAATTAAGTTAGCTTCCATTAGCACCATTGTTGAATATAGGTTAATTTCTATTCACTTTAAAGCTGTATGCACTCAAAGATATGGAAGCTCCTGATATTCTTAATTTTACAGCATTCTTGTCATTACACCTCCAGGCCATAATTGATGTTAACTGAGGGAAGGACGAGTAGTCAGAGTATAAAGTAATGACAGCTTGTTTTATACCTTGAGTGCTAAACTTTCCAACAGGCACATCAGTGCAGCATTAAACTTATTAATTATTAATTTAAGCTGTGCCAGTAAAGCCTATAACAGTGTAATTATCGGAAAACTAAAGTGTGGGTGTTTTACAAAGTTATTCAACTCATCTGTAACCTAAATTTCTTGAGTGTTATGATTAGTTTTCTAGTTTTTGGGTGCAGGTCAGATGAGTCAGCTTAATTAGTTTTGTTGCGTCTCAGGGTGAGTGCTCAGTCTGAATAATGTGCTCCCCCTTTCCGTTTTTCTTTCTCTCTTATTTTATGCATGGACAAATCACATCAGCTTTCTCAGCTGGAGTCTTTAGTGAAGTGTGAGTAATTTGTGCATGTGGTTGTGCTTGTTCCAGGTGACTATTGTGCTAGCTCTCTCAAATTATTATCAAGATGTATTTTGAGGCTGTATAGCATCTTGTTGATACAGTTCAATGTCATTATGAAGGAGGAAAAGCAAGAGACTGTCCTCATATAAGTAACAAGGAGCTTTTTCATTTGTACTGACAAAGGTCGGCTCACAGATTGATGTACTTGGAATTAATGTAAATGAGCACCTTGCCCACAATGTTAATTGATGCAATACGTCTCACTAAAATGTAGGACCACAATTGCATCCCATCTTGAGCAAAAGGACAGTGAGATCATCTCTGGCTTAATGTCACTTTTATACGACCTTTACTATGGCACGTTTTTATTGTGCTATATTGTTAGATTTATAAGCTGTACCGGCAGGGGGACAATTTCCCTCTGTATGTGTTCTGATGAGAAATGTTCTCAGGGAATTCATTGTCTTTGGTCAGGAACAAGAAATTCCACGCAAGGTTTATTGTTCATTAAAAGTTTTCTACTGTATTCATTTACTGCATGCTGTTTTGCAAACATGTAGCATGGTTGCAGAATATTGCAATCCCACAGAAAATTAGTAGATGCTCAAAGTATTTATGTTGTTTTTCTTTTGTGTTTGATCATGAAGTTCATTGAACTTGACCTCGGTGTTAGCTTGATGTGCTCTTGAATAACTATATTACTATTTCCTGACCACCATCCACGGCACATGTATGATTTTTGTTTTTGTTTTTTCTGCCTCACTTCTAAACATCTTAGTCATGCACTGAATAATAAAAACAAATCTCAAGAGAAACCAGATTAGGCCAGTTGTGAGTGTATGTGTATCTATTGTGATGAGTAATCCTGCACTGGTAATCAAATCATGCTTGCTTCAGCTACAACCTTAATGTTTTGTGAGTGAGATAATCCTGTTAGGTCTGTACACCTAAAATGAATCACATTTGAATTTTTTGAATGCAGGTCATGTATTTATCTGTGGAATTAATTTTATGTGCAAAATGAGATATATGAAATGGACATACTTTACAGTCACATTAAAAGAGTGTATATTTTTTTAGTTCAGACTCGGAGTCTGCTTTTTTGTAGCACAAGTATATCCACATCTTAACGATGCAACAGTAACCACAAAGTGAGGTTTTAAAGGATGTGCCTTAAATTGTGCCAGGATATTCACTATGCAGCCTTCTTTTTCTTGGTGCCTTTCTGTATGTTCTGACAAGTTTTGGAGGGACTGCAGCCTGTTTGCCTTCTGGCACACCTGGTATAGAGAGATAAAGCCTTACAATGTGTAATGACAAGCCTGTGTCTGGAGTGTTATCTCTGCTGAATTGGATGTAAGCATTACAGTGTGACTTCTGTGTCAAAAATCAGTCAACCAGTAAACCACATTTATTTCAGACAGAAAATGCTTTAATCGGGGCAGGGATTAAAAATAGGTTGTTGCGGTAACTGACTAATACATTCTCCAAGAGGACACTTTTTGTTTGTTTCACAAAGGTATGGCATCTTTTTAGAAATTAACATTTTTCAGCTTTTTGGGTCTGAAACCATACAAAACTGACACCTCATTTATAGTGTTACCTGGCACATATAGATGCTGTAGGGTTGTGCATTTGTTGCAAGATGTGCCTGTAAACACAGCGATTGGTTATTCAGTTCCAGCCTGTTGTCTCAGTGTAAAATTTCCCACCGTTTTGAATGAATTCGCTTTGTGAAGACCAGGTATAAGACATCTAGTTTAGACCGTGAACAGAAGGTGTTGCTTAGCTACAATGACAGAAGAAAATCAATACTTCTCTGGTGTGAGCTGAGAAGTGACCCAAGCGGTATTTAACAAAGGCCTTCTGGCTCATGCTTTTGTTTGAGACACCACCGGAGTGATGCTCATCCATTAACTTTTCGTGTGACTTTTTGTGAAAGCAGTCACACCTATATTATCCTGCTGTAACAATCAAACTAACACAACAGGTGAAGTGGCTGTTTTGGGTTTAATTATGATCTATTGAAGTGCCTGTTTGCATTTATGTTGCAGGTGCCCACATTCTGCTGCGGAGGAGAGAGCACCAGGATGAGGAGACTGTAGGCACCCGCCATAGTATGGCCGCGTCCCGTTCTTCGCGCGTCACAAGGTCATCAGTAGGGCTCAATGGATTGGATGAGAACTTTTGTGGTCGAACCCTCAGAAACCGCAGCATTGCCCAGCCTGAGGAGACTTCAGTGTCACCGCTACCAAGGGCCCGATCGCCCAAGAAGAAACAGGAGTCCAAACAGGACCCCAAGCAGGAGTCTAAGCAGAACCCCAAGCAGGAGTCTAAGCCGGAGGCCAAGCAAGAGTCTAAGCCAGACGCCAGGCAGGGGTCTAAGCAGGATGCCAGGCAGGGGTCTAAGCAAGACACCAAGCAGGAGTCTAAGCAGGATGCCAAGCAGGTGGTCAAACAAGATATCAAGCAAGAATCAAATCAGGATGCCAAACAGAATATTAAACAGGAGTCAAAGCAGGATGATAAGCTGGACACTGACTCACAAGTTGGACTACCGCAGGCCATGTTGCATGAAAATGTTTCGGACACCAATGCTTCTCCAGCTGAGGCTGATCAATGGACTAGCACCAGAAAACGGGCCGTGTCCTGTATAGAAAAAGACATTAGCCCAGAAAAGTCCGAGAACTGTGATAAAGGGAAGAGGGCGCAGGATGCCTTTCCTCAAATAAAAAGGGCGAAGCGGTGCTCCCGCTCTGGAGAATCTCAGGGACAGGAAGAGGACCCTGAGTGTCTAAAACCTGAAAGTCCAGTCTCTGTTCCAGAGTCAAGCAAGGACAACAATTGTGAAGAATTACCCAGCCAAAACTCTGCCTACTCAGATCCTGCTTCACCTGACCCAAGTAAGCAGGCGGGTGAGCTGACAGGAAGGAAGGCAGACGATGGTTGTGCGGAGTGTGATGGGGCAGCTCAGCCCTCAAACACTCACAAGGCCTCGAATGGACTCCGAGAAAACAAAGCAGAGGAATCTGGCGCACTCACTGAAGAGCATAGTGCAAATCCCACCTCTGCTACGAACTGCTCGTCGCTGCTCAACGGCAGTCAGACGGGGGCTCCCTCTTCCCCTGACCCCGCTGTGCCTTGTAGAAACTCTGACCCTGGGCAAATGGAGGCCTCTGGCTCAGGGGTATCACCAGCCTCCTCTCCACCTAAATTTGAGGGTGTTCTGGAGGATCCTGTCCCTGAGTTAATGGTGGCCAAGGAGCAGGAGGTAGAGGAGATGGAGGTTGATGTGGTAGGTGACCCATTGTGTTTGGCTCATGAGGAGCAGGTGACGGACAGTGATACGAATGGCCGAACGCTAACACCAGTCCAGGATGTTCCTACAGCATCCACCTCCTTCTCCTCTACCATGAACATGAACAGTTGTCCAATCAACAACAACAGCAACTCAGGAGAAACTACACCCCCTCTAACAAAATCCCCATCCCCCACAGAGCCAGGTTGCAACCCCTCGATATCTAGCACGTCCCCCTCTTTCACAGAGCTCTATGAACATAGATACACTTTGCGGACTTCACCCAGGAGGGCTGTGTCTGGTGGCAAAGCCTCCTCCAAAGCCAGCTCCCCTCCAAGAGACAATGGTCCTGTGATAGAAGAGGGGGAGGTGGTGGTCGGGCTGCATGAGGACTGCCCCATGGAGGAGGAACCTGCACCATCAGACTCTGTTGGCACTGACAGTGAAGAGCCAGTTTCTGTTAATCCTGGAGAGAGGGCAGCTGGTGAGGACAGTGCTTCTGTGGAGGGCAAAGAGTCAGAGGGCACCAAGGAGTTGACACAAAGCCAGACTGCGGAGGAGGAGGAGGAGGAGGAGGAAGAGGAGGAGCCAGACGTGTATTACTTTGAGTCGGACCACCTGGCTCTAAAACACAACAAAGAGTATGTGGGAGTTTCTGCAAGATTCTGGTGTCATAATCTTTTTGTTGATTTAGTTTTTATCTATGTATGTTAATTGTTGTATTTTTTGTCCATTATTTTCTGGTGTGTGGTTTTGGAAAAAATCATTAATGTGACTGTAAAACTGCACAGTTACCATGCTTACAATTTTGTAGCAGCTCCTTAACTTTATACTAACGAGTCAACGTCCAACTTCTCATTTGATAAAGTCCATGCCTGACTTTCAGGTTGCCCATCGGGGTGTAAGTTTGTGAACTTTGTTAAACTTTTTTTTTCCTGAAGTAACATGTGCCTCAAATGCTCATCATTTCATAGTCGTTGCGTGTTGTCAAAATACTGAAACTCCGCCCACCTTCAAATCCAATAGCCTGTCTCAAAGGCATCTCCCCCTTTTTGATATATGATCATAATACTAAGCTGAAACCTTTTAGTTTCAAAACCCTTTGTCACGACTATTTGATGCTTCTTTCCAAAATTTTATTCATGTTGTACCATCAAATTTATAATAAGCTAATCTGTTTCATAAAATTATAAAACGTCTAACTTCTAACTGACCACATCCGCTGTCTCAACCTCACTGGATTTGGGGTTTTATTTCTCTCTGCTCTTATTCTTTGTTCTTTTAATTTGATTGTTTACAGTTTTGTGTTGATGAAGAAAATGACTCATTTTAAAAGATCACTGGTTATCACTGACAAATGTAAAATTATGTAAATATTAACACACCAAAAAACAAAAGCAAATGTGCAGGGATGCTGGTTTACTGTAGAAGCCTCTCGGGGTGTTTTGTACTGCTGGCACAGGAACACGATGTGTTTTATCTGGTATCAGTGCTTGGTGAGAATCTAACTATAGTTCCAATCTCATTGTTTCGAGGTAACATGTTTCCGCTTTGAATTTCCACCTTCAGTCTGTTGCTGTGATTGTGAAAATGAAGTGCCAGCTGTCTGTCTTCAAAGCCTGGGGACATTGGTTGTTAAAATGAATGTGATTGCTTCTGTTGTTTTTTTGTTTTGTTTTTTTCAAAAAGATGAGATGTTTTAAGAAGAGGATGATCTCCTGGTGTTGACCTTTGTTTGTGGTTAGCTGTCATAAGATGGGATGTTTATAGTGATGGACAAGCCCCACGCTGTGCTTAGTCTGGCACCGCTTAAGTGCACTGCAGCAGGTCAGCTGATTAGGGATGTATCTTCACAGCAGGAGGGCTTTAAGAGCTTTGAGTCTTGATCAGCTGAGGTCCCTTTTGATTTGACAGCAGTATTAGTGCACGTTTCAAATGTTTCGGATTGTGGATTCTGTGCAAGATTTCACTGCACTCGTGTTACGAGGTAATTCGATCAAGTTTCTTTGACACACTGGGCTTTGGTTGTGCTGAGTAAGGGGGATTTTGAAGCCTCCAATCAATGCAGCCTGGAGTCATTTTTAGGAAAGCATGACAATGCATTTTAGAGTTGCTGAATATGGAGAATTCACTCAGACATGATTGATGGTGGGAATACAAAACACCTTGTATTCGCAACTTTCGTTTGGTTTTGTGGGTTTTGACAAATGTCAATCTGTCCTCGGGCTCCAGTTGTCATTGTTAATTCATATTGGAGCTATTTGGGCCCGCCTGTCATTTGGCACAAGAGTTTGTCAGTGGACTACAGGCCCGGTAGGTGGCAATGGAACACTAGTCTTTTCCCTGGACGATTGAATGGGGTCCAAAACGATGGGAGGCGAAGGCACGTCTTTATTTCTCTAAAAATGGATTAATGCAAAGCTCATGTGTGCATCCACTGAAGTTAGAGGACATGTGGCCTCTGCACAGATCTTTGTTTTGCTCACATTCACTTCCTAAGTATCAGAATCTGGGGGTTTCTTTGAATTGACACCAATGCAAAGATGAGTTTGCATCCAAGCATTGTACTATTTCTTTAGAACCAGAGCAAATAGTGACGATAAACTCAGTTGACTCATCTGAATGTTTTGCTTGTTGGACTTTTTAAGCACTAGCAGCTGTTGAATAAATTGTGTCCTCTGCATTGATTTTCATTCATGTCGCGTTAGGGCAGATTGATCCACTCTGCTCCACTGAGCACCTGCATTAGGTTATTGCCATGTAGGCTGCTGTGACATCGCCGTCGATTCTTCCAGCTCCACTCACACAGTAAGGCTTCTGAGTCAGTCCCACACTTAGTCACTGACAGCTCAGTTTGCAGTTCCCCTGTTGCCCCAGAGTGTGAGAGTGGAAAGGTTGGATTCCTACAGTGCTTAAAGCTCCTTCAGGGCTGCAAAATTTGAGTGTTTGCCATGCAAATGTTTTGATATTTCCCTGCCAGTGATGTGGTGAACCTCTTGCCATAGTGACAGTCAATAATGGGCTTTGATAGAGGATCTCTCTGAGTTTATGTTTGTTGTGATTGCAGCTGGTTTGATAAAATACAGCACATTTAGCCCCAGCAATCATGGATGCATAGATAAACACTTATTTTGCAAAGCAGATGGAAAAAGCTAAAAAATGGTCCGTGTTTTGTGCAGCTGTTTAGGCTTTCAGCAGCTTGGTTGAATTATGCATGGTCTGTGGCCTAAAATTTTGATGCACTGCAGCATTGCAAGTGTCAGGTTAAATAATGTAAGCAGTCCCCTCCCTCTACTCTTGTCTAACCTTGCTTCCCTTTATGTCAGTTATCAGAGACTGCTGCAGACCATTGGAGTTCTGGAGGCCCAGCGTGCACAGGCCATCCTGGACCTGGAGACACTGGCACGTCACCAGCGAGAGGCACTCTCTGATCCCATCAGCTTTGTGGAGCAGCTGCAAAAACAGGTAACAAAAACACAGACCCAAGCCAATTTTCAACAGCAAAAAATACCGCCAGTGTCTCATTAGATTTTCCATCCAGCTGAATGTTTCCTGTTCAGTCCTCATCCATGTCAAAACAGTCAATAGTTCCAAAATCATTGGTAATACAGCACCTAAACATTTGCCTCCTTTGAGTAAATTTGTGTGCTTATCTTCGGTGGTGACAATCACAGGGTTACTTCACCCAAACTACTGAGGCTGCATTCATTTGTCAGCTGATTTTTGAGCCTTGATTCTTGTGACTCTCAGGTGAATCTGGGCTTGCCGTGTCCTCAGCGTGTGGTCCAGCTGCCTGACATTGCTTGGGAGCAGTACACGTCAGGCCTCGGTGACTTTGAGAGAGAGTTCTGTGACAAGAAGCGAAAAACCAGGCGGCTAAAGTTGATCTTCGACAAAGGCACTCCCAGATTTAGAATAAACTGAATATTTCCAATGATGATGAGCTTTCTTGTATTCAATTTTTCCTTATATGCTCTGTCTTTCTCCTCAACAAAAGAAACACCCGAGAGCCTTCTTTGTCATTCCACTTCGGTTTTGCCTGCTCTACCAAAAAGTCTTCTTGAGCCCAAAAAGGAAGGTGAAACTTCGACTGTGTACTCCTCCTTACCCACGAGCGATGCCCCAGAGAACGGCAGGCAAACACAGGTATGTGTTTGTGTGGTTTTAAAAATACTTTGCGAAAGTCACTGCCGACATTATTGCGGTTATTGTCACCCAGTAAGCCGTCAGAGCAGATGCACTGACATCTATTTGTAGTGGAAGCTGGTGAGTCACAGATCCCCAGCAGGTTGCTCCACAAATCATCAGGTTATTACCATTTAACACCTCCACCAACCTTGTCTCCCTGTTTCCTGCGTCTCTGCACAGTTCAGCAAGCAGCAGATTTGAGCACAAAAGATGGTATCTATGGAAACATGAGGAACATGCCTCTTCTACCCCTCTGATTAGGTCTTATTCTTGGCATCTGTTAGGTGTGTGTGTGTGTGTGTGTGTGTGCGTGTGTGTCTCCCCATGTTGTAATGGCGTTAAGGGTTCTAATTCATTGGGATGAGATAGAGGAAAGCAGTTAGCAGTAAGCAAACAACTCTTTGATTATTTCTGTTGCTCTGCCTGTTTATATTGCACAGGCTCATTTGCATTTTCTCAGACTCCACTCCCTGAATTTCAACAGCATTTTTTTTGTCAGTCAAAAGAGTTGCTGTTTTTCCGCGTCTTCCCAATGACACATCTCGGATCACATCTGACAGCCCAGCTTTCTCTGTCAAACTGACTGATGCGGCAGGCAGTTCATATGTAAAGATCCCTCCAAATGGTGGCGTGCCCATTATTTTTGTCTCGTGTCAATCTTTGAGCATGCCTGTCACTTGTGTGCTCTCAACAGATGATCAGGGGGAGGATTTGTCACCCAAACAAGCCTGACACATTTAACCAGCTGTGGACTGTGGAAGAACAGGTTGGTCTCGAGTATCCAAAACGTTGCACTATATTTCACCAAGATGCATAAATCTGAATGGAAGCAATACAATAGAAAATTTATTTGGGCATTTTTGTGCGAATGAACAGTAAGTAATACTAATTTGATTTTAAAACAATCCAGTAGGTTAGACATGAAGGTATCTGAATATGAAGATGTCAGAAATTTTGTCTTGTGTGATTTTGAAATGAAATTTTGTCTTACTTTGTCAGAGGAAATTGGAGCAGCTACTTGTCAAATTTCCACCTGAGGAAGTCGAGTCTCGAAGATGGCAGAAAATTGCTGATGAGCTTGGAAATCGGACGGC
>JAUESE010053115.1:4691-24984 GCA_032274725.1 Malacoctenus triangulatus
CTAAAGTTAGCATGAGGAGCAGTGAGTAAAGGTTGAGTAGTTAGCAGAAGATCAAACAATAGCATCGAAAGTAAACGCTTTGGTTTCGTGCCGTTTACAGTCGGTTCAGTGGTTAACTGAGGTGGTCGACTGAGGTGGTCCGGTTGGTTTGCGATCTTGGAAATCCCCCCGTACGGTTCAGACCCCGACCGAGCCGCCGCTCGCTGGCAGACGCCATGCGTTCTGAAGACGGCTGCGCCGGCTCTCGCGTATCTCCCTGACTCACGCCGACACGACCTCACCGCCGGACCCCTTTTCATCTGCCGCCACCCACATGGCTGAAAATCCCTGTGCTCAACACCCCCCCCTCCACTCTGTGTTCCTGTTTTCTTTGCATGGAAACGCCAGCCTGCGACTCGCCTCGTCTTTCCCGTCACAAAGAGCTTTTTTTTTTTGTTTTTTTTTGTACTCTGTTTACTTCTAAATACACACACTACTATGGAGATCTGTGAACACTTGCAGAAAAATCCTGCGTGGGTGTTTGGGGTGCAGAGGGGGCGCGAGGAGAAACCTTGGCAGCTCGTAAAATCCAGTTTTTTTTTTGGAGATGTTGCCAAAACAAACATCTATTAAATTATGAGCCTTTTACCTCATATTTGAAACTGAATATTCATCACCTTTAGACTCAGTTTGTTCGTGGAAACTTCCAGTTTATACACAACAGATTCGTACTTGTAAATACACTGCGGAGTAGAGTAATCACTGCCTGCATTGCTTATTCGGACGGTGATTTCCTCCCAAGCAGAAAAATATAGTTTTCTCAGACTTGCATGTAGAAACGCAAGCTTAAGTTTTCTTCCTCAGGAGTTGACGACATCGTTGTTTAATTAACGACCAAACCAGACACAGATTTCACCTTATAAACATGAGAGAAGCCTTCAAAATCTCCTATAATCAGCTGGAGATTTACTTTCTACTGCGACACGATCGAAGAGAGAAAGTCTGCGAGACGAAAGCAGTTGGAACTTATTTACCAAGCGATCTGATTCGCACCTTGTTTGGCGAAGCACCTGTGGAGACACGGCGACCCTGATGTGTCAGTTTCTCGTCTGAAGGTTTGTTTGAACCAAAACACGCGTCCGTCGTCCGCTCTGACTCACAGAAACTGAACATCTGTGTGGCTGAGAACACCTGCAGGCGGCACACACACCGGTGAAGAGCTAGTGTTGTTAGAACAGCCCTCGTTAAAGACAGATTTAAAGAGGATAACTCCTATTAAACTCCTCTCGACTCAGTGTTGCGCTCTGCCACTTTCGATGGGAACTGAAGGGTTTTTCCAGATTTCTGTAAACAAACAAGAAATGGGAGCTGTCGGATGATGGAATTGTGTGTTTTTGAAGAAATATTTGACCCTCTTTGACAGAGGAAACCTCCTGAACATTAAGAGAGCCGGAGCAACGTTTCCTCTGGGAGGAATGCTGCCCGGTCGGTCAGCTCGGGGTTCGGTGAGCTGAGGACGCCTCGTCGTCGATGCCGTCGCTTTAACAAGCGTCGCTCACGTGGCCGCGACGGCTCTTATCTCTGTGAGCCGTCAGAGACAAGGTCTGGACACATCCTTATCTGTCCTCCCCCCCCCTCTCACCACACTGGCTCCTGCAGGCAGACGTGAGGGGGGAGGGGGAGGGGGTGAGACGAGGTGGGGGGTGTTTTCTGTGGTGCCGAGAGGAATCTGCCTGCAGTGAGCACAGAGAGATGCCGTGCAGCCCAGACATCACGGTGGCAGATGATTCACCAGCCGCCTCGTCACCTGCAGCCATGAGAGGCTGCGGCTGTAATCATGGACGTCTGAGTAGAAACTAATCAGGAGCTTTTACTGGATTCTATCGGTCAGAGATAATCTGAGAGCTAAACAACCCCGAGGTCCTTTAAACGCTCGTAATTTGCATTATTGTGTTTGTGTTTGAGCGCATTCCTCTGGAAAACTGTGAGCATTTCGTCACGGGGGGTCACTGGGGCCGGGGGGGTCGTGCCCTTAGTTTAATATTGACTTCCAAGCAGCAGTGGGGGAGGGGGGGAGGGGAGGGAGGCAGGCAGCCATGCCCCCCTCCGCCTGGCCTGTCCTTGATCCTTGTGCAGCTCTGCTGACCGTGTTTACTCTGAATGTTAATGGTTCTTCTCCATTAAACAAACAGCAACTGTGAAGCCGGAGCAATGGTCTCCAACCGGGGGTCGTGTGTGGGGAGGGGCTCCGCCTGCTCCAATGTGGTCAAAATTAGACTAAGACAATTAGAAAAAAAACCCCAAAATAACACCCTTTATGTAATCCAGTAGAGACTTCAGAAACTGTCCAGGGCTTTTATTGTGAAGGCCCCTGTTGGTGAATGTGTGTGTCCACCATTATTTGTCTTCGCTTCCTTTCTTGGAGGCGATTTGTGGCCTTCAGTGAAGCGATTGTAGAGATGTTGGGAGCTGATGTTCAGACAAGACATCTGATGGACGAGTGTTGCTCTGAAAGGATTCGACTGAAGTTATTTCTCAACAAAATGACTGAGAAAATAAACATTCCTGTGCCGCTTGTTGACATTGTGAGCGTCCGTCTGAACTGCTTGAATATTATCTGTGATCTGATAAACTGAATCCTCACTAAAGCTGAGAGAAAGCAGCTATTGGTGCAGATCTGAAGGTGTTTCTCCCCCCTCACGCTCTCTGATCCAAGGCCAAAAAAAGTGCGTTAGGAGGGGGAGGAGGAGGAGGGGGAGGGGGAGACGGGGGAGGAGGAGGAAGACTTAACCGGAGTGTGTTAATTTGTATCTGAAGTTGTGATGTCTGAGGGGAGGGCTGGATTAGGAAGCAGCGGGCCGTAGAGGGACGGGGGGAGTCAGATTTCAGCTCCGCCGGGGCCCCTCGAGTCCCGACGCACTGAAGCTGCCTTTGTCTGAGTGGGAACCAGAGAGAGAGAGAGAGAGGAGGGGGGGGGGAGAGAGGGAGGGAGGGGGGAGGGGGGAGGAGGAGGAGGAGAGTGAGTGGTTTTTAGTTTGCCGTGAGGAGCAGCGAGAGGCAGAGTGGGCTCCATCTCTCTCCCGACATGTGTGAGCAGCTTCAGTGCGGACCCCGACTCTCCGTCCTGAAGATGACTTCACGGTAAATGAAACTCTTTGCCCCCCTCCTGTTGTAAACCCACTTCGCAGCCTTGTCTTCTGCCTCTCACTGTGTGTCTGTGTCTCCTCGGCGGGGCAGCAGCAGCATTCCTCCCGGGTTATTCGGATTATTTCTCCTGGCCCTGCTCTCCTGCACTCACGGCTCCGCTGCCTATCAGCCTCTGGACGGTACGTGCTCGCCGGCCGCTCGCTACTTGTTGCTGCAACTTTGCAGCTGAACTTTTTTTTCGCTGACTCGGCTGAACGTGAACTGATGTGCTTCTCACCTGGAAGGAGCGTGCCAGAGAAACACGTTCATTTCTTGCAACATAACCGAGATGCTTTCAATGGAAGGTGACTCAATTTTTGCAGAAATGATGAAAACAGAAGTTTTTATCAGTCTGGTGGTAAAAGTA
The DNA here is from genome assembly GCA_032274725.1 of Malacoctenus triangulatus. Taxonomy (NCBI): domain Eukaryota; kingdom Metazoa; phylum Chordata; class Actinopteri; order Blenniiformes; family Labrisomidae; genus Malacoctenus; species Malacoctenus triangulatus. The sequence goes on from JAUESE010053115.1 coordinate 8,224, forward strand.
GTGATGTTTTCCTTTCAATATGTGTTTATTACAATTATACTGAGAAACATGTCTAATCACAAGCTCCAGTGACTCGTTGCTGAGACCAATAATACTCCCGTCTCTGAACTTTATCATTGAAGCTTCAGTTTGTTACTCGCTGAGTTTCTTTGTTTTTAAAACATCAGCGATCTTTGCTGGGAGCCGTCCGACTGCTGCTCGTCGATCTCAGCTGTTTCTCCTCCGCAGCTTGTTCTCGTTAGCTCGTGAACCTGCTTCTCTGCAGAGCAGATTAAAAACCAAGGAATTTAGAGCATCTTCCTCCCCCACTTAGTGAGCGAATCGAGCACCAGGCTGATCCACACGGTGACTACTGGACACGATGCAGGAGTAACTTTATCAAGTAACTTTTCATTCAATGCAACTAAGAAAGTAATTCCACTACTTTTCAGAGGAATAACTGACGACACTGACTGTGACACTTTGAAAGTTTCTTGGTACTTCAGTGAACGTTTCAGACAGGTGTGTTACACTCAGGTTAGCTGGGGGGGGGCGGAGCAACAAAATGACAGCTTCATATTTAAAAGTTAATCCTGATGCGTAATTTTTTTCAAAAAACGTTCAAACTGTTTAAATCCTCCAGATAAGTACTGTATGTGCTGCCCCCTGCTGTTTATGTCTGTGTCTACATGTTGTGTTATCGTGCTTCCCCTAGTGGACAAACTGTGAACAGCAGTCGTATGTTTCTCTTTAATCGGAGGAAAGATTTTTCCTCTTTAAAAACATCAAAATACCACAAAAATACTAATATTTTTCAAAGTTTTTATGTAAAGATTAACAAGTAAAATCTGTAAATATTCACTGTAAAAAAAAGTTTTTTTTTTTTAAGAAAAAGTTTTTATGCTTTAGCATTTTTTCTGAGCTAAATTTAACAAAAGCTAGTTTGATATGGCTACAATGCTAATGCTCTTCAGCTAGCCGTGAGAGAGCTAGCATCTGCTAGCACTGCTTTAATTTTGACTCTGTGTTGCATTTTAAAGACTAATCGTAATGTGTGATCCCCCTGGTGGACGAATGAGGAACAGCAGTTCCTGTTCCTTGTCTGCTTCTGAATTGATGCTGCGGCGTTTTGAAGCTACCTGAAGTTTCCTCGGCCGGTTTCACTCCTGTCAGCGCCGCTGAGTTACTCGGAGCCCCTCCTGCTCCTCCTGCAGACTGTTTTCACAGCTTAAAGCTACTTTTTCCTGCCGGTGATTAATAGACGAACCCGGACAATTCAGCGTGTTCCCAATTAGCGCCGAAAGAGCCGTAGCTTTTCTTTTCCGTCGCGAGTGGAAACAGGCGAAACCTCCCAGCGTGCTCGCTGACTGACAGCCAGTAGCGGAGCGTAATGAGGCCAGCAGGCGTGATGCGGCGCTGGATATTGGAAGATAAAGGTCAGCGTCCCTTTTATTAGTTTTCAGACGGACAGACGGGCCAATGTGCCGCCGCCGCCGCCGTCAGTGTGCTGGAATCCGCAATGGCATTCGGAGATCTTGCGTGCGGATGTCTTGACCGGTGATCGCCACAAAGGCCGCCTTGCTCAAAGGCAGCATTGTCTCCATCCTGGTCGAACCATCACTGGGTCTTTCTTCACCTAACGTAACATTGACTGTTTTCAAATTTACACCATTCAGACCTTCAAAAAAGGGAACAAACTTTAGATTCAGCTTTCTTCTCGACTGTAAGAAATGAGTTGGGCTCGGCAGAGATGTGAATATTTACATCCCGGCGGCGCTCGAGGAGGCGAGCGTCACCCTGCTGACGTCACGCCCGCCTAGAGAGAGAAAACGTTTCGAAAAGGAGACGCCGCAGTCCAGTTTCCTTCGCCGCGGATCCTGCAGATGTTGCCAGAGGCTGCGCTCGCAGGCTGTTTGTGCGTGTGCCACATTTATAATCCTCTGCCATGATTCACTCCTTCAAGACGCAGGGAAAAAAGTGCGATGCTGGTTCGCCTGCCAGAGAGAGAGAGAGAGAGAGAGAGAGGGAGAGAGGGAGAGAGGGAGAGAGAGAGAGAGAGAGATCACCAGGGACAAATATTTCCAAGCTGCATGCTGTAAATACTCTTGCAAACAGAGCTGTCGCTGTGGAAACATTTGCATTTCTGTCTTGAATTGTAAAAGTTAACCTGATAAAAAGGACAATTTCATCATTTTTCAAGTGTGAAACGACGCTCGCTGCTTCCCTTTCTGTCCCTGCTGTGGCCCGACAGTCGTCAGAGGGAAACAGAGATCTGGCAGGACGGAGGACTTTCCATGACTGCAACCGTCAAACATCGGGGATTATTACTGTTCAGGTTGTTTGCTATCGTCGGTCCGTCTCTGTGGTGGCTTGTAGTCAATGAACGGATAGATGATGACCTGGTTCTGTCTCCTGGATGGACAGAAAAACTACATACAAAGTAGAAAACAAGACTGAAAGTGCAGTTTTATAATTAAACACATACTTGCAGAAAGATGGTGGATGATTGATTAGATAAATAGAGATAAGTGAGGAAAAAAATCAAGTAAATAATGTTTATCGCAACATATTTTTTTAGATTTTTAATGTCGTTTTTTTGTCAGAAATTACTTTAAAACTGCTGAAAAACTTTAAAAACCGGGTTCAGAAGGACCACCTGTGTCATCGTCTTTGTGTCCTCGTTAATGAGTCGCACGCTGACAGACTTCACGCGTCCCCTCCAACAACACGCCCGTGCGCGCTCCATCTGCGGTGCACATGGTCGTTAGTCACCGACGACAACGCGCTCAATCATCCAAACCAACGTGAGCGTGCGGGAGGCCGTTCGTTATCAGGGACGACGTGGCAGAAACGGTCGGTCACGACGGTTCAGATGGATGTTTTAGTGCGACGAGAGCGGCGACGATCATTCACCGACTCGACTCTACACTGTTTCTATGGTTTTCCACTCGGGGACAGTTCCTGCTGAGAGGTACTTTTCGAGCACCTGCTTGACCAGGAGAGTGATGTCATGCATACTTTAGGTTGCTTTGTTGTGACGGTTGAGGCGTCACGAAACTGTGACGGAAAACAAAGCAACTGTAACCGAGTAGAGTCGAGCCGAGTAGACGTTAGTCCTGCTAAAATTGTAGCAGTGGTTGAGAGAGACTGTGGACATCCTCAGTGGTCTCTGACATCACAGCGAAGCCAAACTCAGGTGGACAGTCCTCCTCCCAACATTCAAAAGAAGGAACCTTTAAAATAAAAGCATCCAGCAGCTTAACAAGTCGGCTTTAGATTCTATAAAGAGTCTTATTTTCTCTGGTTTTGACCACCTAAGAGCAGAAAAAGCCTCGGACCCCTCCTGTAATCCTTTGTGTCCCCTCCCGGGGGTCCTGGACCGCGGGTTTGGAACCACAGGATTTGCCCTGTAATGTTGGATTTGTCACCAGTTCTTAGCTGATACTCCGTTTCAGTCCTTACACCCTTTTATTCTGGCGACGCGGGGCTCTTGGCTCCGTTTGGATCGAGGTCATCTGGAGCGAGGGAAGCCGTCATGGTTTGATTAAAACTCGTCGTCGGTCTCGTCCAACAATGATTTCATGAATGAGCGAGAAGAAGAAGGAAAAAAAAAGCCACATGCAGCTCTGGAGACTTTTAAAGTGTGTGACAAGTTCCTGTAAGTGAAGGTCCGGTTTGTTTCCATCCACCACCGATGATGTAATACACAAGTGAGTTCACTCGCATCCAGGCTGGAAGCCTGTTATGATCCCCGGCAGGTAGTTCGGGGGAAAACACACATCAGCGACGCCGCGACTGAATAAAAAGCGGTCAGGTGACCTCATCGCATGTTCGCTGAAATGTCAGTCGAGGTAAAAGTGACCAGATGTTTCTCTCTGACCGCTGCGCCGCGTGTTTTCTCCGTACGTCAAACATACAAGTGGCTGCAAAGTCCAAACTCCCGTTTTTGGTTACATTATGAGGTAATTAAGGGATTGTTGTTTATACGGGAGACATTTGACAGACGCAAACTAATTGTCTGTGAGACACAAAACCAAAACACACACAGAAAAAAGATTGTTTCATTCTGCTGCTTCAGTTCTGTTGCAACAAAACACACGAGGATTTCCGGGATCGCTGAGTCAAGGTCAAGGTCTCGTTTTACAAAATAAAAGTCTGGCTTTAAAACCAATATTCCCACGATTACACCACATAAATACACCATGTCATTTCCTCTGGTGAAGTATTTATGTCACATTGGAAAGACTTCAGCCTGAGGGTGTTGTAGAGGGACGATTCCAGACTGAGGCTGCGTTCACACCAGACCCGTTTGGTCCACTTAAACTAAACCTGTGTCAGTTTTCCTGGATAATTCTCCTTGTTTGTGCGTGAGGAAGGGGCGTGTAACTGGTTCCCGTGTTTTTGTAACCATAGCAACATGTTGTAGACCAGAGATGACCAACAGGCGAAAACTGGCAACCAAGTTATCCGAGCTCATCGTCCTTTTTATGGAGAGAAAACAAAATAAATCAAAGAATCGTTGTAGCTTCTCTCTGAAAGAGTCAAAAACCAAAGGCAGAGAGATCATGTTCAAGAGCTTGATGTGAAACTGTGTGAAGATTTCTGGGAACGATCATAATTAAGCGTCTTTACATTAAACTAAACCAATATTCTCGCATTTCTCAGATGATCATTTCAAAGCTGCGTTTCTCCAGTTAAAATTAACGACTTCCTCCGTTCGGATTAAACGTCGCGCCCAGACTGATCTCTTTGTGATACAGATTCAGGCCATTGTTGTGGTTCGTCACATTCTTCACGTCAGCAAGTTCGAACCGGTTCAAGATGTATGGCGAGTCGCCTGCGAGGCCGTTTTTCTCCGTCGCAGCCTTTAATAGATCCTCGTTGATTGTTGCAAATTTCCTTCATGTCATTGATTTCCTTTAGTTTTCTTTGTGCCTCCAATGAGAACATGCGACCACATTAAAGCGGCTAAAAAAGGGTCACTGTCGGATTTTAAAGGGGCGCGTCGGGTTTCGCTGACGGAGCAGAAAAGCCGCTCGGCTGCTGAGACAAAGCTGAACCATGTGTGTTGTCCTGGAGGGTAAACAGGAACGGCTAATTCAGTCCACGACAAAACAAGCTACTATTTCTGTTGGTGACGGACGGCGTCGGCTGAGATGGATGCTCGTCTTCAAAAGCTGCTGAGTGGAGGACAAAGACAGGAAGCGTTAAGTAAAGGACGGGTGGTGTTTGGGAGGATGAAGGTGTGACTCCAAATGTCACTCTGACCTCTCCTTTGTGCTCTTTCACTTCCTTTTTTCTCTGGTTATTTTTAGCTTAAACCTTTCAAGTTTATCAGGAGTTTGCTCGTCAGTAGTTTGAAGTTTCACCTCAAAGCGAAGCCAAAACAGTCTGCTGTACTTTATGCACGTTTGTACTTTGCCAAAATGTGTTTTATACTTTGATTTTGCATATTGAAGCATTTCAGATTTCTGATTGACAGAAAGTAGAAAAAGCAGTCGAGCGCTGATGTTTCGAAGTGGCCGACCTTCATCCCATCATCACCAGCGTGCATGTGGAATATGAAAAGGGTCGCTCCTGAACTTCATCACTTAAACGTGAAGACACAACAAACCTTTAATCTCCTCTGATGCGTCCTAGTTGCAGCCTGAACACTCAGTCGTGCCGTGTCCAAATTCTGCCCAAAGATCTCCTGAGTCTGCGTTTGCTGCGGGAGGAAACGCCCCCCCTCTCACGTCGTCATCAGAAAGGCTTCGGTGCATCCAAACTGAGCTCGGCGATAATGTAAAGTGGTCCCAATGTTTGTTTTTCTGGGAGCGGCCGAGCTTCCTGGCTGCTGGAACGGCGTCGAGTGAAAACATGGAATTTCTTCTAACGGTCTGGAAATTTTTTCTGTGGAGGCGGAAAGATGGGAACCGAAACAAGCAGGTGTTTGTTGGTGTGTGGACAGCAGAGAGCGGACAGGAAGCGTCGCCAGAGTCGAGGTCGTCGAGTGCAGAGCAGCAGTTTGGAGCTCGTGCTCCTGCTGCTCGTCCCAGACCGAGTGTCTGTCGACGACGACAGATTGGCGATGACCTCTGACCCTTTCCCTGTGAAGTCCCACCTTTCTTCTGTCATTGGGACGCGTGTTTGGTCACGAGCGCCCCGATAAAAAGCAGCTCTGACGATGAGGCTTCGAGACTGAAGAGCGTCCGAACCTTCAAGTCTTTGTTTGTTGTTTAACAGTTTAGAGGACAGTTTGCCTGCTGCTTCAGCTCTGCTTTCACCTCCCAGAGCGCTTTTAGCTGCATTAGAGCCACGACGTCAATGATTCAGCTTCATGTTGGATTTTTCCTGTTTTGTTTTCTTCTTCACAGATTATTAATCGATATCTTTTGTTTCTGGGAAATGGAACGATTTAAGCTTTATCTGGAGAGTTTAAACTCAACTAAAAAGTAATCTGGAATTGAGTTATCTGTAGTTATTCCTCTTGAGGACTTTTCTTTCCCAACCAGGTTAATTGGTTAGCAGACAATCCTGAGGTGCGTTTAATGAATAACTCAATGAATAACTGAAGTCACTCGACTGGTTCGGTGGTTAATTTGCAGAGTTTGCATGTCAGGCTGCGTCTTGTTGGAGTCGGTGGTTTATGACCTCAGCGGATGAAACGCCGTCTCCATCGGCTCTCCGTGGTCGGTCTGACTGCTCGTCACTCGGTCACAGTTAGGACCTGTTGACCTCTCGTGTCTTCGCTTTTGTGGCCTGTCGAACTGATCGATGACGTGAGGTCGTCGGCGCAACGCACCAGAGGAGACTTCAAACGGAGTCTCAAGTTCAGACTTGCAGAAACGCGACCTTTTGGTCTCCTGCTGAACTCTCCGTCCTCCTCTCTCTTGTTGGGACGAGTTTCGTCGGTTCTCTCTCTGATCATTCGGCTCGAATCGCTTCGCGCCGGCCGATTCTTCTCCTCCGGTGGTTCGAGGTGGCAGGAAACGGCTTTAACTTGAAGTGATGGGAGGAAAATTAAAAGTTGTGTTTCCTGGAGAGTTTCTGTGGTGAAGATGCGGGTTGTGTCCCAGTGGGAGGTGGGATTAGTGTAGTGGTCTGTGTGAGTGTGTGTGTACTCAGCTGGTCCACAGCTGTTTGTGAGCAAACCGTCGCTTCACCCTCCCCGAAAAAATCCCCAATACAAATCTAATTAATGCGTCGGTGGGAATTTACCTGATTGTTTCTCCTCTGCTGGCGAGTAAACATCAGCCCACATCAGTCTTTTTCTCCTCTTTCTCCTCTTTCAGTCTCGTTTGTTTTCTTGTTTTTTCTGCTTTATTTGCTTCGTTTTCACTCGCAGATCGAGTGAAACGATTCCTGAAAAAGTGACGCGGGAAATGAAACGACTGTGAAAATAAAAGCCCGTCCGTTGTGTCGGTTCGCGGCCGGCGCTCTGCTGTTTGCGCAGCTGGCCTCTCATTAGTGTGGCTGATGTTTAGGTTGGTGAACAGACCAGAATCTCTCTTAAACTGTAATTTTGCAGCACTTTACCGTTGAAAAGTGAATAAATCGTGGCAGTGAATTAGCTTCTCCTTGTAAAAAATATCGCAGTGACTTTCCTCTTCCAGAGCAGTCGAGCCACAGACGCTCAGAGTGACCTTCGTGTTACATTGTCGGGCTCTCAATGTGTTTTTGACTTGTTTGTGGCTTCTACTCGCGCGGCTCGGTGGGTGTTTGTGGGCTGCTGATGCTGTTTCCAAGATGGCCGTGAGCTTGTGTGGTCACAGGAATGGAGCGAGGCGTCGGCCTGAGTAATTTCCTCCGTTTGCGAGGACGCGGGATGAACCGCGGTTTTCTGTTTGGCCCCGCGTGAGACGCAATGAAATATGGAAATGTGTTTGTCCCAAATCCAGCAGGTCATGACGTCCCTATAAGTTATCGAGCTCCCCGAGAGTTTTTGTCACTAAGCCTGCAATAAAAAATAAACTCAGATGGTCAAAAACAGCCTGTAAATTTCCCCAAAGGCTTGGAAATATCTGAAGTGCTTCAATGTTAACGAGAAAAAGACTTTTCTGCTGTTTTTCTTTCCCATTTGTGTTGGAATGCGGCTTTAAAATGACCGAATGTTTTGGAGACGTCATCCAAGTTTGGCTGTGTGGTCCCACGACAAGCGAAATGGGATGAAATAATCTAGAAAAACACGAGAAAAATCGTCCGTCAGGGCGGAAAGACGGAGGTTTGTTTGCTGGTGGTTCGATGGTCGCTGTGTTTAGGTCCAGCGCTCTCTGATTGGCTTAAAGAGAAGCTGTGATCTTCTTTTTTAGATGTCTGATTCTTCCAGTAAAGCCAAACAAAAGCCTTCAAAATAAAATCCTTGGACAGATTCCTCATACGGCTCCAGATTCCAGAAAGTTTTTAATCTGAAATTCCTTTTTTGATGACAAATCAAAGCTCAGTGTTTGTATTTTGAGGGCTCCTGGTGGGAGTCTGTATGGCCATCAAAGGGGGGGGTTCCTGCAATCCTCTTTCATGAGGCTTTGGGTGAATCATGCTGTCATCAGTCGGTGCCTCGCGCTGCACCAGACATGGCAGCCCGCAGCTCAGACCCCCCGAAGCTTTCAGCGGCGTCTTCTGACCCGAGCAGAAACGAAAACAGATCGATTTCCTCCTGAAAAGCTTTCAGGCCGGAGAGCGAGCTCAGGGCGGGCGACGGCCTCGCTCCCCCCTCGCTAATCTGCGGTGGGAATCTCCGCTCGTTATGCCCGATCGGCCGAGCTTTCGGGTCAGCGGAGAACTGAAGTTGGACGGTCGTTGAACTGGGATCGGGGGCTCGTTCGTCAAGTTTTCAGCAAAGTGGGTGAGATTTCAAGCTGTCGTAGGACCACCGATGAGACCAACTCGAGCGTGGAAGCTTTTTCACTACAAGAAGTGCCGAGAAGAGCCAAAAAGGCGAATCTAGCATCACAAAGGCCGTTTCTCTACATGCCCAACCTGGCAACGTTCTCAAGACACTTTTGTTTTTCTCCAGTCGCTCGAAAAAACTAAATATCTGTTTGTTTTTGAGCCGTTCTCTCTGAAACAATCACAGTTTTCTTAGCTTAAGTAGTCTCGGTTTGAAGTATTTCGTCTCACATAAACAGCTCCTTCCCTCGTGCCGTCTTCAGCCATAAAAACTGAATGAAACTTGGCAATGTGTTGAAGCTGAGTGGAAAAAATCGTGGTGGTTAGCGGCCTGCGAGTTGCCAAGTTGGGCTTTAGGTTGAACGCAACAATGAAACGCTGGCAACTTTTTACTTTTTTTGCTGATTTTTTTTTTTTTTGGCAAACTTGGTTGTTCGAAAGCTCGATAGCTTTTCAGCCGACCTTATGTTGTAGTTTTTATCGTTTGCAGCTGGTGAATTATCCCTTTGGCGTGTTGATTTTTCACAGTATGATTCTATCATCTCATACTTCCTTTGAAAATACCTCCTCTGCTAGTATATTTAGGTGTACTTCAGAGCATCATAAAACACAGTTTTCCAAGTAAATGTCGATTCTTTTTCCATTTGAACTATGTCCCACATCCCCCTTTTAATCAGCTGAGGCAAACCTGGCAACGCGGCCAAGGAGAAGAGACCCAATTTATGGTGATGCTGTGGTTGCCTGAAGAGACTTCTCCCCGTTCAGCTGGCAACGCCGGCCTCTGATGTTCCTCCCACTGGCTGCAGACACGAAAACACAAACTCCGCTCCAATTTCCTCCCGGCAAACGTCAACAACTGGGAAATTGCTTCGCCTTCGACGCATCGCTGAGCATCTCGGAACAAAAGCTCCAGTTTGTCAGAAAGTGTGCATCACTCGGAGATGAAGCGTCTGGATGATTTGTGTGCTGGCATGCTAACACGCATACTAACAGAGACGCCACTCCATCCACAGAACTGCAGCTTTTTTTAAACAATTTTCATGTTGTTTTGAGACAAAGTTGACAAACGAAATGATGCTGTAACAGAACACAAACTTTTTAATTTGTTACTTACACATCAAAAAGATCTGAATAACATGCAATGAAGTGTTTCCAAGTGTTCTGCAGGCTGATAAAAGTACCAGTAATAAACAGTAATAGCTGCGTGTCCTGTAAAGGGCAGTCAGCTAAAGAATCCTTTAGAAATACAGTGAAATCAGATCTAATTCTGAGCAGCTTCAGATGTAGTAAATCACATCACACATGGAAAATAAACTATGTAGCATTAACTCTTCTTGGTGTTTTGTGCACTGGGGTTGAAGTGTCCAATACTTCACATTCATGAAGTGCTGAATCGATACCGAGTTTGTTTTTTTGCCTTGAGTCGATCCTCAGTGCAACCTGTTAGTCGAGCAGCTCCTACTTGTGTTTGTGCACCAACTCCAGTTCACACATGTTTCGGACAAAGTAGATCATGGCCAAAGTTTCCTCTCAGTTCAGGTCAAACCCTCAAAAATCAAACAATCGAGGAGGAAAAACTGGGAGAAAAAGTACAATTATGTTTACGTCAAATGATCCCGGTTTGTGACACTTTCCAATTGAGTACAAGGACGTTTCAGTGAGCGTTCAGGGTCCTTGACTCGCTCCTGAACTGTCCCGACAGGTGTTTTAGCTTTCCACCATTTGCAACCAATTTGTACGCGTTGTCAGTGTGTAACGCAGAGCGGCTGAAACCGATTTACTTGTAATACTTATAGACAATTCGTGCCGTGAAGCGCTCCAGGGACAGCTGGAATTAAAGCCAAAATGCAGAGAAGAGATGAAGAGATGAGAACATCTCCTCACTGAAATATCGAAACTTAAACCGAGCATAAAACATCAGACTGTCCGTCTTGTTTCCGGACACTTTTTAAGTACAAGTTCGCCGTGCTGTCGGTTTTTCTCCTGGACGAGTAAATCGACTCCCGGCCGGGACGCCGAGGATCAGAGGGGCCGTCGCCGCGCCGGCAGGTACTTGTGGAGTTTTACGGAGGCTAACAGCTACATGTGATCTCCTCTTTTATACGGCGACTGTTGGCAGAGAGAGACAGCAGCTCCTCAATATGGACACTTTTACACCCGTGCAAAAACACACACACACACACAGCTTTGGACCAGCTGAACCAAGGCTGAGTTGTTTGGATTGAGTTTCCTCAGCGGCTCCGTAAATCACACCGATCAAGCCGCGGATCTTTGCGATACCTTTATTTTTCGGCACAAAACCCCCAGATCGCGTGAGGTAAACCGTTTGATTTGGGGGTGAATGTTTGGTTTAAGGTTACAGTAAAATAGAGAAGTCGTTATGATTCGAGCAATGTAAGTCAACGTAATGTCCTCTGAATTATTGGAAGCAGATGTTGTTGGCCAGGAGAGGAGCCGCTCCGCTCCCACTTAGCTCAACGACGGCTATTTGCACTTGCAGCAGATTTAAATTTCACGACGGCCATAAAGTTTCCAATCAGGACGAGTGTCGAGCAGGCCGAGCCATTAAGGACCGCGCGTCCCATAAAACACTGCGAGCAGGTAATCATTTTAAATCCCTCGTCAAGAGAAACAGACTTTACTGGAGGAGACGATTTCTCTTTATTTGTGACTGTGAAGAGAATCGTGCAGCGAAAAAGATGCATTCAGGGTCCTGTCACGTTTCTTTGCAGTTTACGGTTGTGATTTTGATGCTGTCGGGAGATGAACTTCATCAAAATAAATGTGTCAAAGTGCACAGTCAGTCTTTGCATCGGCGCCCGGCTCCTCGACCGTTTACAGGACTCGTTAAAATAACAGGCCGGCGGGCTTGACCTGCTTTTGACCCGACGAATGATGCTAACAGCTGCTGAGTGTTCTGGGTTGTTGCTGGACACCGAGGTCAAGGATCGGGGGTCACTTCCTCCCCGGGGTGAACCTGGACCGCGTTTTGACCCAGTTTCAACAACCGGGGCGTGTTGAGACGGTGTGGACGCAGGAAACTGACTTTGGATCAGCGTCGGAGGCAACGTGTAGCTTTCAGGTGAAGACGGTCAGTTTTAGAGGGCAGCAAATCTGACCGAGAATCACTGAAGGTTGAATTTTTTTGTGTTCTTAAAGGAGATTTAACTCTTTCCTTTCAAATCAGATTGAAGCAGGATTTACTCTTGGACAAACTTTATGTTTGGGTGCCCAACCCGCAGTCAGGGACCTCCACAGGGGGCGCTAGAGAGCAGAAGGAGCCTGACGGCATGGCTGATCTAAAGGTTGTCAAAATAAGAAGAAAAACTAAGATGAAATGTAGACATGACTTCAAAAATGCTTTTATTTTGAAGGTCCCAGCTGAAAGCGTGTTTGTCTGCAGGTGTTTGGCTTCAGTGTAAAATCACTGATTTCCAGCTGGTTTGCATGAAATTATTGTCTCACCTGATGGAGAAAACTGCTCGCTGCTTTTATTTTGAAGGCTCCTGTGTGTTGGTGATGCTGGATGTGGACTTTGCTGTTTGGCTTCTGCAGCTTTTCTTGGAGACGGTCCGTGGAGACTCACAGAAAGGCGCTGATCCCTCCACCATGTTGGCGCCTTTCTGGATGTCCTGAACGCTTCGCAGCCTCCACGCGCTCTCTTCTTCTTCTTGCCCTTGTTTTTCTGTCCTCATGGAAACTTTTTGCCTGCGACCTCTTGTAAACGGTGACACTTTTACAAGCGAAGAATCGAGTGAATCAACATCAGTTTACGAGTCTTCTTTTTATTAAGGTCACTCGGCTCTGTCGGTCGACGGTCATCGTCGAGCCGGTGAACGAACGGCACCGGCTGCCGGCGCGCTGGCCGGCCGCCGACTCCTTCGAGCTGCGGCGAAGCAACTCGCGCCGCAGAGCCGGAGCAGATGGTATCACTCAGATTCCTCCCCCTCCTCCCCCTCCTCCCCCTCCTCCCCCCTCTGTAGGAACAGTTTGGATAAGCTACACGAGTATCTCCTGTGCGATGAATACAAACACGCTGATACTTCGCCTGACTGCGGATCCTTGGAGTCCGGCCCTGGAAAAAGAGAGAGGGGGAGGGAGGGGGGAGGGAAAGGGGGGAGGGAGGGATCTGAAGGGATTTCTTATGGCCTGCGGAGCAGATCTGGATGAAGACGGAGAGGTCACGATGTGGAGCCTTCGGTTTTACCTCGGCACAAACGCCAGGCTCCATCTTTTTTTCCGAGCGAGAGGAGCGGCGGCGTGCCGAGGAGGCCCCGACCTGTTGAGTTGATTAAACGAGGAGAAAAAGCTTTAACCTGATGATCGTCCCGGAGGTGTTCATCCACATCGCTGCCCTTCCTTCGTTCCTCTTTCCCCCGCTGCTCATTCATCACATGCATTCCAGCCGGGATCACCGACCAATTACGCCTCTTTTCACGACGGAGTCAGAGAGAGACGTCTCTGCGGCGTTGAAGACTGGACGCCGTGTCGGCAGGCTGCCAGAAAAAGGCCCCGATGTGTTTCTCTTTCAAACGTCGGCCCGTCATTCTTCTGACACGCCGGTCAGGGAGCAGTTTCTACAGCTGGTTAAACACAGCTTGGTGCAAGCCGGAGCAACATGCGGTTTACACGGAGCCGCGCGACATCTGAACCCTGCAGACGTCCGATGTTAACATCAGACTGTTTCATGAACTCCGGTGAAATAACAAGAAAAACTAAAACTGGAAAGAAAACTTTTTCATTAACTGAATTAACAAAAAAAAAAAGAATTTTGGCAAAGAAACAATAGCTAATAAAACTTTATTGTGTGTTTACTAAACTAACTTATTGAAATTGCAGAAAAATATCCTTCATTTTTGTATTTTTCAACAAACAGACGCTGCACATGCAGTGATTAGCAGAGTAAACAACAACAACCTGCGAGCAGCCTTTACTCTTCCCAACCATCTCCAACAGTTACCTAGGCAACACTTTGATTGGCAGCCTGTCAATCCTGACCAACTACAGTCCTCACGTGATGCATTCACAGCAATTGGAAATCCGGGATTTGAAGAAAAACTGCCTCTAAGTTACAGCAGAGCAAATGAGTCCAATCTACTTGGTAAGATGTAGTTTTTTTTGCAGTACTGCGGTGATTTAACCAGCTGAAGTATTCTGACCTTTGACCCCCTGGTGCCTGGGACCTGGCCCGTCTGCACGGAGAGAAAAGACCCTCTCCGGTGACCCGGCGCTCGGCCGGTCCCTCGGCTTATATGGGCACGCCGCGGAGCTCCGAATCGCTGGCTGGCACTCAGACCCAAACAACTTAAAATACCCAAAGAAGTCTCAGTTCCTGTTTCACGGAGCCAAGCTTTCACCACTCATGTCCCTAATTTAACAAACTGTTCTTTGAGCGCTGCTTTGAACGATAAGGAGGGTTCTTAAGGTGTTTTTACAGGACGTCTTAAAGCTCTCTGCTTGTTCTGACAAATAACAGTAAAATAAAACATGATTCATGACTCCGCACGCTCGGTCTCCTTTGACCTGCTCTGACCTTTGTTCTCCCCACTGCTACAATTACACTGTTTTCGTTCGGAAGTCATTTCACGCTCGTCTTCTTCTTCTGGGACCTTTTAACCCCCTGTGAAACCAGCAGGGCTTCACCTTCGGGTCCGGTTCAACACCAGCCGGTCTGTAACGGAGCTGAATCCGAGAACAACCAGCAGACTCACGCCTGAGAGTTTTGCATCTTCAACTGAGAGCTTTCCACTGTATATATTATCACACATTAAGCGAACGGTCGCATGAAGGACCACCGGCCGAGAAGAAGCCGGTCCGCCTCGTCGAGACACAGTCAACCTGTGCTCCCTGACGCCAGTGTTGGATGAAACACAAGAATGCGGACCCTCCTACCCCGATCCAGACCTCGCCTTACCTGTCCCACATAAGGCTGCCGTTGTGCGTCTGTGTGCGCAGTGCAGGAGGGAGGGACCTTTAAAAAGCTGCATCAACAAGATTTTTATGGAGGAATGCACTTATTGCTGCAGCATCCATCGTCTACAGTCGCATTTTCCCCATTCGGAAGACGCAAACCGAGGGGAAGGAAAGATGCAGGAGCTGCTCGCCCTCAGAGCAGATGAAGAAAACCAACTGAAAACATCACTGAGACTGTGAAACGCCTGTTTTGCACATAAATCTCAACACTGCAGCTTCACTCGGCTGAACATCGCACCTGTTTAACCTCGGACCACACTTGTTTTCGATTCAGACGGGGAAACGGCGCGCCAGAAGCAGATTCAATCCCTAGGTAACCAAACCGGACACTTCCTGAGTGCAGGGAGTGCTGCGCCCGTAAATACAACGGGTAAATAGAGTCTGTAACCAGGCAGAAAACATCTGCAGTAATCAGTCCCGCCGCCTCACATCTGGAAGCTCTGTGTGCAGGTTTGAGGGCTTCAGCTGGCATCAATAAGGATGAGACCGAGCACGCGGCCTCGCCGCGCTGCGGTGGGTACGCCGATCAGACGGTGAAGGATTGGATCTGGATCGGCTCCACCTTAACAACAGAACTGGCGTGTCTGTCGGAGACACAATGACAGCCGAGGTTTCCACTTCGTCTCGAGGCAGAATCTGACAAAGTGTGGCAGGAAGCTTCCAACGCAGCTTCTCTGCCAATTCTTTATTCTTTTTGACCCACATAAAGAACGAGGAACCAACTGTCTCTTTGCTAACTGGAGGCGATGTGAATATCTGTTGAAAATCCTCATAAAAAGTCGAGTCCGAGTCGTGCATTTGTCATCTGAACCGCTTTCCTTCCTAAGGGGATCTGGGAAGTTTTGGCTACTGTGGAATTTCCCCCCAAACATTTCATGTTTATCATCGGTTTCCTTTTACACTCTCAGCTAATTGCATTTACTTGTATTTATTTTGGCTTCAACCCTTGGGAGCTAATAGCTAATGCAGGAATAATCCCTTCCACTAGCATAATGCTAATGTGTTTTTCTGCAGTCGGTAACCACCACAGAAGGCTGCTGGCTTCGAGCTGTTAGTTCCTGCTGCCGGGTACTTTTTTAGGACAGACTTTGGAGTCCAGAAAAAGACCCGGGACACAGCTTGTTGCTTTTATTTTGAAGTTTCCTGCTTTTATTCGCTTGCGTGTGTGACAGATTTCTTAAGGAGGGTTTGCAGGCTTTCCTGGAGGCTGCTCGGGGGTAAAGAGGACCGCGTTCGGGGGCGGCAAGGGAGGAGGGTGGAGGTTGACGTGTATTCAGTTGTGAAATAAAGTACCTGTTTGAATCCTCTTGGCTCGGCTCCACCGGCTCGGATGCCACCGTTTATTCAGATTCCTGTAAACCATCTGGTTCGTCTTACAAGCGGCAGGAATTTAAATGGCTGTTTAAAAAAAAAAGGCTCTTCCCATTTTATGGGATAATCAGCTGTGCTGTTGATGTCCTGTTGCAGAGTTATTAGAGTATGAACTCATGTTGGCTTTATTGTGGAAAATGTCCTTGTTTCTGGAGGACGGCTGGAGCCAACTGCTCGCCGTCGGAGCGCGCCAGCGACGATCTGGAGGTTTTCTTTTTCTTTTTTTGTAACATCAGAAAAGCTTCCTGAGCCGCTCGACGTTCTCAGGCCGAGAACAAGCTGCTCTTTTAGGCTCCTGCGAGCGCGTTTAATGTGCACATGGCACCTTCCCGCTTTGGAAACCCCACATGGTCGCTCCACATATCTGTTTGCATTTCTGTGCATATGAAGGCGTCCATTGTAGCTGTGCTTCCTCAGGACTAAACATCTTTATCCAGGCTGCATTTCATGTTGTGTTTTTGCAGAACATCACAAACTGACAGATTTTACAGCTAATCGACACACACACACACACACACACACACACACACACACACACACACACACACACACACACACACACACACACAC
>JAUESE010053253.1:1674-17639 GCA_032274725.1 Malacoctenus triangulatus
AGGGAAAAATAGCAATTTCCTTTTTTTTTTAAAAAAAAAAAAAAAGACGATTTTCAGAAAGTAAAAATATTGGTATTGTTGGTATGATCTACATTATACATAAAAAATCTATTTTCAGAAAGAAAAACGAAAATACTTGCACTGAATTGAGACGTATGGACGCATTGTCATTGTGAATATTTGACTGAAGTGAGGGGGGAAAATGCTCCATGATCCGTGAACCCCACGGGATCAAATAAAGACTTCTCATGCAATAAGAATCACTTTTAATACCCCGGAGTGAATCCATGTTAGCAGAAATTTAGAGCCTGCTCTTGTCCTTGATTCATTATGCTCTAAATTCAATGGCCCACTTCCCACTGCTCCGGTACAAGAGGAGAGCAATTAAACACATTTAGGAGTCAGACGCGATCCTCATGTCTAATGAATCACCTGAAGAGGCGCATAACTCACTGGGGTCTGCAACTGCAATACAAATCAGACACAGCTGTAGTCTTTTTTTCTCTTATTGTTTTTATTTGTTTTTTCTCCTTTTTGAATTTACTTTTTTATTTACTTTAAATGGAATCGTAATTTATTTATTCAGTCTTTAATATAAAAGATAATTGCGTTCATTTTTATAGAAATATTTTTCAAAATGAAGCCGCTGAGTGAAGCAAAGGACGCACGAACGCGCGCTCCCTGAGCTCCCGATCACCTGGCGCGTAATGGTGAGAAGCGACGAGAGAGCGCGTCGTTTCATGTATAAACTACAGGTTCCAGTAGACGAATCTTCACATTTTCACCAGATGCAAACCTATATCTGAAAAGAAAGGCGACACCCCGTGTTATTGCTCCGATGTGCATCGTGCGCGAAATCCTCAAGAGAATTTGGAATTCGCCGAATATTTTTTCTGTCCACACAGAAAACTCATTTAGATTTCAAGTTATTGAAACGGGGGACGCGGGACTGAACGGCCAAGAACGCGTGGTGAAAGAAGTCTCGGTGACCATCAGGTAAAAGTGCAACCGAGCGATGCCAGATTCAGCGCGGCTGCACTGAAAAATTCTCGACATTCCACGAATAACATCAAACTTACAGCTGCGTTGAAATCTTTTCAGACCCACACTGTGCACAAAGGAGAATACTTACGATGAATTCCGTATTTTTGACAGATTGTATCCCCGCCGGGAGAATCCGCGAATGCTTTTTGTTTTTTTCCAAAAAGTTACTTCCTTGCACTTGCACCGAGTGAAACTACGATCAAAACTTTGCATCCAACAGCGCGAGCAAAATATATGATCCTGAGGAGGGTCGGATGGTGGGCAAATGCGTCTTTGAGTGCGAGGTGCTGTCCTTAAAGGAGTGGTGCTGAAAGAGAGGAGGGGAGAGAAGACGGGGAAAGGAGCTGCCGCCGTCTGAGTTGAAGCAAGCAGGGACGTAACATGGAGCGCAGGATCCTCACTCTCATCTACATAGCGTCAATGTCACCTCAAAGTCGACCCTCCCCAACTCCAGCATTTCCACCACTGAGATGGCAGCGGGTTTGAGAGAGGAGCATCCTCTTGTCTCAAGGTTTTATATCCTTACTCCTGCTGCTTTTTTTTCTTTTTTTTCTACATCATCGACTCTCTCTCTCTCCCTCTCTCCCTCTCTCTCTCTCCCCCTCTTACCGTCTCCCTTTCTGACTCACTCAAGGGTCACTTGATGCACAATATAGACTGCTAAGGGTTACTTAACATTTTATACAATACCCTGTTTGCCCGAAGTTATCTGTAATGTTGACTAGATTCCGCCAGGTTTCCATTGAAACCACACAGACTCACACTTGTGACACTTCTGTCTCCATGCGTTAAACTGTGTTTGATCAGTGGGAATGGAATTGGCAAAAAAAAAAGGCCTCACTTTGGGGTAAAAATAAGTGGCGTAATGTTGCATCAAATGCAGCCACTCCAAAGTCGGGGATACGGAGGAAGATGCCAACGGCTGCTTTAGCTGCTGGCAAAACATGATAAGAGGGTCCCAGCCAATAAAAAGAGTCAGGGTGTGTGAGATAAATTGAAAACTGGGCTCATAATCTTCTTAGCCCGCTGTCTTCCAAAATGAAATACCCTTGTGGAACATCCCAAATGAGCAGCCTTAATACAGACTTTAACTCCCACATCGAGATAAAATATGAGGGTCTCAGTGGGAGATTAGACTCTCTCTTGGTTTAAGAGTTAAAGTTTGAGTCGCGGAAGTGAGCAAGAATTTAACCAGTGTTAAATTAGGAAAAAGATTCCACTTCTGGGAATGACAGACGTTTAATGGCTCAAAATTCTGTTGGTAATATTTAATCTTTCCTGCATTTTAAGGTTTCTTGAGTAGGACTTTAGAGGATCATTCGAACCTTGTGTTTGATATTTTGCTATTAACGCAGCCTTTTTCCTTTAATGTCAGATGACAAAACATATGAAGTCATTCCCGGGTGTCACACATCTCTTGCTGTTCTCGTTTCATGTCGTTGTTTTTTGCCAAGCCTCCCCTTACATTTCTCCCGCTGTGCTCATCTGCCAAAGTCTTTCACCTCCATCTCTGGGTCTTTGTGTCTCTCATTCACCATGCTGCGGGCTGCGCGGTGTGGATACAGTGCTGAGAAGCGCCACCACTGAGAGGAAGGGAAAGAATGCCCAGATGGTGAA
This sequence comes from Malacoctenus triangulatus, assembly GCA_032274725.1. NCBI lineage: Eukaryota > Metazoa > Chordata > Actinopteri > Blenniiformes > Labrisomidae > Malacoctenus > Malacoctenus triangulatus. The sequence goes on from JAUESE010053253.1 coordinate 4,336, forward strand.
CCAATGAGGGGTGAGCTGCCCCTTCTAATGATATGAAACAAAATTTAGCATTTCTAATCCCGACTGGCTGATTGGCCCGCAGGCTGTGGCACCTCTGATGTGCGGCGAGCCTGGCGCCGGCCCGCGGCTCTCACGCGAGAGGGGTGGCGATGAGGGCTGGTGGTGTTGTGCTCGTGGCCCCGGCCCTACCTGATGGTGAGCCTGTGTGCACTGGAGCTTGTAATTACAGAAGGAGGTGGCAGTAATAGAGAGTGGAGTACAGGCGAGCGCGCGGGCTGACAGCTGGCCTCCCGTCAGTTTTTTCGCCGCTCAGACGTTGGGGACAAAAGTGACGCTCTGGAGCGGCGGAGCAGATTAGCACTCGTGTGGGAAAGATGAGATGCTGATGCAAATGATGACAGGGATAATGATGACAGATGCATTTTATAATTCACGCGTGTGTACAGAGCCTTTCAGAAATATGTCATCTCTCAGCTCCAGTAGATGACACCTCGTAAACATATAGGATGAGGCGTCCCACCCACCACAGCCTGTGTAGTCACAACATCAATTTGGAAAACTACTGTTTACAAAAAAAACAAAATAACATCTATATTTTCAACAAAGTTTCATGATGAAGGATCACAGCCCTCCAAACAGTTAAGCCGATGTGTTAAGCAAAACCTTGATGCCTTGTTTCATGCAACATGTTTCACAGGTAAAAGAATTTTGTGATGTTCCACATATTCATTTAGCATGTTATCATGATAAAAATTAGCTATGAACTCAGAGCAAACAAAAGTAAACAGATGGGGCTAATGGAGGCTGTCAGTGTTGCAGCCTTTGCAGCTATCTGGTAATGAATCATTGTAATGGATGGTGAGGCATTTTGATTAAATGATGGAGCCAAAAAAAGGCAACTGTTGGCCTCATGGTGGCGCTGACGTTAGGTCACTGGATGGACAGAGTCGTTAGGATTCATCCTCCAGGGAACATAAATGACTATGAAAATTCATGGCAATTCATCAATTCAGCATTGGACTTTTTTTTCACTGTGGTGGTTGTGTTTTATTGACATTTACATACACATTGCAGCTTTGAATAATTAAGGAACACAATGACCTTTAGCAAATTTGTACAACACTACAAATATAGCTCCCTCTGCCCTGTTATCCACTTATTTACATAACAATACAGTCCTATGGTTTTACCACCAGGGTGAGCATCTCGTATATTATGTGAGCTTGATGGAGTGTGCATGAAATCAGTTTCAATAAAGGTTTATCAAACTGCTGGAAAGAAACTCAATGAAAACATTGTTGTATGTGGGCATTGCACTTCAGAGCTCATGGGAATCAGTGTTTGTATTTGCACATGTTAGAGCGAGATAAAGACTGAGAGGTAAACAGAGAGGCAGACGGACAGACAGACAGAGCAGGAGCACTGTGCCGTGGCGTTTCCATGTCTCCTAATCCTAAAAAGCCTCTGTTCTTTTGGGGCGGTGCAGAGAGGGAGGGATTGTTGTCAGGGCCAGTTATGTGTAACACTGCTGGCCCACAGAATGTGTTTTTGGCTCTTCATTGGTAAGACAGTCAGGTAGGATGCAGCTTGGCCTCTCCAGAAGAGCCTCAGCGCGACGTTTCCGCTTGCTCTGAAAAGATGGAGACAAAGCGATGTGTCTGTTGCCGGGTGATTCACAAAAAGAACCCAGGGTGCATTTTTACAAAGGGGAGGGTGGAAACACAGTGGCAAAGTAAAACAAATATTGGCCTCCTTCCCTCTTCTCATAGCCAGTGAGGAATGCAGGAGTCGATGTGGGAGCGCACAGAGAAAATGCTAAACCCAATTTTTTCAGCCAATCTGGCTAATACCTCCCCGTGGCTACGTCTTTAAGGGCTGCATCAGCCACAACAGAGCAGCTGAGAGTCTGCAGAATCACAGACATTATTTACTGCCTGGAACGCAACATGTGTCTGACAATGCCTAAATGGGAGCTGAAATTCAAGCAGGTCTCTTTATTTTTTCCTCAGAATAGAACATTGATGAAGATATGCCATCGCTCATTTGTCAAGAAGGAGTCAGAGCAGCAGAGCCGGGGAGAGACGTGTGATGAGTGATGTATCTCCTGCAAATGAACCATGACGTTGTTTTTGAACTCTGTCGTGATTTATAATTTCATCACAAACCGGTCGGGAAAGGTGATCAAGGTGCAGCAGATGAATATGCATCGTGTCATTTTTTAAAAAAAAATTGTCCGATTAAAGTTCAATTATTGAAGAGACACAGTTTTTTTTGTTTGTTTAACCAAACAGAGCTCACATTTTTTTACCACAGGTACTTTAACAGCCAAACCCAAGTAATGCTGGAGTACACAACTTGTTAACCAGCAGTCACTACGTGTTCTAACATCTATACTTGAACCTGCAACACTGTCACATAAAGCCAATGTCAACAAAGAATAAAGAAACGAGGCATTATGTTAAATGGTATTTAAATGACATTTTCACAGTTGTTTAATCACAGCTACGTCTCACATAAGCTTGGTAAAATGTGGCTCCATGCTGCAGAGTTTGTATTCATTCAGCCTGCAGTCTGAGGAGGTGGTTTGCATTTTTGTTCTGTACCGTAGCTTTCAAAGGGGATTTACGCATCCAGACTCAATTCAGTTTGTTGTTGTTTGTATTGTCTTCTGAAACACAGAATTATACACAGTTTGTCAGAGACGTCTCCTTTTTTGGTGAGTTCCTGTTTTTTCTCTTGTTGGTGACCTGCCTGATGTGTGAAACCTGCACTGTTTTCACACGTCTACTGTAAAGCTGTTACAACTCTATGCTAATTTGCCAATTGTTGGCACACCACAAACTCCTACTGGAGATTACAATAGAATTAATAATAGGTATAAGCTCAGAGGACAGAATACTGTTCCTGAAGGAAAACACTGGGATAGAAAATATTGGAGAAAAATAGTAAAAAGCTTCAGAATACATTTCTCACATCGAGGGTTTTTCAACAGCTTGAGTGTTTTTTTCATGTACATACACTCCATCAAGAATTACAAATATGCACTTAAAGACTTTCCTGTTTCTATGAGCCTGAATGTTTGCCACTGCAGGTCCCTTTGCGTGGGAGGGAAAAAGTACCATGTTTCGTGTCGGGACTAAAAAAGGTTCCTTCAAGCTTCAGGGGCTGAAAGGGTTTCCAGGTCCACCCCCTCCTCCCCTGTAGTGAAAGAGAATGCAATAAAATCTCAGATAATCAAGAGATGCCATTAAATTGATTCATAACATTCAAAACAGGTTTAATATTAGTGCTTTACTGCTAAATTCAAAATGCTTTTTCTGGCTTTGAATTTATTCTTTTTGCATAAAGTGTTTATCAAAACATATTGCTTCTCTAAATATTTCACGTCTCATATATTTTCTGACATGCAGTTGGTTTTAAGGTTGACATTTTGGTCCCGAAGCACGAACCACAGAAAAACCTGAAATGATCCTTCTTTGCAGTAACGCAGACCTTTTAAAGGTTTCACCTACAAACTGCTGTACCAACACTTTGCTGCTGCTGTGTTTAATGTAACGCTTGTCAGCAGACTCCATGTTGCAGAAATGTGACAACAGTTATTGTACGTGCAACAATGCAGCAACACTACTCTGACCTTCAACCAGCCACTAACTGCAAGCCAAATATCAAGGTAAGCATTTCAATTCACTCTGGTTTTTTTATACGAGACGGTTATTCCTTCATTATTACTCATGAATTTACCAATCGCGCAGGTCAGATCTGTTGTATCTCTAAACACCAAGGACAAATTATCGTCTTCGCATTGAAAATCAAAACTAAATGCTGTTATCTGGAGGGCTTGTGGGTTGTGTTATGGGAACATCAATACATTTTGGCCTCTGGTTGTGCCATAATTTATTACGGGGGACATTTTTTCTTGCTTGTACACCTGTATTAATGCTCCACATCAATCTTCTGTTTCACACAACTTCAGAGCAGAACAGAATGGGGGGTGGGGTGGTGGTTGGGGGGCTTTAAATGCCGGATGACTGGGTTTGATTGGCTTGCAGCTGGTGGGGCCACAGAAATATAAATTATGGGATTGACAACCTCACCCTGGTCACAAAATACAAGGCTGATAAGCTTTATCATCCTCATGTTGAATCTTATACGTGTAATAAAGATGGTCTCATTTTTCTATAAATGTAGCATTAGGTTTGATTGTGAAGCATGCAGCCCTGTGAATGAGCTCATGTTGCTATGTAGCAAAAAAGAAGGGTCTCTTCTGTGTTTCAGCACTGCATCCCAAACTGTTTTTATGGGCGAGCTGGCTGTAGTCACATTAATGGAGGCAGGCAGAATGTGATACAGGAGTCAGGACTGATATTTAGTCTTAATGGGTTTCAGAAAATCTGCATCTGCTGCCACCTGCTCCCTCCATCCGCTGTGTGCAGATATTGAAACCATAGAGGAATACGCAGAGTGAAAGGGAGAAGGAGAGAGACGGAGGGAAAGAGGGAGGGAGGGAGGGAGGGAGGAGAGGGAGGGGGAGAGAGACACCGTTTCTGCATCTCCTCCACCTCTTGTCATGCTCCCGTCCCTTCATCCCTGCAGTTTGGAGGATCTCCGTAACTTTCACTGTCATTCCAGATAGTTGGATCGACAGAGAATTCACCGAATTGCATCACTGGATCAGGGGAAATTTTTGAAAAAAGCCCCCTGTGCTCACAATCAAAAAAAGAAAAGCATTTTTGTGAAGCCGCGGCTGAATCAGTTCAATTCATGTTACAGTCAAAATGCAAATCCTCGCTGTGATAAATGAAATATGTGCTGATGTGTTGCTAGGCAACAGAGCACTGGGCTGTTTGCTTGATTGGTCACATCCGTCTGGACCATTCGGAGGGCAAGGATCTTATGAAAGGGTCATGAGAGAGGCGAGGAAGGGGATCAAACTGTAAAGGGGAATTAAAGCACTAATGCTTTAGTCATTTACTAAAATTCATAATTGACTATAATTTACACCCGGGCAAGTTTTTATACTGCACTACACTGCCGCTACTCGACTGTAAGCTGTGATATACATACATAGATACACACCTCTCTGTAAGAATGAGGCTGCAACAGGAGCATGTGGAAAGATGATGAAGAAAATAGGGAGACAGATGAGAAGTGAAGTTCAAAATGAGGGCTTAGAGCAGAGACACACTGTGAGTTTGGAGGCAGAGGGTCCAGCACAGGAGTGTGCAGGAGACGCGATATGAAGGCGAAGGCTGGAACAGAGGACCAGAGGCTGAGGAGGAAGTCGGTCCTCGCTGCTCGCGCTCCTGTGGGGTGCTGCTACACCAGCAGCCTCATTAAGTTTAATATAATTCCTATTATGGCTCTTTCGACAGAGTTCCAAGGGGTTAATTTAAATTTGGTTTGCTCCATCAGATGTTTGATGTTGTTTTGCCATTTAAAGCCTGACAGCTTTCATGGTTTAATGACTGAATGCTGAAAAGCACCAGCACTGAATACAGTTCTAATGTGCTGATGGTGACGAGAAGTGCAATTTTTTTTATTTCCATTTTAAAGCAACATTATTTTAGGAGTGTTTATTTGAGATAAACACTGTATATTAACACACAACTCTATTTGCATTAACTCACATGTACATGTAAAGCCATCTGTTCTTAGACATTTTCTCAATGTAAAATGAAAAGTGGACTTACAAATGAGCTCATTAGCAACATAACACTGTTTAACTAATTTAACATCATTGCACATTTACATGCATTACGTGTAGTGACTCTATCCAGTTGGTAGAAGTTGAAATTTTGCATTGTTGCAACGATTTCTTATGATTTAATCAATTGAAATGAAGGATGGCAGAGATCAGACAGTGAAACACAGAATGCATTCTGTACAAACACACATCAGGGCTACGTGCTCATCACGGTTTTATTGTGTTTATTGTAGTTTAATATGTTTTAAACCTCGGTCAAATTTAAATGTAGGTGGATGCAGTTTCTCTTATCCTACAAAAATCAACTTGATTTTTTTGTGCATTGTTGTTTCAAACTGCTAAAAAAGAGACCTTTGTTCAATCTCAAATGTCCCACTCTTTTTTTGTAACTGATGATTTCATCATTACAAAGTGAATGAATGTATAATATCCTCAGATATTCATGCAGATTTTCAGTACAATTAAAAAACATTTATCTTTTGTTTATGGGCATCTGTGTACACCTTGATGCATTCTTCTTTGTTGCCTTGTTAGCTCGGATAGAACAGGTTTTTTTTTTCTGCTTCTCAGCTGTCTGCTCTTGGTTAGTTCAGCATAATTGGCTATGTAATGATCCAATCACATACCTTCTACACCCCACTTACCTCTCCGGGGAGGCCTCAGAGATCTGCTTCCAACAGCATTGCTCCATTAAACACGTTAAGAGGTGACATGTATGTTGAGGTCACATTGAATTTGAATGTTTTTCCTCTGATGTGTTATGCAAATGCCGCGGCTTGCTGAATGTAATCAGGTATGGATCACAAAGCAATCTCATCTACGGGGCGCTCGAGTGAGCCCGCGCTTATGCTCTCACTTCTTTAAAGCTACAGTTGAGAACAGTCTCAGTACCGATAGAGACAGACGTTTCATGGTCTCCTGAATTATAGGTTATTTAACTGAGACTACCTGAGGAGTGTTGAGTTTACACTGGAGGAGAAGGATTTTGGGCTCTCTGCAGGTGACAACGACCTTGTTCACACTGCTGCTTCAAACAGCCAGTAACGTTTCAAATCCATTGAACTTTCACTACTTCATTCTACCGAAACGTCCTCGTTGGAAACCTTTGTCCCCCAGTTCCATGCTTACACCTACATTGTTACTATGACAACAGATGCATTTCGGTTGTTGGGTGGACCAAACGAATCCGATTTGGTCCTGTTCAAAACACAGTGTGAACCATGGAAGCTAAAAAGTAGCCAGACATGTGAAATTAATGAAAAAGGAAAACCTGTGTGCATGTGAACCACTGAAATCTTCAGAATAGATGTCTGATGACTCTTAGTTAGTTTGGTTTTACCACGTCTGTTTACATAACAGCAGCATTTGATATAGTTGTTGACTCGATACTCTGCCTTAGCGACACTTCATTCAAACGACACCGACGTCTTTCATCAGCCGAGCATCGGTAAATATCGCGGATGTGAAACAAACCCGGCTGTGACGACACGAGTGCACAGTTGCATAACGCACAAATGTCTGTGAGGAACTTTACAGTATATGTGTGTAATGGTAGGAAATGAAGGAGAGCAGGTGTCAGCAATCTCTCCATGCTCCCCCACTTATCCCCTATTCACCCGACCCGTCTCTATGGCAACCAATGAATAGACTGCCACATGGATGATTGGTGCCAATCCACCAGTCATTGGCCTCATAATGGACACCCACTCAGGAAAATAATAGTAAATTAACACAGAACAAATCCTTGCAAGTATGAAATACATCTCTAGGGTGTCAAACACTTCACGGTTTGATGCGTTCGCCACTTCCACAAACTTAAATTCAAATGTATTCATGGCCTAAAATGCAATAAACCAGCCGCTCACTCCCATGACGGCTCGTTTTTTTTTTTTGTCTTTTCTTCAAGTGGTAATTGTTTAATGAGACAGGATCTGTCATCTTATCTTCACAGATTATTCCATCAACCTACATGGAGACACGTTCGCCTGTAAAAAGCCTGACACACGGGGTGACATGATGAGCCCGAAGTTTGGTGGTGTCTCTGAACAGTTACAGTTTGTCATATGCACACAAACTTTGGCATGCTGTGTTGCTGTTTTGTGTCTCATGTGTTTCCCACTTTACCTAAAAGTGTCCTGGGTCAAACAAGCCATTGTCCCCAATGGCGTCCTCGCTTTCAAGTCTCACACTCACACCATCTCCTCTTTTCTTTTGGATAGAGTGAGATTTGTCAGATTGAATTACATAATGACAGATTGCTCAGATTACCGCCTTTATATTTAGGACCTTGAATTGTCGTGGTCTGAACAGCCTCGCAGGGGGAAAATCACTGTCCTTACTGTGACAGCTTGAATCTGTCAACATGTGTGATAATTAGGGTGTAGATTCAGGACAGATGCATGACTGATGACCGTGTGAGGACATCTATTAGGACAGAACATACAATCTCCTCCGTCCATCAGCAGGATCCACCAAAAGCTGACCAAGAAAGTCAAGATCAACAACACTTAAAGAAGGATTTGAAGTGTGCTAACTTCAACAAGTATATTCACAATAGCTTGTTGACATGCTTGAAGCCTTCCCAAAGGCCAGGCTATGTCTATAAAGTTAACAACTGTCGATCCCATTAAAGACGAGGGTGTCAATCGCTTTATTGATCTCTTCTGCTGTGCAAAGCACTCATTGTGTGAAAGCATGGGTTGATGGCAGTTAGGAGTGATAGTTATTGCTTCATCAATACCTGGTGACCACTCAGAAGTGACAAGAAAATAAAGGCTGCAGCAAAAAAAAGAAAGATGGCCAGAAGAAGTTTTTAGGCTGAGGAGCAGAAGAGCTCCTGCAGCGCTGTGGAGCAAAAGTTTGATCATTTCCAGGCTCAAAACATTTTCACTTATCTCTAAGTGATAAACAAGCTCATGGTTCAATTATACAACATCATTTTATGCTTTGCCTGTCACCGAGACCCACTGCAGCATTACCTTTCAAAGTAAAAGCCCATAATTTGTGCATCAATAGAAGCCAATTCCTGAAAAACTTTCAGCAGCCTCACATTTATTTTGAAATAGAAAACCCAACACATCAGGAGAGTCGAATTGTTTTGCCAAGTCTGTTTATTTTTCAAATATTTTAGACTGTCTACAAGTATATTAAAAAAAAAATCAGCTCTTTGTTTTCTCAACTGCAAAATGTCTGAAACTGATTTGTTGGAGGTAGAATTTTAGTTAAAATGAAACATTGTTAGAAGCACAATTTATCTCTTCGAGAAGGGGGAAGAAAAAGGAATCTAACTTCATATTGTTGTGTTGATGCAAAGAAACTGAGGGAGAATAATTATGCATGAAAAGAGAAGAATCAAACTGAAGTCAGTGTTTGAATTTTTGGTAGTTTTTTTTTCTTTTATCTTATCAGTGAATCAGCTGATGCCTAATGGCTATTATAGATGATAGATGGCGAGGAGAGATCACACACTGATAGAGGATAATTGGCGTGACACGAGCGCCTTTGAACTTCATATTTCTGCCCTATTTCAGGATTTAGTCTTCAGGATATGAATATATTCAAATTCATTTATACTAACAAAGCCAGAGTCATGTTACAGACATTTTACTGCCAAACTTACTCTTTAAAAAAAACAATTTTTTATTTTATTGATCATAAAAGGGAAAATCAAAATCAATTTAATGAACTTTTTTTTTTTTGGAAAAGTAGTGGTCTCTTAAAAGCCATCGTGTATTTCTTATTTCTATAAAATGAGCACTGCATCATTTAACTGAACATTATTCCTGAATTTTGTAATCTTGGCAATAATATTAAATTGAACTTTGATGCTGTAAAACAGCTAAAGGAGGAACACCCCCATACTGTCGTGTTACACTGCTACATAGATTGCTGAATTCCGAGCGTTTGCATCTGGGATCCTTGAACGCCTTTGGCAAAGAGATGCTGGACTGTGCAGTGCAGCTTTCTTACCATCAGTTTCAAAAGACAATCACATGTCTCTGTCAACGCCGGTGGAATCTGATTCCCCGTCGCCGCATCCGTCTTTCGCCAGCTGTATCTTTTGCCTGTCCCTGAGAAAAGACGGGCTTTTCTTTCCCGATTGAAGCTTCTAAACAGACATTTATTATGAGGAGCAGATGTGTTGTGACATGGCTCTCAGGATTGTTGTCTGTTTGGCTAACTCGTGACGTAAACTGACAGTGACAAGTGAAAAGGTTCAAGCGGGTGCTTCGTGGCTGAGCCGCCCGCTGACGCAGATTACAAACAGAGACCAAGCTAACCTTGCCTGGAGAAGCCACCGGCTGATGAAGGCATGAAGCCAGAAAAAAACAAACTGTAATACACTGTGGGGTATGACAACACTGTAAACCTTAAATGAAATGAGGAAGAATGGACCATCCCAGTCAAAAGAAGGCCAGGATTCTGTGTCTAAATGTAAATGTGGATTAAAAGTAAATTGAAACAGGACAACAGGACAATATTAGCTTGTTTTGAATTGGGTAAAAAAGCACATTTTTGAAATTACTCAAAAAAGGAGCAACACAAGACTGAAAATGTAAGAAAAAACAGCTTTGAGGAGCATTTTGCAACTGTTTACATTCAATGGTAACTGATCACTATTGGTACTGGAAATGGGAAAAAAAAAAGCATTTTACAGAGGCAGAATCTTCTGTCTGTAAGACAGGCAGATGTTGCATTAATTTAAAAACATGTCAATTTGAAAGATTTGGGGGCATAAATGACAGAGATGTTGAATGTACGGCCTTCAACAACACATAGTGTCACCAAACATGTCTTGATAAAGATCTCTCTGCACAGGGGACAAGAAGTGAAGGTCAATGTTGGACGCTGAGGGTTTTCAGGCCCCCTGGCAGCGCTGCATGAAGAACAGGCACCATTCTGTACTGGGAACCACTGCGCAAGATCACAACACAACCGCTTTCGGTCCACACTCAACCGCTGACATTCATATAGAGTTAAAACTGATTCCAAATGCTTCACAAGTCTGTAAACCAGGTGCAAATCCAACCTGAGTCCTGAGCAACCAGTAAAGCAGAAACTTGCCTCCTCGAGGAGTCCAAACCCGAGACGTCATGCCATCATGATGAGACTCAAACCAGATGGAAAATGGTCAATTGACCACAAAACTGTCAAGAAAAAAAAGCTAACTGTTCTTCCTGCCACAAAAATGGAAGAAGTCAGTGCAGTTACTGATTACGAGAAGCAATGTCTGTCTAATGCTAAAACTATGTTGGGAGTTAGTGGGGCAAATTGTGATCGAGTCAAGCAGGAAAACTGTAATGAAAGTGGAGCAGAAATGACAAAGTCAGACAAAATAAACGTATGAGGAGACACGAGAAAACAATAAATAGGAGGAAACAGTGAACGGCAGGAAGGGTTGGAGGGTGAACAGCCAGATGAATATTATCAACAGCCAGGCGCTGCTCCTGGCTTAACTATTGCATGTCTACATCACTGAAAGGTTACCGTGAACAGTCCTGACAGCTATGCCTACTAGGCTCCAACTGGCATGCTTTACTCATACGATGGGGAGCAGGAGGATGGACGGAATGGAAATAAAAAGCAAAAAGTATGTGAAAATAAACAGAACAGATGGAAAGAGGCGAGGGAACAAACGCGAAGCAGGAAAAGCGGGGTTGAAAAGGCAGGGTGGCAAAGAAATGACAAAATTAGGTCCAGGAAGGTGAAGAAGAAGCATGGAGTCCTCAAATGAACACAAGTGATTGCGTGATGCTGAATCATTAGTCCTGCAGTAATATGTTTCATCACAGCGTCATTAGGCGAGGGTGAGAAGAGGGCAGTGGGCCCAGCTGATAACCGATAGGGAAGTTTAATTCGAACGAGTTTCAAACTACAGACACTTCAGCTGAATTTTTAGCATTTCGGAGCAGAAAACAATCTGCTGTCATTAAACAATTAGCATCAGCATCAGATGATTTGTTCCTTATCTAAATGTAAAAAAAACTAACTTTGAGCGTGCAACAAGGAAGCTGTTGTTTTGTCTCCACTCCTACTGGAGAGCGAGTGCGGCTCAGACGCACCTCAACAAACTGACTGAGGCTTTTGCTCACCGACTGAGCAGTGAAGTTGCAAGTTCAGCATTGGACAGCTAAGCTCTGGACGGCCTCCTTTGATTTCAAGTTCTTCTTCTGCAGCTGAAGTTTCCCGTGAAGTTGACCAGTCTGCAGTGAGAAAAAGGAACTCGTATAGATTCAAGTGTCCATTTTACAGGTATTACGTGGTGCATGGGCTAATCCTAGCAATTAACATGTTACATGTCTGTAATCCTGAAAAAATGTAGGCATGCAAACTAAAGCTGTTTTTATGTGCATCATGTATTGGAGTTGTGCTTCTTCCTTCAAAATTCTTTGGAAAATTGAAATTTCTTTCAGCTGATAAATTCACAACACAGGAACCAAGGTGACAGTTTTAAAAATGACACACCCAAGATGACAATTCACCTTTTCTCTCCCTCAATGATTAAATTGCTAACTAGAGCCAGGTCACCATAAATCTGCTTGGAGCTTCAGTATCATGTCATTTATCCCCATTTGAGGGCTCCAACCTTTTAATGTACCAGCTTCAATGGGGAGAAAGGCCAGAATCAATTCATATCTTCTCCAGTTTGACAGTGGATCAATTTCTCGGCGCTTATACCGGTTGATTGGCAGTGAATTTCGGCTGATGGAGTTTATGATCGGGAATCGTTTTTTTCAGTCAGTGACTGTGAATAAATTTAAAAGTAATTACAGAAGGTAAATCAGAAATCAATCCTCCTGCCTCAGTCGGTCAGGTGATAAACGCTGTCTCTGAAAATTGTTATTGAGAGGGTGATGCAATATGTTAGTGAATGATGCAGAGGAGAGCCGTTTGCTTCAAAGTACCGACCTTTTCTTGGTGTTTTTATTCCCTTGAAGGACACAACAGACTCGCTCAAGTTTTATTAGCAATGTTGTGAATCATAAACTTACACTGTTTTTAACCTGGAGTCCCTTCAAGCTGCCTTAAAGATGGACTGTGGACTCCTTCTTCAATCTTTGACTTGCTCTATCATCACAGTGAAGCCAAAATACACTCTGCACCAACATACAGATGAAGGTGTAAAACAAAAGCAGTGAGCAGTTTCTTTTTGTCATTCAGGCAAATGTGATTGATTGTCTTCACACACGATATTTTGTTGGTTGTTGGTTTTGGATTTATCTTTTAGCTTTCTGGGCTCCAAGCTGCTGTTGATGACTGGAAAACTGGTAAGTCTTTCAAAGTGATGAAATACAACTGTTCATTTCAATTAGAATATAAGTTGCATCGCCTCAATAATTGCGATAAGTCTCACCCCTTTTATCCAAAGGGTCGGCCTTTCCATCAGCTCGGCCCAACACGGTCGAGTTCCCATCCGTCCACAGGAAATTTCAGGCTCCCTGAACATACAGTGGGAGACCGTATTCGTATCTCTTCCCTCTTGTGCACTGTTGCATCTCAGCAGTTGTGACAAATATGAAATAGCCTGAAGGAGCGTGATTACCACAATAGCTGCCGCAAACTCTGATGCAGTGAGGAAACTCGTCGCAGCACGTTGTTA